>BROG01000319.1:600000-812859 GCA_030159075.1 Atrina japonica | reverse complement strand
GTAACCAAACTTTGACTGTAAGTTTATCTAAGGGTTGCTTACATTTCGCTGACATCTAGTGCATTTTACCTCATTAAAACTTAAGGATTACCATCAACTCGTATCAGTATTTTCAGTACTGTGATAACTTATATTGACGGTATATACTGGTAAAGATACAAGGCCGTCACTGAATACATGTATAATGTTGAAAAAATATTATATCTACAAGAAGGAATCAAATTTAAATTAATAACATACTATAAAGTTGAAATAAAATCAAAGGAGAAATAGAAATAATCAATAGGAAGTGGGAGCTGTTGGAAACTCCATGTTAATGAAGTTATAAGTGTTCTGAAGAAAATATTCTGTAAAATGATGCTGTCATCGTTCACAGTATTTTATGTTACTTTGAAAATTTGTTTTATTTACTAATATCATACATGTTTAGAACTGGTAAATGGCATTTTATTATACTCGGTCGTTACAATTTTACATATTATATCATATTAATTTTGTTTTGAATTGTGAATGGTGTTCTACGCCACACTCAATAATTTGTCAGTTATACGGTGGCGGTCATTTTTAATGATGGAGGAGATAACCCGGTTACAATGTACCCGAGAAGAGACCACCGGCCTTCACCAAGTAAACTGGTAAATTTTCTCATAAAAATCAGCTTGGGATGCAGTCGGACTCGAACCTGCGCTGAAAGGAAGTGAGAGACCCCATACTTCAAATCGCGATGCTCTAACCACTCTGTTATGGATGCCACTATTCCCAATGGAAATAAACAACATGTACGATACCGGTAAATAAATAGCGTGAATTGAGGGTGTTAGCAGATGTTTCTGTCTTGCCCAGTCTTTTGTGTTATAAAAAGCTACCCAACAATAAGTAGACCACCAGTGCCTTTATATGTAAGAATTGATTCTAGAGTAAACCAACTCTAGCACCTCTTAGTGTTAGCATTGTTTGAGAACCAATAAATAAATGGAAAAATAAATAAATAGATTTATTAATAAAAGTTTGAAGACTTAAATTGTATGAAAATCCTTACCATATGACATGATTTTTTGTGTCGTGCAGATTTTGTTTGCATGTTTATAAAAAGTTTAGAAATAACCTGTCAGCATATGTCATTAAACGTATAATGAAGATATACCAAAGGACATCAGACCTACTAGCGTTAATATGATAATTTCTATAAGTCTCTTCAGCCTGTCAGTGAACAAGACTTCAAATCGATATCAATTCTTGGTGCTAAGGTACCAAGAATTGTATGCCAGTTATGTTCAGAATTAAAAGAACACTTTCATTTTATATCAAACCCTTGTTGTATGTTTGTTTCTTTTATTGTCTTTTTTCCACTTACAAGCATTACGATCAACAGGTGAAACTACACAAATTTTGACTCAGCGATATACATGAACTTTGTACACTTTGGATAGTGCAGCGAGTGCTCTTCAACGTCCAGTGGAACTTTTTTTGTAAGAACGTTTGCAATCTTTCTTGCAGGAGGTCGGTGATCTCTTCCCGTTTAAATTGTAACCGGGTTCTGTTCTCCACCATTAAAATGTGGCCGCCACCATATAACTGAAATATAGTTGAATGTGGCGTAAGAAATTCATCAAAATTAAAAAACTTTCATGAAAATACAGTTTGATGTATCCATGGCAATGATATATATATATATATATATATATATATATATATATATATATATATATATATATATATATATATATATATATATATATATATATATATATATATATATATATATATATTTAGAAATAAACTTTTGAAAACATCACATATACGTAAATTTGCTTTATTCCGTGAGCGCTTTCGCCTCACGGCTCAGCAGACAGAATATAATGGTAGCTACCATTATATTCTGTCTGATGAGCCGTAAGGCGAAAGCGCTCACGGAAGAAAGCAAATTTACGTATATGTGATGTTTTCAAAAGTTTATTTCTAAATATATTTACGCTGTACCAAAGAACTCTTACATTATACATATATATATATATATATATATATATATATATATATATATATATATATATATATATATATATATAGTGAATTGTTCACTTCTTCAGTGAGAGAGTACCATCAGAATATCACAGACGAAACACCAAGATCAAGTGTTTTAGATTTGTAAACAATTATTGTGTGATTTTCCTATTTGCTCTGTACGGTCATATTTAAAATACATGTATACACACAAACATACATACATATACATAAATTTATTTAATACTTAAAGCTGTCATCTTAACTTTCAAATATTTTGATTTTGAAAAAAGTACTATGCTTTTGAAACACTTGACATGCAAAATGTTATTAACAGAAATCGACTAGAAATTCCAATACAAAAGGCGAGTCCGCTGAACGACCAAATCACATCTGGACTCCAAAGCGAAACAATGGGCAGATGACATACAATCAAAACATACACTCTACTCAAAGCTTTTGTAATAATTGATCTTTTAATTGATCAGCAAATTTGACATGATATACCAGTATGGCAGTGAATTCCTCTGAGATTCTTTCTATTTTCCTGTCACTGGCAACGAACATGCTGAAGCTGCTATTCCATAGAATGTCCTGTAGTAATGTTAACAATTAATTTCCATACAAAAGTATGTTTAATTTATTATAATTACTGAGATGATTTGATATCCCAAAGCATGTTCAACATAGGATCATTTCATACACAAAGTCAAACTTCTTACCTATAAGCCGTTCTCACAAGGATACGGTCAGTGTGACGACCTTGTTTAAAATTATCATGTTTTACTGAAGTGTTGTTACCTGTTCTATCGAAATGTTTTTATCAAATAATTAACTGTTTTCCTTCATCAGCTGGTCAGTTGCTTTATTTATATTTATCATTCATTCAGAAGAAAAAAGCTTGATGTGGACATTAATTAGACATTTCGATATACCGCAGGTGTTTTGTCAATTAATAATATAAATAAATATATGGCTCAGATATATCTGACCAAAATAAAAGATATAGAGTTTAGATAGACAGACAGATAGATGGATAGACGGACAGACAGACAGATAAATAGACAGATAGGTCATAAGTCGCCATTGTTATACATACAGTACAAAGGCTAGGTATCAAAATGTGCATCATAGTACCCAAATGATAGCCACACAGAACTAAATGATACCCACATAAACCAAAATTAGACCCAAATGACATCCACATAGATCTATGATACCCACATGGACCCAAATGATACCCACATAGACCAAAGATGATACCCCACTTCATGATTTTCGCTTTTTAAATTTATTTATCCTAAACCTAGCCTTCAAACTTTCATGATTAATAAAGCGTCATTCGGGTTCATTTTGGTATCATTTGGGTTCATTGGGGTATTAGTTGGAAATAAATGTGGTAATTCTATACTGTATTTATAAAACATATTCAATCATTTGTATTGACAGGAGTTTAATCAATAATATGACATAGCAAATCATATAAGATTATCTTTACCACACAACTCCTTCCGGACACCTTGCCCCATTCCGTTTGGGATTCGCAGTTGCTCTTCATGTTGAGACCATTGTAACATCTTATTGTATGTATCCTACTGACTTGGAGTTTCTAATATCCATTGGTACTCCTTCCTTTTACTTTGAACAAACACCGTTTAGAATACGTGGCGCGCTCGAGTCTTGGTCGTGAGTTCGAGTCCAGCCGGCGCCAGGTTGGTTTCCTGTCCTTCGGATTGAGACAGTAAAAACCGAGGTTCTGTGTCACAATAGGTGTCGGCACGTTAAAGAACCCTTACTGCTCAATGACCGTAAGTGCCGAGCATAGGCCAAAATTTGACACCCTTCACCGGCATTTGGTGACGTTTCCATATGAGTGAAAGATTTTTTAATGAAACGTTAAACAAATAAACGAACATAGTAAACCTATCCCTGATCCGATTTGCATGAAAACTTTAAAATTATATTACTACTCTATATCCGGTTATTTCCACCCTTTCAAGAGAGAAAGCGTATTCACCCGTCTTAATTTAACCCTAAACCATCATAATATCACGAATAGTATGTATGCCCGCGCTTCAATTATTGATCTTAACAGTTCATTTTAATTCTCCCTCTAAGGCCGAAAATTATTACAGGTATACAGTATCAACAGCACCTTTCTCTTTTATGCCATATGTATATTTAGGACATGTCAGAGAGTGTGTGACAAAGTCAAACGCACCAGATATAGTGGTGTGATCCATTGGTCTGTTCTGGAACAGTTCTCGCACAGTTGTCAATGGAGCAGGGCAGGAGTAATACATGATGTGTAAACAACATGGAGGATACAATCGTGTCCCTCCTGATTGCAGACGAATTTCTCAACAATGCTCCTTCTATATACAGAAAAGACTCGCCCTTTATCGATGTTAACAGCCGTTGCATCATCCATGTAAGTATTTTGATTTGAACCCCCATGAGTCAATTAATTAAGGTACATAATGATGCTGATGGGGCATATTATCAGATGAACCTAAAATATGTATTGCTTTTTCTACAGGTTTGTCATTTGTGTTGTTTGGTCCTAATCTGTTTCAGAAGGAAACAAAGAATATTATTGTGTATTCATGTACTGTATGTTATTTTCAAGATAAGACAACAAAGGATAAAGATACTCATCTATGTGGAAACGACAATTGCCCGTTTTCAGTTGGATGATTTTAGAATATTTTTTCGTGTCTCCAGGGGAACATTTGAGCAATTACACACCCATATGTTGATGAATGAGGTAGTTGTGCCAAGAGATGCTATAACGGTTGAAAAACATTTATTAATTGTCCTATGGTATTTGGCTACACAAGATACGCTACATAACAAAGCTGACTGTTACAGAATAGTCATTTGCGCGATGTCGAAAAAGGTTTATGAGGTATTTACAAATCATCTCAAATCTAAGTTCATTTATGGCCACAAAGCGAAGAACTTCAAATCGAGGGAGCAATTGATGGTTCCCATATTGAAATTAAAGCACAAAAAACATAGTAAGACATTGTCAACCGGAAAGGGTTCCATTCCATTGCACTCCAAGGAGTATGTAGAGGCGATTGAGGTTTATTCACTGTATGGCAGGGTGGCCGGGAAGCTGCCATGATGCACGCGTGTTGCAAAATTCTGACCGGTTCACAGCTTTGTGGAAATGGACATATTTTGGGTGATGTTGCATACCCACTGCAGAAATGGTTATTAACCTTTTATAGAGATAATGGACATTTAACACAGGTACAGAAGAAATAAAATTATATGCATTCATCATCACGTGTAGTTATAGAGCGATAATAGGATTAGAAACTTCTCATCGAATGATGGCTTCGTCTAATAAAACAAATTCTGTCGATGAATCACATTAAAACATCCAAACATATTTATTAGATCTATAGACCTTGTAATTTTGTTCAAAGAAATAAATGTAACAATATGCTGTAAAGTTGCTATTGGAAATACTATAACAGGAGTTAAATGAAAAAACCATTGGAACCGATATATACGGACAGATAAATGGGAAGAGGTTTAAACAGTGACCCATCCCCCACCCCACCCGACATGGATGAACAAATCAACGTTGCATTAATTAATGCACATCACAGTAAAACAATATGAAAATATTAAACAAAATGAACATTGCATTATTTATGCATATCGCAGTGAAAACATTACATGTTTCAAACCAGGACTTTTAGAGCCCAATATCTATGTTGTAGATTCGAACTCTTTATTTAAGGTAATTTGAATGGCTAAAAACGTGATTACCACTGGTATTAAGAAACACATTACTGCTGCTTGCTTTGCTTGAAATAAACTGCTTGCACATTGTAATTTGTAACCTTAAATGTTAATTGTTATACACTTTTATAACTTGTGTCTGGACTCTACACATGGGCAGGTTTCTAATTTCTTGGCACACAGCTAACATGACATGATATCATGTGTCCACACGGTGTAAAACACAATCTATGACGGCCTTATCTTCCATGCATATCTAACACAAGTTTTGATCTTGAAATATAATAATGAAATAGCCATACAAAACAATACAAGTAATTTGTAATGGGAAAATCCACAACATCCTTTAAAAAGTCAATAATACTGTGCCAATTCCTGAAAATGTAATTTGC
Organism: Atrina japonica; assembly: GCA_030159075.1. Classification (NCBI taxonomy): domain Eukaryota; kingdom Metazoa; phylum Mollusca; class Bivalvia; order Pterioida; family Pinnidae; genus Atrina; species Atrina japonica. Next base: position 806,707 of record BROG01000319.1, on the reverse strand, counting down.
AATCTGCCCCATTTTAAGAACCTGCCGTCCATTTTATAATTTTAAAAGGTGTCCTGCTGTCGAATCTACAAGGAGCATAGACTCACAGAGATTGTTTGGTGCTCCTAACCGACATTACCAACTTATCATTTGTACGGTCTAAGGATAACAAATTCTGGTACAAACAAAATAATGCTTATGTGCCCATAAAGAATTGTCAGATTCGACTGAATGAATTTTTGAGAGTTCATTTTCAAATAATATACCATCCATTTCAAAATGTTCTGTCATTGTAAAACATGTCCTATATTATTAACTGATCAGGGGCTTACCAGCAATCTGACAAATAAGCATTACAACACCAGAAGCTGGGATCATCTGGATTGTAAATCATCTAACGTTGTTTACGGAATTTAGTGTAACTTGTGTGGTTTGATTTATGTTGGCGAGACTAAGGGGCCATTAAATAAAAGAGTGTCTGGTCATCGATTTGAAGTGAATAATGGGGTAACCAGATACTCTATCGTCATTTCAACTCCCCTGATTATTCCATTTTGTCTATGAGAGTGAGTATAATTGAAAAAATATACCACTAGACCAACAATCCCATCTTGAGTACCCCCTGCGTAGACAACGTGACGAACTTTGGATTAAACAGCTTGGCATTGCATACCCCTATGGATGTAACGATAATATTCAAAGTGTAGGAAATCTATCAAGCCCACTATGTAGTGGTGTTAATGTGATGGAACTTTTTAATTCTAACTTAAGACGTAAGCGACGTCACGGACATCGTTCATACAACAGACCCAACATACATGATGTCACTTTTCATCTTTTACCTTACGTTAACAAAAATGGACTTTCATCACATTCGCAGCAAACTTTACTCTGTTCCTTTTACACTAGTTAATGAACTTTTTCAGGAAGCAAGAATAAACCCCTACACGGATTTTTAAACCCCAGAATACACACTGAACTCCATTATAATGGACAAATTTACCCATTTGATATGAAGTAGAATATGCTATAGCGGTCATCTATGTAATAGAATTACCTGTTTATAGCGGACAGTGTTCAGAAATCCATTGACATCATATTTCAACTAAACTGGACCTGTATATGAGGGTCACCTGCATATAAAGGCCAAAATTTTCATGTTCCTTAAGTGATCCCAATACACAAGGTTTTACCATAACTATGTGTGTAAGCCTTACTTTACTGGAGTTACAACTATAAATATGAACCTGAAATCTGTCTACGAAGAAATAATACCTTTACCGTAAGGTACTAGTATTCGCTATAGAGAACAGTCTATATGACCAGGAGGTATTTATACCTAGGTGTTTGCTATTGAAGGGGTTACTATAACTGCATTAAAACTACAGCCGAATTTACATATTTAAATTACAAAAACAACTGCAGATCTTGAATTTAATTTCTATACCTATCCAATTCAAATCAAAATTTGCAAAACTAATATTTTCTGCAAAATACATTAAAGGATACCGATGTCTATGAATCTCAACATGGAACAACGAAATTTCGTAATTGACAGTGGCCGAGTAATTGAATATGTTGCAATGTTTCTCAGTATTATACTTTTTTGCTGTTTTTATAGACATGCGTATGTAATTTGTTGTTATCCACTGAACAGAAACGTTGTCATTCTATTGGATACCACTTCAGAATATACGTATACATGTTTCGGTATATTGGCATTGTTCATATTTAGTTATCACACTGTCTGTGAACGTCACACGGTATCGGTTTTATCGCGAATTTTCGTTGGGTCCTTTACAGTTGTGGCACTACATCAAACAACAAAACTCATCATTTGCGTTTTCCTTTTATCTATTCCCTTATATGAACTTTTTAATCATCTCTAACCCATAAAATACTAAGTACTACACTAACCATACCTAGATCCATACAGTTGTGACTATTGAATGTCACTAAATCTGTGAACAACCGTTTAAAAGCTATATATTGAAACATCGTCGGTCTAGATGCCGCCATGTTGAATTCTGCCTGCACCACCTTCCTCGCGCGCAGAGGCCACACTTTATGAGAACACTGTACTGACATGCTCTAATGACATCGGGGACGTACTGAGTACTCCGGAGAGAGAATGGAGCACACCATAAATATACGTATAAAATCACAGATACCAAAATTATAATCTTCAGTATGTCCAGGATACAATATACAAATCTGGTGAACATTGGACAAATACGGACCTCTGGAAATCTAGAGGTAGGATCAGGTGCAATGGAGCAGTAAGCATCCCCTGTCGACCGGTCAAACCTATCGTGAGTCCACATTAAATTTAAATGAAATATTATTTTGTTTTCTCGAGATAATTTTTACCGACCATGTAATTAAAAGATTTGCGTGTCCTAAATATACCACCGTATGTCATCCCATAAGAAAGTACATAAATAAAATCTTCAGGCAAGCAATAGATTAGTAACAGATGTGGAACATATACCTAGCTCACTTTAAATAGTATCCATGATTTTATTTCACATTCGGGTAAAACAATAATGGGCTCAACTATGTGGCACCAGATGGTTAAAAAGAAAACAATAATAAGGAATGTAATTTTTATTACTTTTCAACATCTAAATTATGCTTTAGTTTGAATAAATTAATTTTGAAGTAGGTTTAAGTACACTTGTCATAAGGTATTCATAAAATAGGTTACAGACACAAAAATGTTGTCGTTTTCTGTGTAATTGTGTCCAAAGAATCTTGAAATACACCAAAAGAGTCTTGTGTATATCTAGCGTTCTATTTATAATATCATTTGCTTACTTTTAAAGTCAGATTTACACGTGAGCTTAGTCATGTGCTCACTTTTAAAGTTTCATTTAAAAAGCTAGCAAATGACAAGTCACAGTAGAAACATGAGCGCTGAATGACTGTTAACTATTGTCAATTATCACGTTAAATACTGTATCAGCTTTATATTTCCATAGTGACATCCGACCCACAGGTTTTTTTTGTATAAACACAGTGATCGCGGTAACTTCAATCCAGTATCAGCAGTAGCAAGGAATTTAAGAAATTGTCCATCAGGACCTAGCAGGTATATGGAACTGTTTTCCCAGTCCGTAACGATGATGTTACATTTCGGATCGCAAATAACATACAGGGGACAGAAACTCTTTTTAAGCTTCTGACCACTGTACGTGAACTTAACTCCCCCATCCTTTAACAGGACACAGAGACGACCAGAACGTGACGCTGTTCGGTCCACAACACAGATATTGGAGTTTTTATTTTCACAAACACTTACTGGTACTGTGAAGAGGTTGGTTTTTTTCAAGAAGGCTAGTTTTTTCAAATACTGATATGTGGTTTTCACATCACCAGTCATTGTTATACGGCGGACTAAACGTGTAGATTTCTTGTCTGTAGAATAGTCATAATTATCTATAAGTGCCGTCAATATATCACCATCTGTACACAAATCTATTGCTTCCGGATGGAGAGGCGTTGCATCATAAATTTTAGTAATTTTCCCGTCGGAAGATAAACTATTGATACTACAGGTTTTATAAGCAGTGTATATAAAGTCTCCAGTTTTGCTGATAACAAAATCACTAACTTTAGTCTTTAGATCTTTCCCAACAGTACTTGGCTTCCCGTCCAAGGTCAACATCTCGATTTTTGAGTTATTTTGTTTTAGAACCCAAGCACATGCATCATCTGCCTGACATATGGCAGATATTTCTTTCTCTCCGTGTTTGAAATCTGATCTTTCGTTTGAATTTTTCAAAGGTGGTGGTTCTTTATCACCGGACATTTTGTCTGCCAATTTAATAAATGGTTGTCCATTTCCGTCAGCATCATTCTTTATTTCATTTTCAACTATAATGTTTCCAAGCATCAATTTTAATTCATCAGTTTTTAATTCTCCTCTAATAAACACTTGACATTTTGGTAGGTTTCCAAGATCAATCTTCGGTGTGTGTGCTATTTTGACATCGAGTTTATTCGCTAAATCCATGATTACATTGTCTGAAGCGGTCAGTCTATATTGTTCCAGCATGTCAGCGCATTGACCGAGGTCTGCAAGATCACTTCGCAATTCAGATTCTATCTTTTTAAGTTTCTCAGCATTCTCGTTTAAATTAGAAATGTTGTCATCTATTTTAGCATCTATCACGGACAGTATCTTATCTCTCTGAACTTTCATTTTGCTCATTTTTTCAAGACTTTCTTTAGATAACTTTCGTCTTGCCTTCAAAATTGTCACCAAGTAACCTTCAATTTCAGGGATTGTGTTATTTTTTATTGTTTGACATCTAGTTGTTGCTTCGTTGCGAAATTTTTGGGCTATCTTTGAAAGTTTGTCCCAGTCGTGTACTATATGATTTGCCTTAATGCACTGCAAACAGTGAGGCTGACCACATGTAGAACAATACATGTCTATTACTTCAGAAGTGTGAGTCTGACACGTGCTCATAGCAGACTGCATATCTGATGCTTTCAATGGACCCATCTGTGCCTCACCATTTTCTTTACTTTTGGTAGCCATTGTGAAAGCGAATGAACAAGGCAGACGTTGAAAGAGGATTGCACTAAAACTGAAAGTAAATATAAAATCTTCATCACATGATGAGCAAGGATAAACACACACACACACACACACACACACACACACACACACACAGACACAGACACATACATACATACACACACACACACACATATATATATATATATATATCAGATTTCACGAGTGCTACTGTTACATGGACGGAATATGTCCCACTGAAATAATTTTCGTCCATGTTTATGTTACACAAAGGTTATATAAAATAAAGAGGAAATGTGTTGCTAATGTTACTCTTGTGCTAGTGTTACTATTGTTGGATTGAAAATTTCGAAAGTTATTTTTAATATCAATGCTTGCAATCAATGTTCCTTCAGCCATGAAATCAATGTCAATGTCAATCGTCATTTGCTTAGAGCTCACTGCATTCTGGGTAAATGTGCGCAGATTTAGTAAAATACAATTAATTTCCGTTTTTCTGGTTTTAAAGACAGAAAAAAATATGTAATATTAGCAACGGAAAAAACACCAGGTCAACCGTTTTCTTACATACTTGACTTTAAATCGATTTCTGAAATGCAAACTCAAAATGCTTATGTCACAACTATATCCCTAAACCCCTACACAAGACAAACAATAGAACACGCATGTTGCTAATGTTATGCAAGATAAACAGGACTGAAAATGGTCATTGTGATCTCATTGATAAAAATGTTTATACATTTCTATATAAGGGGGGATGTTCAGGATTTTTTTCGGTTCGGTTCGGGGTTTTTTCCAGTTCATCTTACAACTGACTCTTGGACTCCAAGTGCAAACACAGAAATAAAAATACAATCTAGAATGCATGTCAGTCAACTGGCACATATTTCTAACCCAAATATGAGACCCTATGGTGCAATAGGCGTATGTGGGTTCTAGTTCATTTCTCTACCATATACTTTATTGTCGTTGGAGAAGTTATAATTTTAACAAGCTATTGATCAATGATACAGCAATACATTGTAATTTTCTTATATTAAACACTTGCGTCCAAAATATCTCTCCATTTACATTGTAAGAGAAATATGCTGTACTGCTCTGATTAATTCACTAATAAATGTTACTCATGATATCTTGTTTCATCTTTACATCTATGAAATTACATTTTGGAAAAAAAAAATATTTACGAGCGGGTATAGGCTGAGGTTCACGGATGAACTGTCAAATGCCTGGCCTTTCTGTAGTACAGTAAAGTAAATCTGTAGATGTGTAAACAAGATTTTTTGTCTGTGTATAGCTCTTATTTGTCATTGTACATCAAGTACATGTAGTGAAAGTAGAAAAATGGAAATCATTTTGGGGGGGGTAAACACAGTTAATGTCCCTTTACATTTTAGGCAATCACTGCACTTATCATTTATGTTTATAAATGCTGACAACTGCATGACAACCAAGTAATGGATAATGTTTAAATACAGCTTTGTGAACAAGAAAATAAAGCTTGTGACTTACACATATTTCTGAATGTATTCCAGAACGTGCTACCAGAGACATATATAACATAATATATGTGTTATATATGTCTCTGGTGCTACACTGGCTTTAGTAAAACATTACATAGGCCTAATCAAAGCTGTATGGAGCTGTACTATTCACTAGTATATGTCACCTCATATAGCTGTACTATTCACTAGTTTATGTCACCTGATATAGCTGTATTATTCACTAGCATATGTCACCTCATATAGCTGTACTATTCACTAGTTTATGTCACCTGATATAGCTGTACTATTCACTAGTATATGTCACCTCATATAGCTGTACTATTCACTAGTTTATGTCACCTCATATAGCTGTACTATTCACTAGTTTATGTCACCTCATATAGCTGTACTATTCACTAGTTTATGTCACCTCATATAGCTGTACTATTCACTAGTTTATGTCACCTCATATAGCTGTACTATTCACTAGTTTATGTCACCTCATATAGCTGTACTATTCACTAGTTTATGTCACCTCATATAGCTGTACTATTCACTAGTTTATGTCACTTCATATAGCTGTACTATTCACTAGTTTATGTCACCTCATATAGCTGTACTATTCACTAGTTTATGTCACCTCATATAGCTGTACTATTCACTAGTATATGTCACCTCATATAGCTGTACTATTCACTAGTATATGTCACCTCATATAGCTGTACTATTCACTAGTATATGTCACCTCATATAGCTGTACTATTCACTAGTATATGTCACCTCATATAGCTGTACTATTCACTAGTATATGTCACCTCATATAGCTGTACTATTCACTAGTATATGTCACCTCATATAGCTGTACTATTCACTAGTATATGTCACCTCATATAGCTGTTCTATTCACTAGTATATGTCACCTCATATAGCTGTACTATTCACTAGTATATGTCACCTCATATAGCTGTACTATTCACTAGTATATGTCACCTCATATAGCTGTTCTATTCACTAGTATATGTCACCTCATATAGCTGTACTATTCACTAGTATATGTCACCTCATATAGCTGTTCTATTCACTAGTATATGTCACCTCATATAGCTGTACTATTCACTAGTATATGTCACCTCATATAGCTGTACTATTCACTGGTATATGTCACCTCATATAGCTGTACTATTCACTGGTATGTCACCTCATATAGCTGTACTATTCACTAGTATATGTCACCTCATATAGCTGTACTATTCACTAGTATATGTCACCTCATATAGCTGTACTATTCACTAGTATATGTCACCTCGTTTCAGTTGAGCAGCTCGAATATAACCAGGTAGAACAATGATTATGATGAGAATACAATATAATCAGTATAACCTGGGGGGGGGTGAGTCTTGTTAACCCTTTCTCGACATAGATGAGTTTAAATTTTAGGTAATAAATCATAACATTATAATTACACTGACTGGAGTGGTCGTTCCTTCTTGTCACCATACATGTATAAGAGAGTATTCGGTGAGGAATAAGACTTTTTCCCCGTGCAGCTTGACATAACCAAAAAGTGAGTAGTGTTAGCCGTATGATAATCAAAAGATTACACCATCCATAGGCGTCGGAAGCAAATTGAATGTGGGGGGGGGGGGCTAAACCAACTTAAAACACACACACGCCAGAAGTGGGGGGCTAAACCAACTTAAAACACACACACGCAGAAACGTGGGGGGCTAAACCCCACTTAAAACACACTATGCGATCAGAAATAAGTCTTGGGGGCTAAGCCCCAATTTTCAACACCTATGCCTATCTTTGCAAATAAGTGGGGGGGCTAAGCCCCCCCTAGCCCCCCCGGCTCCGACGCCTATGTCATCTCGCCAAGTTGTGTGTATCGGACTATAGGCCTAGATCTGTACAGGTCAGGCGTAGGCACTATAATATGATATAACATACTTCACCTGATCAATCTAGGACAGCATTGTAGTGCAGAGCCGATCGTCCTTCATACTGACACGATGACAAACAGGAATTCCAACTTTCGCTATGAACATCGCTTATGTTGTACTACATTGTTCTACTCAAATACAGTACGTTAAATGTAACGTCCGGATTAAATCATTGACATAGGCCTACCTGTTCTAGATTCCACATGCAGAGATATTCGATTAGTTTCGTATATTCACATAGGTTTAATCTCGTTCGGCTTTTGTGATTACATTGACCTACCAAAACAAGAAAGCTCTTAGTTTGGAAGAGAAAACAGAACACACACGTATATATGTATTGTACAGCACATTCTATTAAAAAATTATTATGTTCTACAATTGTTTAACACACACACACCAAGTCCATGCTAGGCCGAATTTTCTGCCCCGATTTTAAGCGATATTTTTTTTTTTTATAAAATCAGGGATAAAAGTCCTCCCATATACTTTCTTCGTAGCAAAATGCTGTGACATGTTTACAGCAGTTTAGCGATCGTTTTAACCATCTATTTCTTATCGCTGACGTCTGATATTTGTTGATATGCTTACTTGATCTTTTAGATTTATAAATCCATCATCACTAAGTTATGACATGATATAATTCCATATCTATGAGGCGTTTATTCTAGCTACCTATCGTTTTTTTTAAATTCTCGTCGTCTGTCTCCATTTTGAGCATAACAAAATTTAATTGCTAATTGGTTGATCACAAATGCAACAATGAATATGCATTTATGATCAACCAATCAGCGATTTTACTTAGAAAGATCGGCCTAAGTCCATGCTATCTGTGTGACCAAGGCAGGGTCATAGATTATGTAATTGCTAATTTGCGTGCGACTGTTTAGCTATTATAAAGGCCTATATCAAGTTTATTGCTAATTGAAGAAGACCGAAGGCCAGCTGGCCTATAGGTACAATAACTACAACAGGTATAAAAATATTGTGGAATTTAACAATACATATACATAATATAGAGAGTATAAAGAAATTTAAACAATATTTAAACCGTATAATAAAGATTTACGTAATACAGAGATATACTTTAAAAATTGTGCAATATTACACAACTCTTTGAATTTTTGTATTAAGAAGATTTATCAGCTTGCACATCGAAGGTTTTCTTAAAGAAGTATAAAGGTCATAGGAAACGAAATTTATATTAATATTTTTGTAAAGTGGAAAAATATGAAGAAAATACATAATTAAAATTATATGCGCACTTTTAAAAAAATATCTCACCATTAAGAGTTGTTTGGTCGCCATTTATGTCACAGTTTCTACAGTCCTCGAGAAACACTATGCGGGTTATACCGCCTCTCTGTGACGTCACAATTTCTCACAGGATAGCTCTTGCCCGCATATTTGATCTATCTCAACGGGACGAGCGTGAAGACTTGAGTTGTCTTATCGATAACTTACCTAACCGTTGTTTTACTAATAAGCCAGTGAACATTTAGAAGAAAAGTTTGAATAAACTAGGAAACTTATAACTACATGTACTTTTTATTCGAGAGTTTTAACACAACATGTAATTACCCGAAACGCTGACCCTGCATATTTACAAGTGATCGCATATGGTTGTTAAAAGTAAATAGACTAATAAACAGCGGCTTAATGGTTTTACAGCGGAAAATTTATAAAAATGGAGTAACCAATTTTTATATATGTATTTGTTCTCTATTACTTATTTTTTAGTTCTGCGGATAGATGTAATGTGAAGGTGTTGACATCGAATATTCAAAGTCCAAAGGCTTAAAAAGATGTTAGTATAATAATTATAACTTGAGAATATGAAATGATAAAAACTGATAAATCCTGAAGATAAGACTTAATTTTCTCTATTTATAAAAACATACACAAAACCTAGTAATTTCAAACGTAAATTTGACGATGTTCCACTTTGACCTGTTTGCCATTGGGGAATATATTGCCTATTTTTTTAAATACATGTATTGCAAAATTATTATTAATAAATTGACTGTTTAACATTAAAAACAATTTTTTAATAAACGTACCAGAAAACAAACTTTTTGATATGAAAAGATTGTTTGAATTTCCTAATATCAATGAGATTTTTTGAAACATTATAAAATATTTTTTATAGTAGAAATCGGATGATTTTTTAATATTAAGAAATCGACAAATTTTTATATTAGATAATATATATTTTATATTTTAGACAATAATTTCTTATATATTTTAGAAATTTTTTTTTTAATATTGATAAATCGACTGATTTTCTATATTTGAAAATATTTTTTATAAAATTTTTAATGTTTTTTGCTCATATGTCTATTTTGTTTATTGTGGCAGTCTCTCTTTTTCTCTCTCACTCTGATCGCTTCCCATTGTATATTAGAAAATATTTTTTTAATATTAATATCGACTGATTTTTTATATTTGAAAATAAGTTTTTTTAATTTTTATTTTTTTTCAATATTAAAAATATTTGTAATATAAAAAAATAAATATGAAGATTTGTTATGTTACAAAATGAATTAAGTTAAGATGCTCATATGTCTATTTTGTACATTGTGGCAGTCTCTCTTTTTCTCTTTCTCACTCTGATCAAGTAGGCCTTCTTGTCTTTAGTGATTGTTTACGTACCGAGGCTTTATGAATCTCTTCACTATTTTACTTGTTTTTACAGGTGACTGTTTATGTATGAATCCATACAATGATTGACAGGTAACTCTTCCCCAGTATCAGCTAGACGAGGAATGTAGAATTACAGGTCTACCAAGGTAAACTGGAACATGTTTACAAACACAACGAGTCTAAATCAAATCATAACAGGGGTGCCAAGCCACATGTCGTCGCAAAAATATTAGAGATTCAGTAATGCATGTCCGTGCAAGGCAATTATGTTTTACCTGTACAACCTATTTTTGGTATCGTTTTGGTTTTTGACTTTACCCGGATGTGCCACTTTTTACCTTGGTACACCTATACATGATTCTAGTTATTTACATTGTTTAAAGTCGATATCATATAAAGCCTACCATATATCGCTGATACAGTTATAGTCAAATTATCAAGAAATAATAATATAATAAAATTATATATATAATAAAATGCAAACTTCGAAAATATTTTTTACCAGCGATATTATATACAAAACCTATCTCTGCCAACACAAAATCTTTGAAAGACCACCTTTAACACTGGTACATCAGTTACTATTTTTTCCACTGTAAACTATATTTACAAATTTTTATTATAATTTATGATAATCTCTTAAAATCACAGTGAGTCATCAAAGATAAATGATAAAATTAAATCTATGTCGGGTTGGTAAACTCATAATACATATACACATACCGCCATCATAGTCGGTTACTATGATTTGAGTGTGCGAAACAGCGACTGAACTATTCACGTGTGACGTCACATCAAGGGCATTAAGCGCGCAAGCGAGTCGCCGATAGTGAACTTTGATGTCAGAATAAACAAGTATCCTGTCATTTTTCACCTCAGATAATTTTTCGGGTGGTTATCTTTGGGGTATTCAAATAAAAGACAAATTTAAAAATCGTTCCCTCTTACCTTTTTATAAGGTTTCAAAAATATCTGTCGCATTTCTGCGTAGACAGGGCAAATTAAAATGAAATGATATTCATCTTCAGTATCTTGTTTATCACACAGTGTACATATTATATTATATCTATGTTTTCCAGTTTCTACAAATAAATCAAATTATTTACCAAATGCTTAATATACAAAAAATATTTATTTGGAGTTTCAAAAAAAGCAAAAATACCTTGTATAAATATATCTTTGATTCTTCTACAACATTCCAACAAAAACAGTTTTTCATTTTGAACCCTCTGGGCTAACCATACATCATGAAAACCAGTAGATTGAAGTTCATGCATTATAAAGCTAGAACAATTTATGTGCTTTGTAGGGTTTACTATACAATTGGAGCGCTGTTCTTCATAAATCGTTGGTCAAATACAGTTTACAGTTCCTAATAATTTTAATCAATATTTGATACATTTAACTAATTTCTAAATATATATAATGGGAAACGACCTAACTCGGAATATATAGCATCATTTGATGCCCTTTTTGGCGCACCGATAATTCTTTTTACATTTTTTTTCAATATCTTTACCTGAATGAAAACTCCATGTTTCACAGCTATAATTCAGGATACTAAAGATATATGTATCAAATATTGATAATTTTGTTTCCACATTAAATTGGTATTTAGTAAAGTATTTGTGAAGTGAAAATAATGCTTTCCTGGCTTGTGTCGACAGTTGCTTTTGTGTTAAGCTAAATTTCCCATTTTGACTCAATAGCATAATTTACCACCATTTCTAAAATCCACAATTTGGGTTTTATCTATATTGACAGCTAATTTCCATTTTTCACAGTGATTTTCCAAAGCATTCAACATATGCAGTAAACCTTTTGCAGAGTCGGAAAATAAAACCGTATGATCTGCGTACATTAAAGGCATCAAAGATATAGAATCACAATTTTCAAAGAATTCTGTCTCCATTTTATTTAGGTATAAAGAAAATAAAATCAGTGAGAGTGATTCTCCTTGAAAAAAAAATTATTTGACTAAATCCGACACAATGTAGTTGAAACTAACACACACCTTAACATTGAAACACAATGATTGAATTATACGTAACGTTTTACCACATAAGTTTACTCTACAGACGGGTTCTACAAATACTACCGAACGCCGTTTGATAGTCAATAAAACAAAAATTTCAATCCACTTAAATATGCTGCGAGATATACCGATGTTAACTGTAATTTCAGGTTGAATATTGGTGACTATACATTCAAGATCACATAGGGTGTCTTATTTTTCTTTTTTTTTTAATTTTCAATCTGTCCAGACGCTTATGGTTAATTATGCAAATAGCAGATACCGGAAGTGCAGAATATGGAATTTAGTTTATGATGGGGACTGTTGATAATGATATTTTTTAAAACCAAGGGCTTAGGCAAGGGACACTAAGAGGGTTATGTTGTTAACAAGTAGACCTACCTGTGCTTGAAACGGGCAAAGTTACATAGTAATTTTATATCTGAAATTATTACTGTATTGAACTCTCGGCCACCTGATTTTTCTTTTGTCAATTTATCAATTACTATTATAATGTTTGTGTACCACATTTCATTTTTATTTATCAAAACGTCAGTTTCACTTTCGATAGCTGTTAATATTACGTGAATAATGCTGACACTGCACATAAGTGTTATTTTATCTTCCTGTAGTCTTAAGCTCTTAGTCCTAAAAGTAATTGACCTATCGCTAATGCACGACATGGCACCTTTTGGCAAACTTTTCTATTATGACGTCACATTCAAATGGCTCGTCAAACACAAAAGAATGGAGTCAAAAAACGCAATGGAGAGCCACGTTTCAGACATTTGGCGATAGGTCAATTCTCAACAGCGTAAATGCCCGTCGTCGTCATTGGGTGGTGTAACATGAACACACAACTTTTTTTTACATTAACAATCATACCTGAATTGACAGAAGAGTTTCATAGAGGTGCGGTGGGCCTCTTAACCGTAGCAACACGTTTCAGTTGAGAAAATTCTAAAGCCGTTTTATGCTCCACGAGTTCTCAACTTTTACTCAGCTGAATAATTTCTGAACTTTTGAGAATAAAATTTGTCTGAAAAGTTAATTTTCTTTGTTTATGGTCCTGGGCCCCAATGACGATTATTTCGACACGCTGAATCATAACCATGTTTTGTCATTTAATTCAAAATAAAAAATGTTCTAAAGTTTCTACAGCCGACATGATATTATCGCGGTTTCACGTTTAGTATAACGCCTGGAAAATCTAATGAAAACTTGATAGAAATAACAATAGAAATAAATATTTTTCATTTTATTCACATGCATTGTAAATATATTTATTGTTATGATAATGAAATATCATCAATAATATATTTAATAGTTTCTCAGAAATATCATGCATCTTTTAAATTGTAGTTGAGACACTTTACACTTCCGGCATGACATCCTATCCACAATCTACGCCTACACAAACTAAGTGACCGTGGGCACCTCAAACCATCGTCTCGTGTAAGAACAAACTGTATAAATTCTCCGCTACACGATAACAGATGTATTGCATGGTTTTGCCAGTCGGATACAAGAATATTACATTTGGAATCGACAGCAACACCTAAAGGACAAAAACTTTTTTTGACATTTTGTCCGGTATATCTAAATTTCACAATTCCAAATCTATACAGTGATAAGAGTTGACCAGTACGTTTCCCGGTACGGTCTATGACACATATATCAGAATTGTAATTCTCACAAACACTCACTGGAACCGTAAACAGATTTATCTTGCTGTTGTCCTGATATTGTATCGTGGAAATCAAATTACCATCCATTGTAATGCGGCGAATAACACGCGTATTGTTTTTGTCGATGTCGTAATCGTATGCATCGATTAAAGCCGCGAGTAGCTCACCTTTTTTGGTCAAAAATATTGCTTGAGGGTGTAGGGGTGCTGTGTTACATATTTGACTGATTGTACCATCTTTTGATAACCATCTGTTAATGCAACGATTATCATACACAGCATAAATTATATCTCCATCTTCATTAATTACGAAATCACTTATTATTACCCCTAATTCCGTATTACTTTCTTTCCCTTTGGAGGAATAACAATCAATCTTTGAGCTGTTTAACTTAAGGAACCAAACTGAATTTGATTCTTTTATCTGGCAGACAGTAGATATATCAATGTCTCCGAATTTTAAATCGATCACATCTGACACAGTCGCGACTTTTTCCAATACTTTTTTCTTTTCCGTTCTAACACAAATGCTGCCAAACATTTCTTCTAATGAATCTGTGTTCAGTTTACCTTCCTGGAACTGTGGACAAGGTGATAGATCCTGAATATTGGGTTTCTTTACGTTAGCCAGACATCTTTCTATTTTATTTGTTAAATCAACGATTACGCGATCTGAACCGGTCAGTATACTGTGTTCCAGAGTGTTTACTAAATGGATAATTTCACTCAGATTTTTTTGTAAGGCATAATCCGCACTGTCTAGAGTCTGATTGACAGCGGCAACACTTCTGTTGATACATGAATTTTTTTCATTTAAGTTGGTATTCAGTAATTTCTTGAATCTTTCTTTCTGGGCTCTCATTTTGCTGATTTCTGCATATTTGTTTTGGGAAAAATATATTTTTCTCAATGTGATTTCCCTAAGATAGAACTTTAATCTAGGCAAAGTGGTTTCTCTAACTGTGAGACATTTATCAGTTATCTCGTCCCGAATTTTCTGGGCTACATTTGAAAGTTTCTTCCAGTCGTGTGATATATGATTTTCTTTGATACATTGCAGACAATAACGTTGTTTACAGGTAGAACAATACATGTCAATCACCTCAGAGGTATGGGTAAGGCACGTGTCTACAACACATTGCATCTCTGGTGCCATTAACGAACCAGTCTCTGCTACATCATTTACATTTTCTGTACTTCCGGTGGCCATGTTGAAACGAGATGTAGGTAGACGTCAGAACAGGGTTTTACTTCGGCTGAAATTTAAAAAAAAAGTTTTATTCCCTTACAATCAGGCAACTACACAATACATTCCATTTCGAGTGAATATATTGATATTTTTTCACAACAAAGCTTTATTTCATTATTTTTGTTTTGAACAAATAACATGGCTGTATAGTTATGTGATAGATATCAGGGCCTGGCACCATAAAATCTAAGAATTACTTAAGTCTAAAAACAATACTCAAATATGTCTAATCCTGAAATGTGATTGGCTAAGCAAGCCATTTTGAGAATATTCTCATACTTTAGTAAATTCCCAAGTTTTATGGTGCCGGGGCCAGGATTGAGAGGGAGATAACTATGTTAAGAGAATCAGTTAGTATAAAAACAAAATGAATAGTGGGCAAACTTGATCTTTAGAAAAGCAACATTGAAATCATGTGTCATGGCAAAGTGAACAATTGCCGTTGCCTGTTCGCATCTGCCATGAGACAAAAGTCAAATACGGGTCTTTTTAGTTGGAATAAAACAAGCACCAATGATTTCGAGGTAATTTTGCACTCGGTGATGGGTCTGGAATGTTCTATATTTGAGGGACGTGCATCACTGTATCTATCGATAATTTAAGAGAAAGCACATAAACCAATTTCAAAATTAAGCAATCTGAACCTTCTCGGTGTTTGTTGGTTATTGTTTGTTGGAATTGGATTATTAGAACTTTGAGTCAGTTATCAACAGGACCTAGTGCTACACCAGACTACTTCATAACAAGCCTGCAGGAGGAGGACGGTATCTCCTCCACCATTAACCTAACAATATAATTTTAAAATTGTGTGGCGTAAAACACCATTTAAACAAAAACAAAACATTATATTAATCAATTTACCCTTTGAAGACACATTTGGACTTGGAATTAGTCATTGATTTACAGAAGAGTTCATTTTTTCAGTCAGTGATGAGTTAAGCTAATTGGGCAGTGGCCTACGCATTAGTCGCATACTAAGTTGGATAAAATAAATCTATAAAATAATGACACGTATGAAAAAATTACATAAGGGGTGTTACAGTAAAATCCATATAATATGGCAGGGTGGAGTCTTGTGAGCCCCGGGACCTGGACGAGTTTAAAGTTTAGGTAATAAAGCATAACATTATAAATTACACTCATTAGATTAATCCTTCCTACCTCTCATCATCCAGTGAGGAATAATACGTTTTCCCGGGCAGCTTGACATAACCGACAAGTGAGTACAATCATCCGTATGACAATCAAAAGGTTACTCCGCCCTGCCATTTATATGAATCGGACAATAATAGTGTCTGTAATAATATTATCAGGGCGCACCCAGGACTTGGAAAACAATGTGCCAAAACAATTAGTTAACCAAGATTGTTTTAGCAAATTAAAATTTTGATTGATTGATAGCAAAAATGCCTAGCAATCTTACGTTACATGGTAACAAGTGCCAACTTTATATATATGGCAAATTATTTATTTGATTGGGAAATTTTCAGGGTAATTTTTTTTATAAATCAAGCATGCCTGTATTCATGTGTGTCAAAGTTGTCTGTGACTTTGCTATTTTTCTCTCTTTTAAATGAAAGTATGATACACAGGAAATATGCACCGAACATGACCAAAAATGTCAGCCAGAAAATTAGCCAATTTTGTGTAAACAACCTTGAAAAAAGTCAGTGGCTACATTGGCTAATGACAGGGTGAGTCCTGTATTATTTTTAACAGATCCTAAAATAGTTATAAAATTTGAGTGTTTGAAATACAAAATGACCACTTCCTATAATATTAATTTTACCGTAATAAAACAACTGTATCTCGGTTATTTCTTGTCAGAAAAACATCATATATTTGCGGAATATATTCTGGGAAACAATCTTTTTTTTAAACAAAATGTGTCAAAAGGGTGAACCATCCCTTTAAATACATATGGTCGATTTATGCTTTAAACCGAAAGTACATTGGACTGTGTTATATGTGTGTAACGTTTCACCCTAGCATGAACTACACACGTAGACACGGGTGAGTTACGAATACAAACAAACATGGGCCCGACTGCCCCTTCTGTAACCGGCTAGCTCTTACAGAATAAAATAAAACGACAATCAAATTTATCTTAGACACTAGTACATTTATTACGTAAGAAATAAGAAAATACGAAGAGACAGCACAAATTCTCATAACGGACAAAAACACCTTAACAGGTCTAAATTACCTGCCCGCAGGCTCAAGCCTAGGGACACTTGGCTACAATAAATGAAAAATCCGGTCACACTATTACATTTTATAGGCCACACATTGCCAAATAAAGCCACAAAAGTAAATTAAAAATACTTATTCATATTTCATTCTTCCTTCAATTAAAGTTTGAAAATGAAGTAATTACATGTATTTTACTTAACCCAAACTATTTTACATGCATCTCGTGCCCCGTGTTAAGCCAGACGTACGGCATTTTAATACAAAGCACAGATATATATATATATATATATATATATATATATATATATATATATATATATATATATATATATATATATATATATATATATATATATATATATATATATATATATATATATATATATATATATATATATATATATATATATATATATATATATATATAATGATAATAAACTAATCGATAGAGCAAAGAAAAATACTAGCAAGGCTAGGCAGGTTCGTTACATATGTCTGATGGCAGCTTACAAATACGTTAAGGAATTTTAAAGATCATACACCCGACTGTTTAGTATTTAAGTAAATACAGGAGAACAAATCCAAAGGAATACAACTGACAAGGTATTAAATATATTTATTGATCTTGCTTTTGAAAACGAAGCACTAAAGCGAAGGAATGAGTTTATAATAAAGCAAAGCGCTTCTGTGGTCACTTCAATACCGAAAAACTGTGTTGTTTTTTAAAACACGAAACAAGGATTGGATGATTCATACTTTGAAGAAGTATAAATATCTAATAAATACCAAACTGTTTGGGGGGAAACCTGGCGAACATATTTCAGTTCAGTTCAAATCAAGTAAGGACTTTAAACCTGTCACCCCTAACATATTTCAGTTCAGTTCAAATCAAGTAACCGAACCAATATAAGGACTTTAAACCTGTCACCCCTAACATATCTAAATGGTATGCTCTCTTACATTATTGACCGATAAGCAATAGATGGTAGAAAGTAGAAGATATCACGTGATAATCATTTCTATTCATAGTACATATACTATACTTTTCTTGATCTATAAATAGTGTCCAACACGATCTATATCTGTTAAAGTCCAGTTTACAAGAGTGCCTCGGTATTTATTGCTAATAAAAAATATACATTTTCCAATTTTCCACGTAATTCATGCGGGATAAAGAACATCGAAATACTTTCTTTTTTGTTCCATCTTGCGTGGTAATTGATCGTGTTTAAGATCAGTAAATGAAGTAATGACAGGATTACATTAAAACTCAGTTGAAAGTGCAGCTGTGAATGTTATCAAGTGTCTCCTTGATGGCAAGGTCAATCTGGCTTCTATCAGCGATATATAAAGCTAATAGCTTTATATATCGCTGCTTCTATTGAAAGAAATAATTCAATTGAACTCTTAAGGCGGAGATAAAATGCTACATTTCCAACAACGTCTGTATAATAAATATGCTATTCTTATACCCTGAATTCCCGATGACTATTCATATTATGTCAGCGAAGATTGAATTTAGTTAAAAGAAGATAACCTGTTTTGTATCGCGAGATTTGAAAACTTGTTCAGTATGTGATTTCGTTTGTAAATAAGGATTAATTCGCTTATAAATAAAGGAAAAAGCAGAACAAAAAGATTTTTGTAAATAAAATGCAAACTCTCTTATTTTCACTTATCATAACACAGAATTGATTTAAATCGAATCCATACAGTTAATGGATGTTAGAATATGATTTCTATAGTAGGAATTACAATTGGCACATAACGTCAAAGATTAACAAGTTATTCTAATTACAGGCCTGATATCACATCAAGATCAATATATCTCTGTCCCTGTCTGGCTGTTCCTCTCTCTCTCTCTCTCTCTCTCTCTCTCTCTCTCTCTCTCTCTCTCTCTCTCTCTCTCTCTCTCTCTCTCTCTCTCTACTCTATAGCTCTATAGTATTTACCTATATATACTATACTAGTCTGAGCCAAGTAAGGTCCGCTGGTTTTGGCTGATTAAAATAAAATGGTTGTTACCTACCTCTTAAATTTAACGTAGCGGTATCCTATGCATACTGAATTATTCATCCATGTCAATGACAAATAAGAATTAATCAGTTTTATACTAGATATTCGCACTCAAATTACCCCTGCAGGATTTTTACATATGTAATGGCGGCCATCTATCGAAGTTTGAGAGCGGAAGTAAAAGAAAGGGAACGTTTATTGGTCATACTGATTGAGCCTGGCTCACTGATCTGTTAATACACAATCACCGATTCCTTACGACAATAATATATTGGGAGTTATTCCCCTTCATATAACTCTTTTGTCAAGAGAGGCGCGATAATATTAATGATTACTCACAGATTCCCGTAGGAAAAGTGTTTTCCAAAATTGAAGCGACCAAACAAAGAAAAAAGTAAGTAGAAAAAATATAAAATAAAATTTTTTCTTTTTTAATTTGTAACAATATTGTCGTGTTCCAACTATATTCATCAACTAAATTATTAATTTGTGAAAACTGAAATTTATATAAAATATGATATTTACGAAAATCATATTTCTGAATTATGTTTGATTAATTGTAAGATGTTGTTAATCAAATACTTTAGAAATTTGTGTACTTCATTTTAGAGGTCAAGACTCTGAAGAAAATCTGTATACTTATTTAATTTCTATTTGGAATTGTGAAATGACGTCCACTACAAGTCTACTTATCTGTTTGTTGAAGATACAAGTGGTCAAGTGAGTTTCTTAGAATAATTCAGTTACTCATCTGTCTGATCAAGATACAACTTAATCAAACATCTGTAGAAAGATTTGTGTGATTTCTATTTTTGAATTGTGAAATGACGTTAACTAATTTCTTGTTTGTTCTTGTTTGTTCAAATTGGTGGATAATCAAAACTCGAAATGAGAAGTAAACAGAACTTCAAACATTGCTCTAAGGATAATTAAAAATTCGAAGTAAGAAGTAAACAAAACTTACAACAATAATCGTTTCTCAAGTGAGTTGGATTTTTATTCTCAGACGAAAAAAGACGACTGCGAGAGCAGGGAGAACTGCGACCAAGAACTACGATGAAGTTGGTACTGTGAGATTTGGAATTCCTCCCCTGATCTGGCATAAAACTTTAACTTGAAATTGTGGACTAGGACAATAAGATAAGTGATTGGTTAACTGTATTGAAAACTTTATACGAACATTGTTCATTTCTGTCGAATTTAGCGAAAATAAAAACTATACGATCACGTTGTCACTTTTATTATTATTATTATTATTATAAAACTACTTACACAAGGTTACGTTGTTGAACGCTTGGAGTCGTCGTTTAAGAAGTTTTATGGTCGATACGGCGATCTTAATAAACATTATGAAGCCCCCCTCTCAGAAATATTAGATAGTATTCTGGAGACGGCCACAGACAGTAACTCCCTTTCACCGAACTTGTCCTTATCACCAAACTTGACCTTTTCATCGAATTTGACTTGAAAGGTTTCCAAGGAACTTTTGCGACGGGTGTGGCATGCCAGCAGAAAACGCTGATTCCTTCCGGACACCTGGTCTTATCCCGTTTGGGATTCGCAATTGTTCTTCATGCTGAGACCATTTACACATCTAATTCGTCGTGTTATAATGGACTTCATTTTTGATCATCGATTGGTACTTCTTCAATTTTACTTTGTCTTAATTTTATCTTTTCTCTGTTACAAATGATATCAGTTAAATATTTTATTTTGACGATTGGTTGCTTTTCATTTTCAAATCCATGACCAAATAGGACTCAGACTTTTTATAGTAGACTTTGCTAATCGAATTAACAATATTGACATTAACCTTTTAATATTTACTCATACCCTGTGTGTTCAAGACTATCAGAGTAATTTATCCATGCCAATGACAATAAAAATAATTCCTTTCTGTTCCAAATATTCACAACTATATATTCCATACGGAGCTATATCATTACACAGCCTGGCGTGGCGATCATTTTTTCCGTACTTTCAAAAACGAAAGTGAATATGAAAGAAAAAGAGAATTCAGTCTTTTAAATCACGACAATCACCAATATGTGAGCTTGTTCTTCCGTGGCAATCTATTAATAGTAACTTCACTTAAATGAAACGTCCATTAATCTGGTCCTACAACCCATTTGTTTATATATTCCGTAGTAACAATGACACTAATACAGCTGACGCTTGAGTAACTACGCTCGATAAGTAAGGGAGACAACTGAAAAACTATTTTAAAAGCTTAGGAATTTTCGCAGAATTTGGTGTTGAAATTTATTACATACATACTCACTTGTACTTTTCAATGATGAAACCCTGCAGCATTATGCAAAATTAAAAACAAAAAGTTCTTAGTCTCACCGATTTAATGAATAGAATAATTCATTCTTGTTTGTTTATAAATTTTATGAAAATTGAAATTTTTATATTTAAGTGATAACATCCTTACTACACAGATAGATATATGAAGCCTGCTTTATATATCGCTGCTACACAATTCGTATAATTTTGGATCAAACTTTTGGTTTTTAAAAGTGAAATATATCGTTTGGGTGCATTTTTATTTTACATGCAAATTGTCATTGCTGTTTTAAAGTAATGATGGATTTTGCAGGATAGAAACTTTTGATATCTCTTTTTGATATGCGTTTAATACAAAATGGTGACATAAAGAAATCAGTTTTCTGTGAGCAAATACACAATGGAATTGTTACATACTTTGAGATTTATATTATCAGTTTTGTCAAAGTTGTTTAGAAATAATTAAGCATAAATGTTTTGAAACATTGTGACCATTTATATGAAATATATAGAGAAAAATTAAAAAGTTGCATCAATTTTGGCATGTCACTATAATAATTGGTCTAATTACTGTAATACAACTTTTAAACCAAATCTGCTTTTACCATCTCAAAATATTTTGAAAAACTATATCCTAACTTCATTCCAGACAATTTGTAATGTTGGAAGTTATCCACAGAATTTACCACACACACACACACACTTAACATCTCTCTCCTCACTTCAGATGGACGAGTGACAAGGGTTTAAAATAGTTACGCCACTTAGATATGTTTAGTATTTACAACTTGCTTTGGGGTGAACCATACTACGTTCACTGTCTTTGTGGGCTTTTTAAAAATTAAATGTTTTATCCAAACATTAATAAACAGCAACCAACATTTCGATATTATTTATACACATTTATTTAGTATAAAAGGTTCATATCATCATTAAACAACTCTCCATTTTCATTCATTCAAACTTTCACCAACATAGAATGATAATAAAAATCAGTAACAATTAACAAAGTTGAAAAACTCCATAATAATGGATGGAATGTTTCAATTGTGCATAGTGAGGCAAATTATCCTAAGGCACTTCAAAGAAATGATAATACAATGTTAAATGAATTAAAACATAGCACTTTTCAACATGTAAAATCAGCAAAGAACATGTCTCCATTTGGAAATTTAAGATGATAAAGTCTAGTTTCACATGATAAATATCTACGATGATTGACATCGTGACGTCATAATTCAACCACTTAAAAAATACTTGTAATAATTTATGCTATAACAACTTTTGAACACAAATGCATCACAAAATGTAAAAACAGACTCCAGAAGAGTGGAATCTCGATATCTTGAATTCAAGAATTTAAATAATTAAAGGTGGAGGGGGGTGCCCCTATCACTTCGATATATATGGAAAACAAGATAACCAAATTTTTAATCAAAATTTCGACTTATCCGATTTCAATATATAACAAGATTCCACTGTATTACATTCAGTATTTTTTAAACATTCTGAACCCCAGAGATAAAGAAACCACAAATTTTACACATGTTAAGTCGTATGGTGTGAAACTGTCCAAAGACGTATATATAAGCTTATATATAAGTCTTCACATTGAAAAAATTCTGAACAAAAACCAATGAATTGGTAAATTGAATTATGCTCTCATATTTTCTACCATTAATTCAAGTTCATTTACCTTTTAAAATGCCATTTTGGCTTCGAAGTTTAACAATTATTCAACATTATTCCAAATTTCATCAACTCATTCAAATGAAAAATCCATAAAAAGTCATATGATATATCATGCAAATATAAATTTTTGATATAACCCCAAGCTTTTTTTCAAAAACCAAAAGAAACTGTTATTGTTTGATATTGCCCAAAATCGTATTCAAATGATGAAATCACAAGGTAATGAAACACAAAAACATATTCCATCTTCTCAGTTCTACATATACATATCGGTTTAGTAATTATACAGAGCATGCACTATTCTCAGAGAAAAATTACAAGCACCCACGGGTCAAACTGGAAAAATTATAGAGATCCATGATAAACCTGAGGGTCTCAGATTATATGTCACCTTTGAGCAATGAATATAATGTGGTTATTTTAAACATAGCAACTGTTTATCTTGTCTAAATACATAAAATTTACATTTCAGTACACATTAAGAAAGCTTAACGTAATTATCCTGGACTCACTTTACACTGACTTTCCTTAATTTTTTAAAATGATTTAGTTAAGTCAAAAACAAATAAAATTTAAACCCGAAAGAAAATCTTGTTTCTGTCAGTCTCCCTTCTTGTTTGATAAAAAACAATCACTTTTGCATAGGACATAATTATATACTTTATGAACACATTTCTATAGACCCTTTAGCAGTAACTCTGGTCCTGTGACTTTGCCAGTCTTCCGGTTGGCAAAATGATAGAGATACCCGCAAAAAACAGACGTCGTTATAGTAACTGACTAACTAGTTTCTTGATGTCATTTTCCGGGAATCTGTATCATTTTGCCAGCCGGAAGACTGGCATTGTCACAGAACCAGGTTTTTTTTATTAAAACCTGTACAGTACATGTGAAAGGTCCTCAAAAATGGACTGCTCATGGTCTAGTGGTAGAATGGTTGACTTGCAAGCCAAAGATCCAGGGTTTGATTCCAGGTACCAGGCCATACCAAAGACTTTAAGAAATGGTAGCAACTGTTATGCACTTGGCATAAGAAGTGAAATTCATGGTGCATTTAGATGTAACTTATAACGGAGATGCTTGTGAAAACAATCCTTATTGCATTGAGGTCAGTCTATGGCAAAGACTACATTTTGCAGCACGTCATCCAAAACTAATGCCATATCTATATAAGTGAAAAATTCTTGGCGGAATGTGAAAAAACAAACAGTCAAAATATGAGCATCGACTTTCTGATTAAAAGTTTTTGGATCTCCTTTCTGATCGTAAATATACTGTATATACGATGTCTTAAATAAACTTTGATTGCATCCTATGTCATTTTAGAAGTAATGGGGTTAATTTTGTCCATAATAGCACTCGGTTTGTAATTAATATCAATGGGTCCATTTAATTTGAAACGGATTCTTAGGATATGACATTTTGTACTTGAAATATATAATAGATAAATTCAAAACTTTGATTGTGTTGAAAATATTGTGTAAAACACAAAATTTATATTTGACATTGGCTGACACTCACCAATTTAAAAGTCAATAACTGCATTACTCTGTAGACAGTTATAGTAGAATCCATATAACCTAGCAGGGTGGAGTCTTGTGAACACTATCTTAACCTGGACAAGTTTACATTTCAGGTAATATGAAGCATAACATTAAAATTACACTTTCAAGAGTAATTGTTCCTACATGTCCCCATATTTAAAAGAATATAGATGTAAGGAACAAAACGTTTTTCCTGTGCTGCTTGTCATAACAAACATGTGAATAGAATCATCTGTATCATAACAAAAAAGGTTACTCCACTCTGCCATCTTAGGACATGTTAATTGGAGTATTCAAAATCTATTGAAAATGATAGAATAAATCTTAAGTAATATGTTATACATGTACGATACATTTATTATGATACATATCAATGTATTATGAAAATTGTTGGCACATTGGTAATCATTTAAATATCTACACTGTCACTGTATAAATAAATATTGTGAGACAAAGAATTCAACCTGGTAAAAATTAATAATAATAAAATGATGTGTTCCTTGTTTCAAGTCAATAGAACAAGAAATGCAAGTGACTTAAGACTTAAAACACACACACACACACACATACACACACACACACATAGCGAGACGGTATAAAATGAAATATCAGTTATCATGGTTATAGCGAGGAAATCTGCCCCTTGCATTTCGTACACTATTTTTTTTAAAACTGAATAATGAAATCTCCCCTCCCCCTCATGTAAAGTGGATTTGACTGTATGTATGTATGTATGCATGTACACATACACACACACACACATATATATATATATATATACACACACACACACACACATATACATCCTCTGTATAATCTATTGGAGTATTTGAACAGTATATAAATAAGATCATGTCCTATAACATTTTAAAACATTTTACTGTAAAAGCACAAACACTTTATCAGCTTGCTTTAAAACAATTCAAGATCACAAAAGTGAGACATTCCTATTTACATAAATCACAGATATACCATTCAAAGAAATGTATTTAACTTTGATGCTAATATATGACTAGGATTTATAGATGCAATAGATAGTAGTATTTATTATCATTACAATCTTAAAAAATTGGGAAAATTATCTTTCTTTCCTATTTCAGATTTTTTAAATTCATTTTAAGATGAAGTAATTTGGCATCTGTAACACATAACTGAATTTCAAAATGGAACTAAATGTATTGATGGATGTTATTTTAGACCCAAAAAACAAATACAAATTTGGTTAAAACAGCAACAACAACAAAATTTTTGAAACAAGATGTGTTTGAGAGCCATGACAGTTGTACATCTCATTGATATAAATCAACATACCAAATTTGGTTACAATTTGAGAAATTCAAGTTATTTGTAGGAAACCAAATCTATACAAACACACAAACGTAAGGATGAAAATTAAAACTCAAGCACATAAAAATCTATTTTCTTCCATTATTTCCTCATAGAAGTTATAATTTTTATCTGCTTTTGCTCATATAAGAAGAAAAGATACCAAATTTTGAGAATAACTAACCAAATATAGAACAAATTAAAGAATAAATAGTAAATAAATAGTAATATGACATGAATTATGACAAATATGATGGAAAGTGATCTAAGAAACACACAAGAATTCATTAACTTATAGCAAGTTTCCTATCAGACAAATAATCACACAAATGTATAAATACTATCTAAATCCACGACCTTGGTTTTAACCCCCATATTCTATTTCAGAATTATTTGAGGAATCAAAAAATATTTAGTGCAAAACAAAATGAATTGTGTCCCAATATTTGTTTTTCAAATACACTTATCATTGTGTTATTTCAAATGGATTAAAATGGATATAATCCAATGTAACAGGTTCATTTTAGATTACAAGATCAGACTAAAACACAAGAAATAAAAAATTATCATTTTGCCACATTTGTTATTCGACTTTATTCGGAGGTAGTTATGAAGGTTCTGACTTCAATTCTTATGTACATAAACAAAACAAATGCACTAAGACACGTTTGTGTCACTGTTTTTTCTTGCTGGTATTTCTGTAAAATGGAGCTCTAATAGTTCGTGATAGTGGCAGAAACTGTCCTCCGAATGCTTTTTCCTCCTGGTGATCTTGACTTATCATTAGTTGTATTTTGGTTGGCACAGTTTCTACAAAATACAAAAACAGAAAATGTCATATTTATAAATAACAGTAAACACTGAATAAAGTAAACGACATTTAATGTTGTAGATAAATAAAACTTTCAGGAATCTATGTGGAAATATTTTCTATTCAGAAAATTGCAGTAAAGCATTAACAACTTTAATATAAATACGATATCACATGGTATCAAATCTTACTAAAACTTTACTTTCCACAAAATTATGTTTATTAGATATGTTCACAAATCACTCAAACCAAAAAAATCATTGCCTAAAATAGCCATCACATGTAAAGCATATACATATTTTCTAAAGTATTCCTTAACTTGACCGATATAAATATATATGCGGAAAAACACACAACAGTAGCATTTAGATTTTGCTGGTTATAAAACCTAGCATCAACACTAATATCTGATATTTCTTATTCATATATTTCAATACAAAGTAGACATACACTTTATATATATAGCAAATAAGAATACTGTATACAGGCATGTAATAAAACATACAAATAAGATAGATTCAAAGCCAGAATCGTAAAATCAGCTTCCCAAACTGCAAATCATTCTATTCAATAGGCAGTGTACATTGATACATCGTGATACAGATAGCAAGCATAAGGTTATAAAATCATATACAGATCATACATTCTCAATGCCTAAAGCTGGATCAAATCGCTTAACTTGCCACACTAAAACATGTCTCACCCGGACATTTTCTTTTAAGTGCCAATTTAGGAAGTATAACAGAGTCTGCAAATTGGTAAAGATTTTCAAAAATGTGAGTATAAAGGTTTTATTGAAATAACCATAGCAATACAACAGGTGGAATATTGCAACAAAGATGGTATGAGAAGACATTACAGAACAAAAGAAGGACTATCTCAATCACATTTCAGAGAGAAAGAACCCTGACAAGAAAAAAAGTCACTGAAAACTGAGCTGATATCATGACAGAAATTGAAGATAATAGTGTCATTTTCAAAACAGAACAGAAATTTGTCTTTGAGTAAAGCCAGATACCAAAAATAGATCATCAATTTTCAGAAAAGCTTAAAATTCCAAGTGCCTAACAACTATAATCACAATATTTATGAGAATGAATATATAATGAACAATTAGCTCACTCTTAACTTCTGTTGACCCCTACACCTGAAAAATATCTAAATCTCTATCCTACAAAAAGAAGACTTTAGTACAGATTTTGAGACATGTACAGCCAAATCCAACTGTGAAGCAATTAGCCAATTAGTAAAACCACAGCCCTGACACTGAAATGCTTTATTATAGATTTTTGTCTCGACATTTTTGCATGTAACAAACCTTTAGAATTCAAGGAAGCGCAAATCTGCTGCTGCAAACATATAACATCTTGGTGAAAAAAAAACTAAATATTTGGATAGTACTAAGAGAGCCTTTTGTATTCCTGCATCTGGAACCAAAGTTTCTTTTTAACTTGTTCTTACAGTATCTATGTCAGTTTTAATCATGTGATAGCATAGTATAGCTCATTTGAAATTTGTTGTATAAAGATAGGGAAAAGTCACTGAAAATGTTATTATTATTTTTTTTTGAAACCAGGGATTGGTAACATGACCTTTAAAGATGTCTCGGAGATTGATATTAATATCTTAAACTTCAGGTTCTTAAACGTAAAATTAAATATCACAATATGTACAAAAAATGAACTATATTATCTACACTGGGCAAAATATATACATGTGCAAAGTACAAAAATGCTGAACAAGAGGCCACAAAGGCCTTACTGGTCAAAAGAGACCCTGTACTTTAAGAAAGCTTTCGAGCCACAAAATCGCTTATTTCATGGTTTCTGTAAAGTGGTTTTTTTTTTCTGAATACAACTTTTTCCAACCTAGTATTTTGGTACTTTTCTTTTATACTAAAGTAATATTTCATTCAGGTAGCAGCATTAATATTCTAAATTTGTCAAAGCTAAGATATTCATTTTCCTGTTGGTAATGGGGTGGGGGATAGTTGAGATTCACCTACTCAGATTTAAACAGAAATCTCGACTGAGCAGTCTGTTCTTAGAGCTGGAACCAATGTTTCAATGTCCTCTAATTACTAGTAAATGGTGAATATTTGAATTTATTACCTTTTTGGTAGTAAAATACAAGGATTTAAAAGTTCAATAAATTAGTTATTCTTAATTTATGAAAAAGAGCACTCCATGCAAAATCAATGTAAAATGTTATTTTAACTAGGTTAATCAAAATACTATTCAAATTTTGGGACTTCTTTTTCTTGTTCCATGAGAAATAAGTAAGTAATAAATAGAATATTTGCCAAATTTGGATGAATACTACTTTTTTTTTTAAACTGCAAATATCCTCTATATGCATGTAAAATTTCCTTTTGAATATTTAATTTTGATGTTTGGTACCAATAAGAATTTAATATCTGAACACCAATTTTCACTATTTGTTTCATCTCCAATGAATTTCCAGGGACAGGTTTGATTTTTAACAGTTTAAAAGAATTAATCGACAGCCAACAACATACAACTACAAAAGAGAATTAATCTAATTACGTCATGTTGGATGTGGGTAACTCGGGTAATTGGATAAATTGTCATTACATATCTTCAATCTTATAAACATGTTTATATATATATATAATCAGAAGGTACTTATGAACATTTGTCATGCAAACGAAACATTCAACCACTTCATGATAAGATTGACTATATTTGAAAATCAATATTTTATTGCCTAAATCCTGATGTTCTATATTCATGTTTCAACTGTAAACAAAACCAATGGTCAATACTTGTTTTCATGCAATTGTTCAAACATGCAAAATGATATAAAGTATACATAAATAATATATACATATATATGGATGTACACAGGATGGATAAATATGGGTAGGCAATATATGTGAGGCATGGTATAAGCTTGAGCAACATCATTCCTTGAGCATCATTTGAGGAATATTTCAATAAAGAAGGTAAATTACATATCATAGATACACATATACAATATATTCAATAAATGATAATTCTATTTAACAATAATATGGGAAATTTCAAGTTTTCAAAATTTAAATTAAATTAAAATAATTATTTTACAGATGAACTTTGTTCAAGGGATGATGGCTATCAAATCCAGTGCTTTTTATATTGCGATGTCGAACTCAGTATAAATAATAATTCCAGTTACCCATTACAAATCAATTTTCACCTTCTTAATTCAATGATTTAAAATAACTATTAATTACCGTATGATCTACCTTTCTATATATATATATATATATATATATATATATATATATATATATATATATATATATATATATATATATATATATATATGAATTAAATTTCAATTGTACAATATTTGGAAATATTAAAATTGCAAATTGTTTTTCATTCGTATCAGAAATTGCGCAATAACTAAAAGACAAATATGGGTACACAATTTTCATAATGATTTTAATGACATTTTACGAAATTATGGCTGTACAGACTGCTAAATTTCTAATTACCAACCAAAATGATCCCATATTATATAATTTTAACAATCTATATACCTTCCCCCTGATTATGTCTGTCACAATGATTTATATCTGAGTTCAGCCATCCAAAATATTAAAGTTGAATGCTTGTTGTGAGATGATTATAACAACAAAAGAAAATAATACCTGTTAGTATAGTTGGAGCAACCATCAGCTTACCTACGGAATGGCGACCTGATTTGGCAGATTTCACCCTTTTTGATTGCTAAAACGTGTCATTAGAAGAGCTATTAGATAAGGGTTAACATTATATATTGGAGGAAAATCCAATTACCATACTATTGTATATATATAAAGATTTATATTAAGAGAGGAGTAACTGTCCCTAAACTATGTGACAAACCTTTAAAATTATACATTTACTTGATAATTTGTGATAATAACAAAATTTTACAGTATACATAGACGTAATTCTATTCAGTGTTATGATTTGCGTTCATATATAATTATCATTTATTTTACTATCTGAAGGTTTATTTCAGACATTTAATTTTCATATAGCTATAAGTTTTTATGCACTATAAATTTGAACATGCAAAAAAAAAAAATGAGTTAGTCAATTTAACTGATTAAATGGATACAGCAAACACTGATGCATACTTATTTCCAAAGCAAAATGACCCATGCAAGATAACTTTATAGACTGTGTATAAAAGTAAAGGTGTGTCATATAGAAAGGGGAGGCAATAATTCAGGAGGGTAGTCAGAAATCAGAATAAAAGTTAAGAGTTCAATCAAGGGATGTAACCCTATGAAAATTATTACTTTAATATATAGTAAGAACACATATGCATGAAACATTCCACTGTTTTACTTTGTTTCATTTCTTTCAATCATAATGAAACGGTTACAATTTGAATGAGATTAAAAAATAAATCAAATGTTCCATAAAAATTTTTTTTTTTTAAATTTTAACAAAAAATAGAATATATCATTTTGTCAATTTTGGTAGGAGACTGAAGTATCAACATAAAACTTCAGAGTGAAAAAGATCATCAAAATATGCATATAACCTGTTCCCAGTGCTGAAATGTTTGTAAGTTATCAACATTTATAAGACATAAAATAATATTTTATTAGTATATATATATATATATATATATATATAAATTTTTTAATTAAATGTTGCATGCATATGTATTTCCTTTAAGACAGTTTATCATAGTCTTTTATGTCTATCAAATTACCCTGATGCGTAATGTGTCCAAGTACTGACAAACAAGCAAAAATTCATCAGAATACAATAAATGAATATATACGCATATTAAAATCTGAAACGTGTAAATGTAGGAGCCCCATACTGATGTAGCAAATATACCGTTTGTGGATTAATATAGCACTTTATTTGTAAAAAAAAATGCTGCTTGATGCACATGCAAAATTGTATTATATATGCATTACTATATATACGAAGCTAGACATATATGTGCTTATATATTGGGTTTTGCTTCACTTTTTTATCTTACCTTATAAAACACCCCTTTTACGATTGAAATGGTGGACCCTCTTATACTGAACTGTGAGAATGAAACAGACTTAACCAAAACCAATACCACTCAGGAGCTCAGTGTTTAGGAGATTGTGTAGGAAGTCTAATTTTGTGATTAAATTGTTTTGTACAACACAATAATGAAGTATCTGCTACTTGAATTAATTGTATCAGGGTGTCATCCAAATTATAGCTATTCATATTTGCCCTGAATAATTTTTAGTATTTTCAACATTGCTGAACGATTAACACGTTTTAATAATTGCGTTATATACCTCAATAAGGGACATAATTAAAAAAAAAAAGAATTATGGTAACAAATACTCAGCTAATCTGGTTGTTTAATACATTCGGAAATTGAGTTAATCTTTAAATTAAATTAGCAAGACTCGCTTTCTTAAGTCATGAAAGACAACTTCATAAATAAGCACAAATAAATTAAACCATCAGTTTTAATATATCGTAATAATGGTTTTTCATTCTATTTTGAGTATTATATAAGTCATAGCTTACTATACAGTACTGATCATTTCAATATTGAAAACTTGATACAGAAGCATTATATATAATCCCATTAATATTCTTTACAAATTTGCATAGTTAATGTTTAAATGATACTTCATTTGACAAAATGTTTACTAACATTTCAATATTGGGAAAGGAAAGTACTACTTTTTTAAACCAAGCGGATTGCATTAAAATACCATCTAAGAAACTGGAATAGAGTTCTATATATGACAGGTGCCACATCTTGCTCTGTTAAACAAATTTGTAGCTATAAACCTACCCATCCTATTGTGTTGCATTATAACTGCTGTCAATGAGATGGACATAGGTTAAATTCTGAATTAAATCTCCCTGACTGTACTCCAACTAGTTTATTGACAGAATCAAAATGTGTAACTCAATGCTAATCAACTTCAAAACATACTTGATAAGTGTGAAAAATCAGTAAAACTGAAATTACTGTCTGGTGACAAATATCAATGCAACAATTCTAAAATGAAATTGATATGATTCTAGCAAGCGTCTATAGTTTTTCGATGTTATTAGATTTCAGATCATTTACCCTATTTAAATGAAATATTACACACACCTCGAGTAACTTCTCAGATTGCTTCCTCTCATCTTTTACACCTGTCAGAACACTTAGGGACCCTTCTCTTAACTCTTTGGCACTTTTGGATTTACCGAAAGCTGGACCATATCCATTTGTATCTGCTAACCTGATTGGATGATCAGGTGGCATTTCTACTTTAGACATATTCCCATACTTGGTTTGTGAGACCATTGAAGTAGTGCTTGGGAGATAGCTGTGTTTAAAGAAGCCGAGACTATTTGATGGAGAAGTTGCATGACCCAGTTCAAAAGTTGTAGTTCCTAGCTTCCGGTCACTACTCTCACTGCCAGTGCCATGTATATTTAAACTGCTGTAGTTACCCACATCACTGGTAGCAATCAAACATGGATCTTTCCATTTCTGCATTCTATCATGTGTTCGATCACTTGCTGGAAATGTTGTTACACTTCTTGTCTTAAGACGACTTATCAATTTCTTGTCTTCTACTATAATGTTGGTGCTTTCACGTCCATGGCTGAATTTATTTTTGAATGACAATCCTGCATTTTCTACTTCCAAAGTTTTACTGTCATTATGTATGGTCTCTCTGGATTTTGTTTCAGGAATATCTTCTAAATGACCATTATCAACATTTATCTTTGGAACCTCTGAATTACTAATAGTTTGGGTTTTATCACGCTCCTTTTTCTTTTCACACTGTAATAAAAGTTTCCTTAAAAATCTAAAACATTTACAAGTAATAAGAAGAAAATTTCTATGTCCATAAACTCTAAGTTTTCCTGTAAGGACTGTCAGAAATATGAAGCATTTACAAGCTGCAGATACTGGACAATCGTTCAAAGTAGTATCTTTACAACTATGCTCAATATCTGTAACTTGTGGAAAGATTGGTTAATATTGTATGAAACTGCATGCAGATAACAAGGCTTTCATAATCTGTTTTCCAGCTAGCCATCTATACTACAAAATATACCTACAGCAAACTAAGTCTATACTACTAATGGGGATGCAATGGATAATATTGGTGAATCTAACATGCTTTGCCAGCTTCTGATACTCCAGCAAATTTATAATGGAGGCAAATCATAGGAAAACCATATTCTATGACATTTTATTGTAATGGTTATATACGAACAGATAAATGAATATCACGTGTGTGATTAAACCACAATCTTTTAAAAATACAAACAGCAATCTGAAGAGGGGTGAACCATAAAGGTTCTGCAGGCACAAACATATTCCAGAAGAAAGTCCTAACATACTGATACCCAAATTAGCTTCGGCTCATTTTAACATAATTTGTATGAGTATCTCCAAATTAAACTAAGTCTGAGGAAAATCATTAAAGATATATGCTATTGGAAAACAGATAAATTGGGCTGAAGGAAGGAAGGAATGCATTCAGGACTTGACTCCACCAAAATTTTAAGGCAGGTAAGAGACCCAAAATACCAATTTGAAACATAACCAAGGAGATGTAGACGGTGCAATGCTGTTATTGCTATTAATTTCCTGGAAATGAAATACAAACCTCTATATCATGCTTGATTTCATTGGTCAATTCTTTAATCTCTTCATTAGTTTCTTTCATTAGACGTTTTATGAACCCTCTGCAATAATGTTTGATATAAACAGAACTGACAATATAAAAGATGTCATGAAAAAACTACAAAGAAAATAATTACACATTACTTCAATCAGATGCAGATAAATTTCAATAAAATCTGATGACAAAAAAAGAAAAAGTAAAAATATTATTACAAATTACCTAAACAAACCCTAAGGCAGATTACTGTATGGAATTTGTTATGTTCAGGTACCTTATTTCTGTTGACAGAGTGTTATTGGAATTTTTAGCTTGAAATAAAATATGAACCTAAGATCAGAATGTTTTTAAAAAAAGATTTAGGGTAAACTGAAACCAAGTTCCTTCTGATGAGTCATAAAACTGAGGTCTCAAGCTCCTGTTTTGTGTGAACTTTCACCCCTAAGTATATAATTGGTATGCTCTTTTCTAGTGTCTTAGACCAGTCTATTATGGTCTGTAGTGATGAAAGGATTAAAGAATCTCGCCAACATAAGTGTACACTACAGATAAACATTTGTGGCACTTTCTCTATAATTATGGCGATTTGAATGTATATTGTCAAGATGTAGAACAATAACATTACAAAGTCTTAATAATGTGCAATATCTTGAATACATATGTTAAAGTGATCAGAGAACTACACAGCAATTTATTTATCATCTTGTTGATCAGAAGCTTCTATTTAGAAATTTAGAAAAAAATACCATTCATAGCTTTGTTTTCGAATTTGCATCCTCAATTAATCATGTTGATATGCACAGAGGTGAAATACAGCTGTACTGTCTAGGGTGCTTAACACTGCAGACCATAGTAGACTGGTCTAAGACAACACAAAGGAGCATACCACTCAGATATGAAAGGGTTAATTAGTTCCTTATATAAACTTATATAAAATCTATGTAGGAAAATGCCAAATCACTGGTTTTTTATTACTTTATATGTATCTGAATAAACATAATCTTACCCTGCTGTTGGGCTTAGGTTCTGTTGCATAGCATTATTAGCTAAAGATTGACGCAGTTCCTTGATACTTTCAATTGCACTGTCCATTTCCTTTCCACCACGAGCAGATTTTACTCTAGGACCTTGACGTTTATGTGGATCAGCGACATAGTCCGGTCCATCATTTGCCTGTACCAAGTCTTCATCTGAATCCCTCATCCCTTTAAAACAGATGTGATAAAAATGAGGGCATCACAGAGGTATTAATTACTGAAATATACATATACATACACACCCTGTAATAAAGAAGTAGTCCAAATAGTCTAATAGGGTACAATGCTAAAACTAGTTTGATAGACCCTGTGCAAGTTTATACAAAATGATTCAGTATTTTAAAAAATATTTAACATAATTAACTAATGAACAATGTATCAATCCATCTTATGAAAAGAAAATGATTTTGAAAGTCTCAGATGATCAGATGATAATGGTAACAATGTCTATTATATGAAGTACATGAGAGCAATTATCCATTACAAAATTACCCTACATTTAATCTAAACAAATTACAGAAATATCAACATGAATTATATCAAGTACATGTATATAACATTTTCGGGGAGAACGTTACCTCTTATTAATGGCAAAAAATGTTTTCATTTGGAAGTACAGTAAAATACATCATTCTCTACTGTTATTAAATTACATCTATTTTTATTTATGTGGTGATTTATTCTACACAAGTGCTTCAAACATTTCACTCTGGTGTGATGGCTAAAACAAATTTAACCTCTGTTCACCTTGAAACAGATGTTTTTAACTGCTAGATTTAGTATCAATGATTATTGGACTATGGTTTCACTCATTTCTATCATACATGTAATATACATAATAAGATATTTTACAGCTAAGAATAAACACCTTGCAAGTACACATCTGAAAAAAAACAACTCATGATCATTTATACAACCATTAAATGGCATGTGATACATAAAAAACTACTGACAACTTCAACATTTCACATTGTGTCAATACAAGACCCAAATTCTTATGTTTCTCCAAATAAACTTAGAAACTTTTTTTACAAAATGAAACCCGAAATTGTTTTTTCTTTGGTGGCCTAAGTATGTGAGATTTATAAGGCTTCATCATGAAAAACATTCTCTACTTCATATTACCTCATTTATGAAATGTTTTTATGTTAACAAAATGTTGCTAATGTTCCCAATATGAAGGATCATATCACTATGAACTTGACATAAATCATGGATTCTTTGGAAATTTTACATGTCATGTTGAGGCCTAACAGTAGTAGTGAAATCCTCAAGTCAATGTAAGTTGCCATTTTGTTGAAATATGCTTGAAATAAAGATCTTTTCCATGGAAATGCAAATATTTTCTATTTTGACACTTTAAAAGTCCAATCACCATAGCAAATACTGACTGCAAGTCAAAGTAATCTCTACATCAGCTTCATACGTGAAAACAATCTACTTAATATTACAATTAAGCAAGTCACTTATGTTAAGTCACTCTTGTACTTTTCTGAATCACATTTCAAAACTGAGTGAAGCATTACTGAAAAATCTCAGACTTGTGAAAAAAAATCAATTAGATCTTTACTTGAGGAGTAAATTGGAAAATTATAAATCAAACTGATCTACGGTGACAAATTACAAACTACTTTTTGTCAATGTTAACTGATCATAAACAGAATCTTGACCAGCATTACACTGTGTCTCCGAGTATGTAATTTTGTTAGTATGTACAAAGTCTAAAGTTCCATTTACATGTTAGATTACTGCACTTTACTACATTATTTTCAGCATGTACATATACAGGCCTTTATTCCATTAATGACTCCTAATTGGCCAGCTTGATAATTAAGGTAATCTATATCATGAAATATTTTTACAGAAATAGACAATGCCTTGGAAAAAGAACATTGAAACCTTTTGGTCCACTGATGTCTTTTAAATGAAGAATTATTTCATGGTTGAATTAAAAAAAAATGTTGTATAATCAATAATCACAGTTTTTAAAGTCTATAACTCATCAACCCCTGAAAAACAATAAACTCTGCTGTAAATCAATGACTTAGACCAGTTCAAATGTGCCTCTAGGGGTGGATGAGTTAAAGTTATATATCGGTGAGATTAAAATCTAGTTTAAAAAATTAACGAGATAATGGTACAATATCTTAATAGTTGTAAGCACCTTAGACAAATATTGTCCCAGTACTTCAGCAAAATATTTTGTAAATGCATGTGTATCAATGCAAAGGAAAAATTATTGTCATTCTCCCAGAATCCCTTAAATCCTATTTTCAAGCATCGAACATTTTAGGAATTTTGTAAGACTGAAGAATGAATGAATTTTTAAAGGAAAAATCTTTTGGTCTGACTCTTTTCAGGAACTCTGTTTCCCCAAAGTTTTTCATTGATCAATAGTAAATTTATTTCAAAGGGACTGACAAACATTTCAAATATTAGTCACATTAACACAAATGCTTTTTTGCTATGCTATACAATCCATGTATATCCATGTACTAGACCCTCACTAAGACAAGTGTATAATTATTTGATTGTGAATGCTGCTATCTCTTCCAAACATCATGCAAAGTAAAGAAGGAATGCATGCCACAAAACTCCTAATCATACAAGCAGAACAAAACAAATTAACCATTGCCATATACATTAACTCATCATTATCCATTTGATCATTAATTTCAAAGTCTTTAAAATTCCACAGAGGCATTAAAAAGTAAAGACGAAAAACCAAGGTTCATGGAAGATTTGTATTTCTATAACCCATAATTTTTTCACCTTACAAGTACTCTTGATATAATATAAAATGGATGAATCTACCCATAAACAACAATATACTGAAGAAAAAGGCGAAAATGCTGATTGCAGTATATTTTAGTAATGCATCTATCTATATGCAAGAAACCTGAATGTTTACTTTTAGTTCTTTGTCATTTTTCTAATAAGTCTGGGAAAACCCCATGTTTATGTATTTATTGCAATTTCTGTGTACTTCAAGTATTTTATAATTGACAATCAATTTTAGTATCTTTAATCTTGATCACTGATATTAACATCACAAATCTGATTCTGAAGAAATGAAAATAAAAACTCAAATAACATTCAGCTTTTAGAAAATCTTCTCCATCTGTTGATATTAACAACCGACTGAAATGGCCTTTTTATCCCTACATTACCATAAAACCCTGATCTGGAGGTCATGAAGTTTAAATTTTGTACGCATTTTACCATACAGATACCACATATCAAGTTTGACTATAATTGACCCATTGCTTTTAGAAAAGTTGGAAATATTCAGAAGTTTATATAAAATGATTGAAAGCTACAAATCACAACAGTTGAGAAACTAAAAAAAAAAAACAAAGACGAAGAAAAAAAAACAGGGGGGGGGGGGGGGGGGGGGGGGGGGGGGGGGGGGGGGGGGGGGGGGGGGTGTTTTTGTTGGGGGTTTTTTTTGGGGTTTTTTTGTTTTTGGGATGTCCCACGGAAATAGATTTGGCATGATTTATTATGTGTTTCTGCTTGTATGGTTATTGAAGTTTGAGAACTGGAATAACAAGGGGTAGAATATTAACAGGTAGCAAGGTAACTGAACAGATGCAAACAGTGATAATCAACTCTCTAAGTGAAGTGAACATATTCTTCTGTAAAATCTAATACCATTATAACTAGGAGACTCTTCGAAAGATTTCCATCGAGCAGATCTAAAGTCTGGAAAAGAGTGTCTGTAACAAGGGTGTTCTTGTAAGGACTTTCTACGTATTACAACTCTTTGAGGTTGTTTAACTTCTCTAGCTGACAAAAATGGCATGTTATTATCCTGGGGTACAACCATGGAAAATTTTCCATCCATTGAAAATTGGAAAGGTGTTTCAGCTTCTTGGATACCGACATAAGACGGAGTTCTTTTCTCCTGTGAGTGCTGGTACACAAAATTTGTTTCCTTTGAAACTAAAACAAAATATCACTCTAAAACATGTGTAACAAAAAAACATCCAATAATGTGGTTTGTAACTGTAGACCTATTCTCACCTGTAGGTGGCACTGAGTATGAAGTGTTGTAACTGAAAAAGTCTGGAGTTATATGAAATGCTATGCCCTCACAGCGAATTTCAATTCATCTTCATGTGTTTTTACCTTCTTTTTTTCATATAGTTTTTTTTTTTTTAAAAAGTGTTTGAGATGGGTTTTTTTATTTTCAATTTTTGGGGGTGGGGGTGTGTTAGTGTTTGTGTTGACATAAATCCTTTTTAAATAAGCAATGAAATAGTTCAACCAAAGTGAAGTCTTTTCTATCTATAATAATGGCCTAAAAGTTTTATTTATCTATCTTTTTCTTAATACAATTGATGTTTTATACAGAAAAGAGACAAAGTGATAACAATGATAAAGAAATGATTGGTGTACAACATAGAAATCCCAGCTATATATAGGCATTTTATAGAAATATTCATATGCTTGTAAAATGCAACTCCTTCACCATTTTTGTTAGAAAAGTTTCCCATGTATGAGATATAATAAGGAAAAGGAATTCGTAATGTCACAAAATCGTGAATTTCATTAAAATATTTCCTTGTCTGCTTCTTTCTTTTTTCTTTCTTTCCATTATCTAATGGTGGCAAAATTGGAATGTAGTGAACTGGATCTGAGGCAAGATGTGCAAAAAAGGGGTATCAATTGTTTACATCATAGATAAACAACATTACTACATTCTCATGAGTTTACATAACTTATTAAGTTT
Organism: Atrina japonica; assembly: GCA_030159075.1. Lineage (NCBI taxonomy): Eukaryota > Metazoa > Mollusca > Bivalvia > Pterioida > Pinnidae > Atrina > Atrina japonica. Next base: position 765,874 of record BROG01000319.1, on the reverse strand, counting down.
TAACTTACCCATCCTGCTTTTCCTTCCTCCTCTTTCTCTGTGTTTTAGTTTATGGATATGTTTTTTACTATCTAAAAATTACAAAGGAAATTAAAATACATACCGGTATAATTTTATAATTTGACATGGCAAAACTTTTATTCTTATAATCTAAATTCAATGGTACATATTAACTTTATATCAAAGGCAAAATAAATCAAGTAATTACTATCAGATTTAATGATCTATCCTTAAAAATTGTATAACTATTAGTCATAAATGTGACTGATATGCATGACCTCCCAAAATTAGAAAAAACGTTAACATCCTGTCAATAGGGAAAACATTAAACAAGCATTCTGAGTAATGACCCATTTATATTTTTGGACTGGTCTGATTTACAGAAGAGTGTTTCTCAGGGGTTGAAGAGTTAATGAATCAATAAATGTCCCCTGCCCACAATCAGAAAAACTTCAGCCCAAACCTTATCATCATACATTGAGCAAATATGAAAAGTCTGAATCATGGCAAAATTTAAAAAGAAAAGTCTATACCATTTTTATATTGGCAGTATTTATGATAATCTTCCAAAGAATCTCTACAAAAAATCAGCATTCTAACACAATTACAAATTGAACGGCAAGCTATTACAAAACATGAGACCAAAATCTGAACCAGAGGGATGCAGATAAAAAAACATAGTCTTGCCTGTAGTTATCCCCAGATTCTCTCTTCCATCTAAGTACTAATTTTTCCCTGATTTTTTTTATGTGATTACATAGAAAGTAAGAGAAATACAAGATGTGTTTGTGAAACACAAATGTCCCCAGTCCCAACAAATTTTTGCAATGTCCTAAGGGCATGTGATGTCAGTGAAGTATGAGCAACCTTTAGATGAACTTAAAGTCTGAGTTTGGTTACTGTACCAAAATCCAAACTTGAAATATTGCAGTTTATATGTAAGTGGGACAGAATTATGGACAGACAGACAAACAGACTGACAGACAAACAGGCAGACAGACGTTCAAAACACTAGATACCCTCAGCAGACCTTTCAGGCTGGGGTCATAACAATCAGTTATTCCCAAAGTAGTTTTAAACAAAACAAAATTAACCAAACCAGCAAACTGGTATCTTTATAGAATCTTAAATTATTCAGGGGTCTTATTCACAAGGAAACTTAAATCTATTACTTATACTTAAGTACAGCTCTGAGAGTATGTCTATGTTACAAAAAATCAAAGACACCTAAGTTTCTTCGTAAATATGGACCCTAGTGCTTATTACACTTAATGATAAAAAAAAATGCCAGACAACATCGATTCATATGTTACATGATTGTAAAAGAGTGTTTGAAAAGTTAACTTTTCTATGAATTTTTCATACCATCTTCTGGAACAACCTCTTCCTTAATTTCTATGTTGTTCTCAACCGTTTTCTCTGGCTCTGGTTGTGGGTCTGCTTCTGGTTGTTCCACAATACTTGCATCACTTGGAGTATTAGCTTTTTGGGAGGCTTCATAACTTTCAGCATAATTGTATAGTGTGGCAGAGGGCACCTGTGCTCTAGGGCGATAAAATTTGCCTGGAAAACAGGGCAGAAAAGTAAACTACTATGATATACCACACAAGGCTGACCTACAACATTAGTATGTTTGTTTAAGTACATAAGTAAAGCATTATATGCAACTAACATGCATACAAGAATCTTCATGCTGAGATTTTGATTATGATAAAAATTTTGACAAAGTAAAACTAAATTAGTTAATTACAGTGTTGGTTATATACACATTGTGAAATAAATGAACAAGTCATAAATTTATCCATTTTTTAAAGATTTACACTGTATGTGTTATTTTCTCAACTTCATTTAATTAACTTTTTAACATCTTCAAAATAATTCAAATTTGTCACGAAGGTGTTTATCATTAGTCAATTTTATTTATTTCACATAATGTTCAAAGCTGCATGGTGTGCACTAAGTGTACTAAATGGCAGTGAAAAAAAATTAAAATGTGCACTTTTCTGAATATATATGCAATGTAGACTAAGATAAGAAGAAACAAAAATACAGTTTCATATTATGTACTGCTACTAGAGAATAAGTTAACTCTGTAATAGAAGTATATGAATAATCTGAATAAACAATGGTATATTAGAAATATATGTGTATTACTAAATGGTAAGTATGGTGACTGACCACTGTGACCAGAACAGCAAACATGCAAATTGACCAGTGTCCAACACAACATTTCAACCCAGTTTACACCGGCAACTTGTATACACTATATACCAAATACTGTCCAATCAAAACTTGCAACCTTGTTACCAATGCACCATATACTAACCAATCAAACTTTGGGATATATGGTTCTGCCATCTTATTGAGTACAATCAATTAAACACTTTGCGCAAAAATAAAATTGAAGTCAAATTTCATGAACATCAATACAATATTTATATCAATTACATATCCCTCTAGATGAGACTTTATTCCTATGCATGAAAAAATGCAATATAGCAAAAGTGATCCTATGAAAATTCTATTTTAGTTTATTGAGTACCTTTTGGGGTATTCTAAATATTAAAAAACAAGAATACATTTTTATAAGATGTATAAATTCAAAATATTTTCACAGCTGTGACTTACAATTCTATACATTCAAGAAAAAGTGGCCAATGAAAAACAAAGTAAGAATACAGTTTCTATATGTGTATCATTAGTTTTATAAATGTCAATGCCTCTATTCTTAAGCTAAAATTGTTAAAAAATGCTAGTCTATAGCTAAAAACAATATATATATATATATATATATATATATATATATATATATATATATATATATATATATATCTATATATATATATATATATATATATATGGGTATCAACATCTAGAGTTGACCTTTGACCTGTCCTTTGTATTCATGTGTATACATGTGATCCTGAAGTGTGCAGGATGGTTAGTACAAGCGCATATTCTTACCAGGTGTTACACTGTTATTACGTTCATCAAAAGGATTGGGGTGTTGACGAATGGCATTACCTGATTTATCCCCCTGTTTGATTTTTGGAAAAAGAAAGAAAATATATATTAATGTTATGCATACATGACGATCTGAACAACAGAAATAAGAGAAGCTTGGTTTGTGTTTCAGTGAGTAATTTCTGTAATCCAGAATTGATTGTTCCATGACCGAACCTATGAAATAAGGAAACAACCATATAATAATAATTGCAAAAATTTAAGAAATAAAATCTAAATGCTACCTATAAATTTACAGTTACATCATAGCTTTGTTGTATTCATTGTCAAATCTCCCATGAAATGGAGTCCAGTCAAAATATTATAAATCTTTTTTTTTCTATGTTGCACTCAGAATTAATGTTATTCTTTACCAATCACAAGCTCCATTATATCTGTTACAGAAGTTGTGACTGGTCGAAACTGAATTTACATTGGAGTTAAATTCTATAATCTGCAATTATAAAGTTGTCAATGAAAAATTATGATGTGGACATGGTAAGACCTTATTTACTGCCCTATAAAAATTCTACCAAGATATCAATAATGAAGAATTTATAAGCACTCCTGGATTCTTTGAATTTTGTAGTTTTGAAAACATAAATTACATACAAAAAATATATACATATCCAAAAACATTCAGAAAGAAGAATAATAACCAATAAAATGTATCAATGAAATATTCAACAAAGAATAAAAGAATTGAACTACATAAGAACAATTGTCAATGCAATAGCTGTGCATACATATCTATCTTTGAACTCCTGTCAAATAAAACATGCATACTTTTACAAGACATGCTAATTATTCTAATGAACTTACTTTGAATTAGTGAGAGTCTATTCTTCAACAGCATATATATGCTATGTTACATTTCTATTTGTTTGTCAACATGCATAGTTTATGATTGGCCCCACTTGCATAAAACTAAAAAAAAGTCTGAGAATGTACTTAACTTGCTATGCTTAGCCAATCATATACTTTATTTTTTTGGCATGCTTAGCCAATCAGGTTTTAGAATATACTGAGTAAAATTCTCTGATTAAAGTAATACTCATGTTTTATGCAAGTGGGTCCTGGTTTAAGTTTACTTATCATTACCTGGACAACACACATACAGAGAAAGAAGATGAAAGACCCAATGTGAACACCTCAACTGTGTACAGACGTTATGATAACCAAAGTTTTAACTACTATACCTGTGCACATCTATAGCAACTAGTTACTACATAAAACACTATCAAGGACATTTTGAGCCACCTTAGTATATGTTTATATCTTTTAAATTCATTGATAAAGTTACTAGAATGCAGACTCTAGTAAATATGATTAAGTAGATGCTATTAAAATCTTTCATCAGTCTGCCTACAAGCTGACGCATAAATCAAGCTGGGTCTAATTGTGATGGGAAGGATTAGGTAAACTAATACAATAGCTGACAATAGTTTAGAGCAGCATGTATTAGATATATACTTATATAGTCCTAAAACTATTATCGCCTCACCTTCCATGAACTTACTCAACCTGACATATTCCTTAGGATGGTCAGTAACAAACTTGAAAACTTTTATTTTTTCAAGAACCATACATCATTTAGGAAATGTCTTTTATTACCACACTACACAGAATTGTGCAAAATCATGAACATAGAAACAAAAACTATTTAAAAAATTGGGAACCCTGAACAATTATGCAAAACATTTGTTTACAAGTGAATAAGTGTGTCACAGGACCCTGAAAGGATACTTGAAACAAGCCGTCAGAAGATGACCGAGATCAGAAACACTGAATGATTATGTGAAACCATCAACAAATCATCAGAGATTATGGACTCTGAAATGGAAACATGGGTCATACACTGCTTGACTGACAGTTGTTATAACAAGTATAAAGACACTGAACTCAACGAAGAGCATTTCTTATTTGTTGATACGTCTCATATGCACAGCAGGATGCAAAAACATTATAATAGTGCAAATAATATAAGTTAAATTTTTCCTGTTTAGTCAGGGGTAATACTTTGGTACAAGTAGTTACCGGTACTTGGAGGGAACATTAGACACACCAGTGCTAAAAGCTGGATTTGGATACATACACTGACATTGGACTAGATCTCATAACATATTTAATATACCATACCACAGAATCTCCTATGAAATACTTTACAGAAAGTAAAAAGAATTACTATCAAATCTTACAAGACAAAATTATGCAAGATTGATATTACGAGGCTAGACCTCTCTACTTTAGACCCTGAATAGGGAAAAAAAACCTCAAAAATCAAATGAAATCAAAAATATGAAGTGATACTGACTGAGCTCAAATCAGTTTTATAACACAGTAAAACTAGGATTTTGTTCCACTTTCTTTTCATTATTACTTCAGAGAAAATAGGCTTGGTGAGACTGGATCCATTGCCAGTAGAAAAGCTTTAGATCTATCTAATGTGGAATTACATAAAATCTTATAGTTACAATTGTTAGTCTGACAAATCATATTCCATCAATTTAATAACCAATCAAACCATGTGTTAAGTATATATTTATTTGTGACATGCATGATACCTGCACAAGATGACCTGGATTTATCTGATCCCGTATAACAGCCAGTTTAGGACTAATACGACCCCGTGGAACTTGCACTTTGTCAGGACAACAAATACAAGAACCCTCCAGCTAAGTAAAAGGTAATAAAAGTACCAATTTTACACAATAATTCGGAATTCATTGTTAAATATAAACACATTAAATATAGGGCCAGAATCATGTCCAACCATGGATATAGGAATTCTCAGTAAGGCTATAGTATTGATAGTAAATCAAAATTTATTCTAATGAAGACCCCCATAAGTGCCCACTTACATTTGAATTCACGTCTACATCTTACTTATGCAACAGACTGTTATAAATGTAGTTTAACATTCAACAAAGAATTTTCACTTGTATGGAGACTTCACAAGCCATAGATAGAATGCCAAACTGTTACACCTATGTTATGTTTATTGCCAATGAGGGTTGCTCTTTAGCACTGCCATTTCTTTCATGTAATATTGATGCATTTGACTCACATTCAAGTCTCATCCTTACATCTTTTGTGATAAATTTGACTATATGAATTTACACAAATTTTCTTTTTATGTTTAGCTTTTGTGATAAATTTTCAAATTGTAGATGATGAATCACAAGTAAACCTGAATACTCTAACCACAGACAAGATATTAATGAAAGGACGCTCAAATGAATATAATTTAGAACTGACACATAACTGTAAAAAAGGATAAAAGAAAGAGAAAACTTACAACACACATGCAGGTAAACTATTTAGGGATTTCTTTTCTTGATTGATATGGTGATACTAAGTAGTGACACGGCAACAGTGACAAACGTGGAAAAATTCAATACTGTGAGAATTATGATGAAATAATGAGTGACCTAACTTGTTCTCTGTTACTATAGATACAGCAGCATACTGTCAATCAGTACAATCCCTACACCACAATTAAACATAGATGTTACCTCTGCTACTCCCCAGATATACAAAACATTGTTTCTAACATTTACAAAACTCCTCAAACATAATTAGTAAAAGCAAACAAAAATGGCTAGAAGTAAAAGCAAACTTTTTCACAAAAACTGAGATAATTTTAAGGAATTTTTACCAAACTCTTGCTTAAAATTCACATCAAGCATTTAGAAATAAAATAATAAAACCCTAAAGAACTAAACTTTTTGTTTTGTTTTAACTACACATTGATAAAACATTACATATAAATTCTATTGATTTGTTCAGTTGAGGGACTTTTGTTTTACCATCTATGATCAGCAAAAACTAAGAACATGATTCATGGCTAACCAAATCTATGCTAAATATTTGCTTTTGAGACAGAAAATTAAAATATGTAAAATGAAAAAAAATACTAATGAAAAACGTTCTTATGTGTATATATAATGTACATAATACTGTACATATTTCTATAGTAACAGAAAAGTTTAGAAATAGATGAATATTAGATGAGAAGATGATCTTACGTGTTTACGTGCCTCCTGTAGTATGTCTTGCTGACGCTGTTGTGCTGCTGAAACCTCCAGTATGTGTCGCTGTAGTGGTTGCCGAGTGATAGGAGAAATGCTGGCCTGATGGGTAATTTGTGACCTTACAATGTCATCTAGAGATGTCTCTGCAAAAGAAAGAAAAAAAAAGTGACACCGAATCCATTACGGCAAGGTTGAAGACAATGAATAAATATATACAAATATATATATATATATGTATACATACACACACAAAATTAATTTCATATTAATAAATTTAGAAATTACCTTTTGATGATAGATGATAAGTTCATATAGAAATCGTTGAAATACACATCAGAATATATAAAACTGATACTACTTGTATGAAAGGTACATTACCAAGATCAATTACATGTTATCTATATTAAGTAAGAAATAAACAAAACAGCAAAATAACAATATCAAGATATTTTAAAAGAACATCTGTAAATGAAATATCATACATGTACTAAATTATCAAAACATTTTGTAAAAAGAAAATGGTTTCAAAACACAATCAACTACACTGAAAAACAAAATAGCCAAAATAAAAGCTGGTGCTGGGTTACAAAGATGAAATATAAGTCTCTACGAAAATCATTATGTCTCTATTTATGACCAGTTTGTCATATGTTCTCTGAGTGCAGTTATAAATCTTTTCAATGATATTAAAACTATTGTCCTGGACTAAAGATAAACTGATAGTAAAGATTTATATGTAGGTATCTAAGTTGAAATAGTAAACAAAAGATTTTATTAAAGGCTAACACAAATATTGTACAATGTACAGCATAAAAATTAAATCTATACTTTTGGTTTGTAACCTATACTCATGGAAAATACTAGGTTTCTTAACTTATTGGCCATTTTCTGTTTCAAATTCTAAGTTTCAAGTGGTATTTTAACCTACACATGCCAAATGCAAATACTGAAACTGACTTTACAGATATTATAAACACAATATCAAAGCCATAATACTCAAGGTGATCGCTTTTGATAGTTTTTCACAACGATCCAGTGATCAGTTTGAAACAAGATAAGTTTGATGTTAGTGTACATGATTTCAGATCAAGTTGCATACATCAGGGTGTAAAAAAAATATAGGAAGGTAGTCTGGAAGTTTTTAACCTAAAATATCTAAACGGCATGTTCTTCTATTGTCTTAGACCAGTTCATTATAGTCTGTAGATTTGACAGGGTCAAAGTTCCTATATTGTAAACAAAATATAGTCAAATTGTCAGCAGAGGGACTCACTTTTGTACATAAGGATGTCAACAGAAATGTGAACAATTCATATTCTGATAACTTGTGTGATGAAAATCCACATGTTTTACGACGATTGTTGAAAAGATCGATATTGAATTCTGTACACAATAATATCAAAACAGTTTGTGGTCCTAACAGAAACAGGAGAACCACTACACAGAGAACAAGTTGTGTACACAACATTGTAAACAACAAAATGGAATCCTCAATAATTGACACCAAGGAATTTTCCCAATAAAAATAACAAAATTCACCCCCAAAATATTACAGAATTTAATGGAGGGGGTCAATCAACTCTGGCGATCAAAAGGAATCATCTACTAAAAGTACAGATACCAAAGTATTAACTGTCAGGAAGTGCACAAGACAATGCAGTGGTACCTGTCTTGAGAGACCAAATTTCTTTGGCAGAGGGGTGATCTCTCAAGACAGGTGGTTTCTTAAAAGGTTTTATATAAAGGATTATTTAGACGAGTGGTTCTCAGAATATGGTCTTACAGGACAGGTGGTCTCTTACAAGAGCAGTCTTTCAAGACAGGTTTCATTCTATAAAAATAAAGTGAATATTGGACAGTCACAGACCACCGGGAAATCAAAAGATGAGAGCAGGTGCTATGGCATCTCTTGCCAATCCATCAGGAGTCAACAATCAAATCCAAATAAATATATGTATGTAACAACATTTCAAAGCAGGCCTCTCTTTCTTGAAAAAAAAAAGATAAGAATTAACACAATGTAAGTGAAAAGATGAACTTATTCAAAACTCTGAAATTTTAAATTTCCACAAAATTAAAAACTTGTTTATGCAGTCAGTCTTCATAGCTTTCCAATGTATGAATTGTAAGAGTTACAAAATGGGTGGAATTCTGCTCGTGAACTTGGTCCTAAAGAATGTCCCAATTTTAATCTTATCCACTAAAGATAACATTCAGACATTATCAACGTATATTATGGTTTATGTAATGCTTTAGAGACTACCATATGCCTGAAGGACATACTGATAATTGCACCTTAACACCTTAAAAAAAACACGGAATGCAAGTTTACACCTGAAAAACCAGGTACCCAATGTCCAATATAAATATTTAGTAGTGAAGGTGTGACATTGGTAATACTGAAATTAACCATCTGCATCAAAATTGTTGACAGAAAAGATAAATGTTGTGTGAAGAGAAAAAATTATTTAAAATGTTAATAGAAAATCTAAAAACTATATAAAATTGTAAATAACTCTACAAATTTTTAAAACTGATTGAAAACTGTTATTATAAAGTATATTAGAGTGACTATTAGAATTATTCTATATTAAAAAGTTTGGATACGAATTTGATTGGAGAAGAGGAAATAGAACCAACGCCCAAGTTCTAGCATATAAATACTGAACTACTTTATAGAGAAACCTAATAAAGCTACAGCTCAGAATCGGACAACCATGGCTTACGATTCATTCCAGATCTACATTTCTGCACTCTTTCTTTCCATTCTTTCACAAATGTATTTCCTACAACTGAAATAATTGTTTGTGTTTGTGTATAAATTATACATCTGATATTTTTTATCACCTGTGAATCAATCAAACAATGGTAAATCCTTGATCAAACATCAAATTAGGAAACAATAATACTTAACCCTATAAACAGAGATATTAAGAAGTGTGAATTTCTAGTAATTGTTGAAGTATGAATGAAAAAGTGAATATATATTAATACGACAACTTTGTAGATTGTTATGAAACTTTTTTCACTGCCAAAATTTAAACCAAATCAGTATGCAATTAATATGACTATTTAAACCTTAAAAATATTATAGAATTGTCATTTGTGAGATTCAGTTTGTTTGATCTGAATATTCTATGTATTGCTGAAAGTACAAATTACAGCACATCATAAAAAGAATCTATAAATTCTTATTTATCATTTACTATTGACCAAATTGATTGTAGTAGCAAAATAAATATATAGCTAGCTGTGTAAGATTGATACACCTAATGATTGGCTCTATATCAACTGGTTACTATAGCACTACAATTTCACTTATATGTCCAGATGTTTGGTGCTATTCTTGACAATGACAGACAGGGCATTTATATAGAACCAAAAGATCCTATAGTCAAATAACATTCAAACAACGATTAGACAGGAGTTTGCTAAATATTGCAAAAGGGTGAATGAGGTATTTTCGTGTAAAAATTATGGGGAATAAAACCTTAATCACAAATCACCAGGAAACCCTGGTATCTAGTGAAAGACAAATAATTTGGAAATGCTCTATACAGGTAACTCTCAGACTAACCCTGGTGATTTGTAATCAGTAAAACTATAGCAAATTGCACAAATAAACTTCTACAGAATTTGTGTTCTAAGAATCAAACTTTCTTTACAATTTACTCGAAATGATTCATTAAGTAAATTTCCCTGAAACATTTTCTGGTTTGTAACAAAAAAAAAAGAATGAAATTTACAACAACAGTTTAACAATAAACAGCCATTTAAACATTGTGAATGTTGGCCTGTATCCGAGAGATGTTTTGCTTACAGGAATTATTTGCAGTAAGAAATGGTTTCTAAAAAGGACAAAGATGGATAGATTTGAAATGGCTTTTAACCACAAATGACAATGAAGTGTAGCTAGCAATAAAATATCAAATCTGATTTGATGGTAATCATGCAATTATTGCAAAGATTTAAAATCATCCACAACAACAAATCAGCAACTTTATAAGTGAGTTCAGTATAAAATTTGATCATTTTTCACTGTTACAATGTATTACTAACGCTTAAACATCACTCTGTCCAAATGTGAAAAAGCTGAAAAAAGAATGAAAAAAATGCAAAAAAGCTCAAATATAAAGCAGGGTTCCTACATGTTGGAGGAAATGAAAGCTAGTGCAATACTTTAAGCTGTTACATTTTACATGTATTGCAAAGATGAATAAATTATCTGTAAAGAAAAAAAAATTAAATATAAAAATTAAAAATTAAAGCATAAATATATATACCTGAATTTTGAAAATAGTTCAAATAATTGCTACATAAACAGGAAGCCAAATGGATCTTATTTTTTACCCGAGTCCATGTATTGTACGGCCCAATTCAAATAACATGGCAGGGTGGAGTTACATTTTTATTATCCAGTCATGGGACATAAACATTCACCACTTATGTTATTTTTTTCGATTTGTTTTATATAACACCAACAATGTTTAAATGCCCACAGAATCCACTAACTTAAGCAGTATCTCAATAACTTTATTTTTACATGATGGAAATTGAATTCATATTTTAATCTTTTTGAAATTTAGATATACTCTTTGTTTATTTTGAGAAATTAATGATTCTGTGGAGGATAAAACTGTTTTAGGTAAATTTTAACATATTTCATTAGACTGAAAGAATAATTTGATCTACAGAATTTACAAAATTACTCTTTGAGAAAAATACTGTCATTTCTGTAAATAAACATGATAACATAAAAATGCATATATGTTAGAATATGAAATTATTCGACTATAATTTTTTATAAATTTGTCAAATTCTGGTATGATTTGTGGATTTTACCAGCATTTAGAAATTGTTGGTTTTATATAAAACAAAGAAGAAAATAACATAAGTGTCGAATATTTATGTCCCATGACTGTCATACTTCAGGGAAAACAGTTTTATTCTTCACTGGATACTTGTAAGTTTGGTGACAAGTAGAGACAATTATTCTTGCCAGTGTAATTTTAATGCTGTTATGCTTCATTACCCAAAATTCAAACTCATCCAGGTCAAGAAAGGGTTCATGGACTCCATTCTGCCAGATTATATGGATTTTATTATATCATCTACAAAGCATGGCTCCCAGATTTATGAAATATTTTTTTTTTAATTTTTGATGCCATAACCCTAGACTATGAATGCTGCATACTAAATTTGAAATTTGCCAGGTTTTTGAGAAAATAGTTTAAAATTCAACTGTTCATGCACAATACAAACACATGCACATGATAACAGATGCAAATGTAGGTCACTGCAAGTGGCATGAAGAAAACAAAATAAAGCCCGTTTGTATAAGGAACCCTGCAATATATGTAACAAAGTAGTAATGCCAAGTGCATCTGCACTCCCTTCTTCTTCTATAGCACTATTGGTGCAAATTTCAAACCAGTGTATACTTGCAATATATACACTATGCTACCTCAGCATGCAATTATTGATGCATTGCAACCCTTACCTGGTAAAGGTAAAGTTCTAACTGTCGGACGAACTGAATGATCATGGAAAATAAACAACACCATATCATACACAAAAACAACAAGAAAAAGCACATTTATAAAGAAAAATTAGGGTAAACTGAAAACAGAAAAAGTGAACATAAGAATTTATAGATTTTTTTTTTACATTAGAGGCAAGTGTTAATGTCAGTAGAGCTAAATATTCTGCCAGAATTAAAGTTATAATTCTAAGAAAATGTTTAATTTCTGTGATAACATTGTACAAAAGAAGCATGAAGATATAGTGAAGGTGAGTCTTGTGATTTATGATAAAAAGTGTCATGTCTCCTTGAGTTATCTTAACAATCACTTTAAATCAAATTCAATTTCAGAACAATAAACTTAAAAAAAAATTAATTTCAACAAAACCAACACAGTACTGTAAGTTTTAATTGTTCTTCTGATGTTGAAAATGCATAAACTTGATAAAATGTACATTGTCTAACCTGTCTAGTACAACAGAATGGATAGAAGTACTTCATTTTAAATCTATAATTTCAGGTAAATCATCAATATTTATCAACATTGCAGTTTATGAAAAAGACAAGCTACGGCATTATCCAAGATTGATTTCATTGTTATCCAACACTGCTCATCGTTACAATAATTTCTCTATTAAGATGTCCGTTTGGATTTTTATAACAAATGTTATTTAACTCGGACACCCCTAAACATACAGTGGAACAGGGAAATGCCATTGCAAGAAAGTATAGTTTATTGTTTTATAGGGGTAGTTAGCATGATACTTACTATCTTGGACAAAAAGAGGAATCTCGTTAAATCAAAATTAAAAGGACCGCCTCAAAGTACTTTGAGATATCATGAATTCTAGAGATAACCAAAATTTTAATTACATACTTGCCAACTCTCCCGATTTCCGCGGGATACTCCCGATTATTCTTTTAAAAACCCCTTCTTTCTCCTGATTTTTTAATATTTCCTCCCAAAAACGGTAAATGTCCCGAAATTTGAAAAATCTTGCGCAAGACTTCCAACGCATGAAACAATACACTAGCTTTCAAAAAAGTTTAGTAACCAATCAGAGGCTGGTTTGTACCCCTTGTTGTTGTTTGATTGGTTTTAGCGATGTGTTGTAGGAGTGACTAAATGCTGTCATGCACAGCCACGATGTCTCAAATGGGGAAAAAAGGTATCAAACAACAATTTCTGGAGTTGATATCAATTTTAACAAAAACAAAATATATTTACAGTATATTGTTTAATTTCCACGAAGGAAAGGTCTGCTGTTTTCCCGCCATTTTTCTTTACTTTTGATATGGTAAATTATTAGAGCAACACCAAATCCAATCGATGAAAGATAGACTATCTCTAAATATGCTTTGAAAATTTTAAAATGATGTCAGTAAAATGAACTAAAACAAAAATGAATTCACAGTAAATTCATTGATTCCACTGAAAATGCTTGACAACAAAAATATTCTGTGATATCCCCTTCAATAGTAAAGAAGTAATGCATGTAATATATATATTTTTTATTTTTTCTAAAAACAAAAAAAAACCAAAGATTAATCCATATAATACAATAAAATTCACAATTAAGATCCATGAATTAGTTTACATATTGATTGAAAACAACTAATTGACATATTTCAATTTTTTATATTTATACAAGTAATAAATTAAAAAAAAAAAACAATACTTTATAATAATTTGTAAGAAATACTAATAGACTGTTAGTGAAAAAGAAACTTTGAACACTGATCGCACACAGTCTGGCTAACCACTGGAAATTTTTGTCGCATGTCGTCTCCCCCGTGTAAATTTTCAAATGATGGCAAGTATGTGATTAACATCTTTTAGTTTCAATCCATAAAATTGGGACCAAGTATTCAGCTGTGAAATATCAAAAAATTGAACTCCTCCAATATTAACGAGTTTCCACTGTTTATACATTTCTCTTCCCATAGGAAGTTTAACAAACTTACAGTACTGAAACTAGCAACTAACAATTGTATATTCTGATAACACAAAAGTCATGGTCAAACTTTAAATGTTTAGCACTTGATACAAATTTGTATTGTTGCCCAGATTTATCATTCTTTGAAGGGTAAAACAGACATGATTCAAAAAAGTTTGGGAGAAGAAAAACAATGGGTTATAGACTATATTTATTACTCAATTCTGCATGAGTATTTTTTCAAAATTAATATCACAATTACAGAATACACAGTCTATCTTAAAAGGTCCAACTGTTAATGTTATTGTCACTATATATTTTGAAATAACTTTTCAAACAGCTGAATTTAATCATGTTAAAGGTACAAAAACAACAATATTATAAATTTTAGTACAAAAATAGCAGACTTTCTAAAAAAAAACCTTGTATTTTTATAAGTAACAGTTTAACAGTTTACCGTTAAAAAAAAGACTCATATCATGATGCATAAAACAGTTGGTAAAATTAAACTGCATGCTTATGTTATAAACTGAACCATTGTTGCCACACTAATTGATGTGCTTCCATGGTTTTTTTTTGCCTTAGCATTCAAAGATCGTCTTTGATTGTGTTAAATGTGTTTAATGTAACATTCCACAAGTTTTCAATTTTAAATGATGATGACCTGTTTTAATGGTGGAGGAAAAAACACCATAACAATGAACATAGGAAAATACCACCAAACTCCCACAAGTAAATTTGCCAAATTTCTCATAAAATCAACTTAGATACCACTGGGGCTTGAATCCACACTGACTGGAGGAGAAAATCACTGGTTTAAAGTATGATGCTCTAAACACAACAGCTACAGAGGTCAATCATTTAAATAATAAATATTTTACTATCAACACTTTCAGTGATATGGACATGTAACAGATCTACAGAGTCAATGAATTAGGACTATGCTTTGGAATAAGTCAGTATAGTGGAGGACCAACATCAATAGTGCATGCCTACAGTGGCACTGGGCTAGAATCTTATTCTAAAGACATGGAACTTTTACTTCTTCTAATAACTGCAACAACAGTCACTATTGGTTACAAAAAAGTCTGAACTATGAATCTGCCTCAACTTTAACCTGTATTTCCTACTCACAAGATGAAAATTCTACACACAAGATCCTGTAATTAATGGGATGTGGGAAAAAATATCAGACTACATTGAAATACAGAATGAAATAAACACTAGAGTGAATAAGAAAAAAAATAGGTGCAAAATGACGGACTCTCGATCATAATAAGCAAAGTAAAAAAAATAAGTAAGTAAACTTTTTTCTATGTATCAATGCTGATGACATCTAATAAACAAGATGTGCTTGTGAAACACAAATACTCAAGTCCCAACAAATTTCTATGCTGGCAAATAATATGAATATTTTAAATATTACAATGTTCTATATTGACCTCGCCCACCCCCACCCATCCCAGGGGCATGTGATATCAGTGAAGTGTGAGCAACCCTTAAGATAAACTTAGGGTCTTAGTTTGGTTACTGTATCACAATCCAAACTTGAAATATGTCACTTTATATGTAAGCGGGATGGAATTACAGACAGACAGACAAACGATCCAAACACTAGATGCCCCCGACGACCTTTCAGGTCGGGGCATAAAAACAGATGAAGAATGTCCACAACATAAAAAATCCACTACAAGAAAAAGGAATAATTAAACCTCATCTAAGAGTTGAAGGAAAATTAAATATTATCTAGTGAGAGATGATGGGAAAATATGTGTTTACTATGAAATGGAAAGTGGGAAAATACTATATAGCAGTTATAATTGATACTTTCCATGCAAATGACCATACAGATTCTAGATTAACTAAAATATTATAATGTCTCAATATCATTTGACAAGAAAAGAAGTAAATGAAGTAATAAATTGTTTTATTGACCTGGAAAAGATCCATGTTACAGATCACTAAACTCTTAATCTATGGTGAAGTAAAAATGAAAAAGTACCAATGGATAGTCAAATCCCAAAATCAATATGGCACTTTCTTTATATGACAATATAAACATGTTCTCATTTCTAAGTACCATGTCATTATATTTTATACTTAATACTTACAACTTCTTCAAAAACTCTTCCATTTTCATTTTATAAGTAACTTCATATACATTAAATGTGAAGAACACAAAGAAATTTAATGGTTTATGGGTGATTGTTTTAGACATGCAATCAAATCAATTAGATAAAATAAAACCAGTGAGTGTTAACACATTTTGTGAATTATGTTCATTGTTAAATTATTCCAGGCCTACTGCTGTCAGACTTTATATCCCATATATAAATTTTGAAAGTTTTTGCTCTAAAAGAGTGTGTACGAAGAGTTTGTATGGTTGTTTTTCTGTAATAATGAATTGCAGAATTATTTTTACAGAAAAGAGTGTTTCCTCCACAAAGAGACAAGTGTTGACATAAGTGACCTTCTGAGTAAGATGCTGATCCCAATAAAAGGTACACAACATTAAGTTATAATTTACACATAACACTGTATCTGCACTAAGAAAAGCTGCAGTCAGTTTGAAATGTCAAAGATAATAATGTCAGTTTGAAATGTCAAAGATTACATACTGAAGAAACCCTTATTCCAGTGAACCCCATGGTGACAATAGTAGCCATTGTGCTCATCACAAAACAGGTTTAATTGGGGAGAAGATAACTCCTTGTCCAAGGTTTAATGATTGTATAAGTTTATAAGGGGTTAAAATCTAAAACATGTATATGAATGCCAAACATGAATATAACTCTTTTGAAATATGTGACACTTTGAGTTTAAAGATTTAAACATTTAAAAAACATATGTATACTTCTTTTACAAGAAAGTGATTTGTTTGATAAGAGATATTTATTAATTCATTGGTACTATGAACCTTTAATATTAGAAAATCTGGCTGGAAAGAAAACAAAACTATAGAAGTGTTTGTGAAGATGACGAACATTTAAAGGAAGGATGGGGAGTCACATGTAAAAAGCTAAAAAAAACCTATAATCCAGCTTCTAAAATAAACCATGCACCTCACATCTCTACACAGTGTGTGACCTCTGTGACACCTGTGTGATGAGGAAGAGGAAATGGGCTACCTGATTGCATCCCTACAAGTTTAGCAATAATCTCGTCTTGACTTTTTTGATGAAATGGTTTCAGAACTTTCGGTCGACCTCTAATTCCCATCCGAAGCCAATCTGGATCTATTAGTAATGACAATAATCAACAATGCAACATCAAAATCAAGAGAAAAAAAATGAGTTAGGAAATTTAAAAAAAAAAAAAAAATCACATGATCAATCTGTGCAATCACTAATCATCATATCAAGTGCAATCTTTTCCTGGCTGCTCATCAAGTCATACCTAGAGTAATCTCCCTTTTCAGCACATTTATTTCATTCTTTAATCTTATGTTTATATGAAGCTGATAATGTTGGTATGTTTGTTATTAACAAAACACAAAAAGTATATTGTCTCTTTCACCACATATATAAACAAATAAATAAATGAATAATATATATGATATAATTAATAATGTATAGTGTCTAGTATTGAGTATAAAAAAATAAAGAAAGCAACACGTAACTTAGTTTATGATATATACATGATGGAATTTTAATGAACACTTTTTTTCATTTTAATTGTTATTGATCTGATGTAAAGATTAAGGTCAAGACAGATACTTTATATATTTGTTACAAAGCATTTCATTAGTATGATGAGCAGTTAGGATGCTAATTATATAATACAATGTGATATATAATTGAAATATAACATTAAAAAACACACAAAATTACACTGAATCACACTGTTAATAAACAAAGTAGCATAGGCAAACCACACACACAAGTTTAATACAATGATAGATTTTGTGTCAGTAATAACTATCATAAAAATATAAAGATACATGTACATATGTACACACACACATATATATATATATATATATATGTGTGTGTGTGTGTGTGTGTGTTTGTGTATATATACATACACACATAATATATATATATATATATATATATATATATATATATATATATATATATATATATATATATATATATATATATATATAAAACCAAGAATTGAGATGTATGAATAAATCATTAAAATTTGGATAATTTTTATACATATTTTTTTTAAGTTATCAGAAAAGAAAATTAATTCATATCTGAAGATTTTACAAATACTGACAGGTAAAACTGACTGACTTTTTATATAAGCAAGAGCACTTCTGTTATTGTTTATACAAGCTATACACAGATATATCAGAAACCAGCGGTTTAGTTGTTTGGCACCAGGAATATAATGGTCTATGTTTCATACTATTGACAGAAATTGAAAAATGAAATTTAGACCTAGCCTCAAAATACTGCACAGATTCGAACTTACTTTTCTTGGCTTTGTACTGGGTATGTACTTCTAGTAATTACAAACATTTATACATTTAAGATGATTTGTAAATTCTTGATTTTTATTTTTTTTTTAATAAAGAAATGTTAAAAATAAATCTGAATGTCTTTAATATATAATGAAAAAATTTAAATGAGAAAATGTTATACAATTCCTAGAATTATCTTTATAATGCTGTTATTTTAAATACACCTAGAAACTGAAGCTGCACCAGGCTGCCTCTACAGCTAAATGTATATAAAAGCATTTATATAATGTTGAAAAAAAATAAACAAGCATAAAACGCAATCACACTACAACATAAATTAAAACTGCATGCATTGACATAAGTAAGTTATAGCATTAGTAAAAGTAAGTCAGCACACAAGCTAATATTAGTTCAATAGTGTAACTTGTTAGATAAAGCAACTCAAGGGAGACAACTCTTTGATGGAGACAAGTTGATGGAGTCACTCATTAGCAGGCCTAGGTAGTTACCTCCTGTGTTCATGTTTTGTATCTGTTGTGCCATATATTGAGCAGCGAAAGTCTGCTCATGATGGGGACACAATCCCTCCAGATTGAACGGTAATGTGGGCTGAACTTTGTTGCCGGAATATCGGAAGTGTGGAGCAGCTACAGAAATGATATTGAGGAAATATCATAGATAATTGAGGCATGCATCTGTTTTACAGTCTCCAGAGTATAATACACTTACATGCTGTACACTGTATGGCAGAGTTTAACAATTTGTCATCACAATATGACAATACAAAATTGTTGCACATTTGTGTCCAGAAAGATTCTATTCGTTTATTTTTCCTCATTCAATACATATATTACATTAATACAAAAAATGGCAGTTTTCAGTAATTTTAAATGATAAATATGATTATATGATAAACACTTTAACAAGATTGTCGACAACATGGCTTCTGGAGCAGACTAAATAAAATCCAAATGTTGGTACAGACATAACTGTCACTTTATAGCTACAATTTGCTTACTACAATCTAGTAAATAAATTTATATATTAGAAAATCAACCTACAAAATCCTTCATTCTTAATCAGTTTGACAACTTTTTATTTGACATACAAGTATGGCTTTAATATGGGCAGTTTAATTTCTTTGTTTTAATAAAAATAAGCCAAACTGATATATCAATTCACTTTTGCTTAGCTTTTTTAACATAAAATATAAAATGTATTCTGTAATTTATTATGAAAAATTTGCTCTTTATATTTTGAAATTGCAACCATAAAAATTACCATTTCTCTTGTATTACAGCAGCTCTTTCAAGTTATTTTTCAAACTTACATTGTCAACTCCACTGCCAAAGTAATGGGTAACAAATTGAAAACAAAACTTTGAGGTTTAATCTTTCAATTACTACTGCCATACACTGTGTTTCTAAATACATTCTGACAATACTTACTCAACAGTAAAAATGATAAGAAATTAGCCACAGAATCAAATACTAACTACTTTAAGAACAGACATTTGTCACCTGAATGACTAGATAACAGAAAACAGCAAGATCCACCAACCATATATAGCCAGAACATATCAGGAGATGTCTTGTTACATGAGTACGCTAATTTCTTCAAACGCTATTCATGATTGATTTACAAGTATAACAGTAGAAATATTGAATGCGTAAATCAGAATTCAAATTAATAAGTTCACCAGCATTCAAATACAAAAATTATACATTTGCAGTTAAATATCAAACTTTTAAACTTTTAAGCTTGAGTTAACATGCCTATACAAATGAAACTTTGTAATGACATAAAATTCGAAATCTTCAGTGATTGAAAGCATCTCACTTTTAATATAATATTTTAATCAAGAACATTCTGATAACCTAACCAAGAATAGTTCACATACAGACCTGGCATCATAAAACATGAGAATTTACTTAAGTCCGAGAATATTCTTAACTTGGCCCGTTCAGCCAATCAGATTTCAAGATCAGACAAAGTTGAATAAAAATTTTTAGACTTGAGAGTAATTCTAAAGTTTTATAGTGCAAAGCTCTGTTCTGGTTTCAGAAACAAAGAGTTAGAGATGTTTACTACATAGATTTATATATCCATGCAGGACATTTATACCAAGCATTAAAGATTTAGAAAGGTATCAAATATCCTTCACCAATTAAACCCAGCCACAGAACCAAAAGGTTGGGATACCTGAAGTTTAACTTGAGTAAGGGTTTGTACCTGCTTTTGGGCAAATTTTTTGTTCTAAAATTAGAACCAATAATATGATTTCTCTATGATTCATTAACTTTATAACTAATTCATCTAAAGTGTAAACCAATATTTTATTATAAACATATCATAGATTTTTTCTCATGTCAATATGAAAAGTCAAATTTTGCTTGTAGCATAATTAGTTTAGGCATTATTATAACAAAAGTTCGGAATCTCTCCCCTGTGTTTCACATACATTGTTTTTTTTTTTTAATTTATTTATTGTTTTGCTTCTGTCTTATTAATTTGAGGGAAATTAAGAATACATTCAGATACACATATAATCTGCAAAATTAGAGAAATGTACTTAAACTTAGGGGAAAACACAGCAATAAGTTTCACGTAAATATCAGAGTACAATAAATATTTAAAGGAGCATTAACTGCATTTTTTCCAAAAGATTTTTTCTTTCTTTTTCACTACTTGGATTGATGTACAATAACAAAAATGAGATACACACAGGCAAAAAAATTCTTCTATTCCTATATATTGGGTGAAAAATTTCTTGAGAAATCCAGATTGGCCATTATTTATTTGCAAATGATTAATTTGACCTTACTACAATGTATTTGTATATCCATACAACACTGGAGCTAACCTTATTTTCACAAAATATAAGAATATAAGAATTTTTATGTCTATTGTACATCAATCTAAGTAGTAAAAAACAAAATTCATTTTTTGGAAAACAGTTTTTAATAATTTTATGGGTAAATAGATCAGTCAGAAGGAACTGGTTATTTCTGATGAATTTAACTTCAGCAAACAACATTCACATTTAAACAACACTTGAGCAACAAATCCAAGAAATTTATAGCTAAGTCATAAAATACTGCAAGACAGAAAATATCTGGCTATCTATGAATACTTTTTCATACAAGCTAAATAAGTGAAATTGGAAGCGACTCAAAAATGAAAAAAAGTCCTAGCTTTCAGCAAATAACCATGCTGTCAACAGAGAACCTTGCTAAACTGCAACAACATGCTTCAAACAAAAATACTGCATTCACTGGTGCATATATAAAATTTATCAATACCAATATAAATTTAAATCACTAAATATTTTAAGTATGAATAAAATTATATTGAATATATTTATTTAAGAAATTGTTTTAGATTAACAAATTTGATAACAAATCTAGTTTTTATATCCAACGACCATAAACAAAAATAATTTCACATCCTTTCAATACCTTGTTTTACACATGTTACAAATGTTAACTCACCTGCTTCTTGATTAAGAAGTCCATTCCGTAGGTAAGCATTGGTCAGTGCTTCAAGATAATCATTCTGAAATTGATATCAAAATGATTCAATATCATAATTCTGGTGAGTACTGTAGAATAGCCATCTGCTACAAATACAGCAGAATGAATAAAAATTAATGAATTATATCATTCTAATCATCAAGAGGAATTAACACTGATTTTTTTGTCTCCATGGAAGACTAATATAACTGTTTAATGTATGTAAATACAGGAATGTGAATATGTATTTTTGCATTTGCAAATAAAATTTGTAAGGCCAATAATGAATTACTAATAATAATAAAAATATTTTTTTAAATAAATATGTTTATTGAGATATGTTCTAAATAGTAATTTGTATTATTCAAACATCAGAGGCTTAATTAAAATTACACCAAATTACTGTAAATCCAGACATTTTCATGGGACTTTATTTTTGCAATTCACAAGTTCTAGATTTATTCGGGAGATAATATTTGAGTGTTCATTTCATCATCATTAGGCCATAATTTTATTTACACAAGCGAGAGCTCTTGCGAAATTACACGTAAATAAAATTCTCATGAACAAAATCGGATTTATAGTAAACACTTTAAATATATGAATATCCTGTTGGGATTACTTTAGTGTTTATCAAATGATGACATGTAAAAGGAATATTAATCTGAGGGAAAGTTCAAAGCTCCATAATCACAGAAAAACACTCTATTTGTCACTTCTTAACATTTCCTTTTGTTTGTACATGCTGTAAATCCTGAAGGACTGTCCTATCTTCTCCTATTTTTTAAATTATCATATTTGTTATTATTAACCATGTCCTTCACATTTCTTATTTGACAAAACTTTCCTGGAATTTTGTTTCAAATACTTTAAATTTCAAGAACTGTTCATTTTTTTTATCTATGAATCTTCTTCCAAAATATTTATTTATTTATTTTTTGCTATTTAATTTACCAACAGTTTGTTTGTCTGTACTTGCAGAAAAAATAAAACATTCAAAACGATATAAACTGCTCTCATCATTTTATCCAATTATTTTACAAGAAAATCAACGTTGCATTTTATGCATTTCTTAAAGTTATATCTGTGTAATAATTTTCTTGTGGTTAAAACATCTTTAAAATATCAAAACTTATTTGTTATATCAAAATTATTTTTGATGAGGACTTAAACTGATTTTGTAAATGTATCTACAGAAAATTTGCATGTAACCTATTTTAAGTTCTTGATTAATAGATTGGCAATAATATATTTCTCACTGCAATTTCAAAATATAATTAGAAAAGAATCTGTAAATAAAATTTTACACTGCATACTGCATACTAATTAAATATTTCCCTACACCAAAAAAAAAAAAAAAATACAAAAAATACAAAAAAAAGAAAAAAACAGAGCATTGTATGAATATATAATCAAATGATTCATTTCAATTACTTTATGTTAATCTGAAAACATCTATAAAATTACTTTGTAATAACATAAAATAAGTAAAAATAAAAACCATCACTACACATACTTCTATTTGGATCATCTACAAGAGATAAAAAAAATAATTTGCCACACAAGTACATACAAACACACATCAGCAGGCTGCTGTAATACTAGCTATAAAATCAGAATCATTGTACTTAAGTGTGATCTACAGTTATGAAGATGTGTCAATTTGGAAGGATAGCAATATTAAAAAAAGAATATACAACATAAAATTGTTATTGTGGTAGTTTGAGGAAAAGTATGATGATGGTAAAGGTTTTCAATTATTATATTCATTTCAGATATAGAGTGACATCGGTGGCAGAACAAGTGTATTTCATTCACATTACATTCACATAATCCACATGCATGAACTTGTGAACACTTTTTAGGTCATGTTACAGAAGTTTCGATTCATAGAAACACAGAGATGAAGCGCTGTTACGGGTGGATACACAAGATAAGTTTTTTTCAATAGTAAGCTCTAACTCAAGAATATTATTCAGTCAATGGTTATTGTAGGAATTAGAGAGGTTTTACGTTACCCGCCGATTTCTCTCATCTGACTTCCCATCACCCAAAGCAGATTGACTTGTATGTTCCTCATGAGACTTGGGTCTTTTCACTGCCAATGTATACTTCATTCCCGTAGAGGTCAGCTGTTAACAATAGGCTTTGATTTATCACTATTTGTACTTTACAATTACCTACCAGGACTGATATTCTAATTTCAACTTGGCATACATCTTTATACCCACCCTAATCAGTTTGGACTAGGAGGGTTATTTAACCTGCTAGGTAATTTTACTACAAGATTCAACTGGGGGTTAATTTAGATTGATATTACACATCAACCCATAAAAAACAAAAGCAATATGCCGCAAACAAATTTTGCCACAAGATAACCCATAGCAATTTCCATGTCTAATTCCAAACAATTTTTGTTTTCAAACTTCCTTGACCATGTTGACCACTGGTAAGACTACCTCAACAAACTATTTATGATAAGAACCTATCTCTTAGAATGAAATACATAAAACACCTTTCCACCATTTTCAGCATACTATTACATGATTTGAAAGTAGTGGAGGGCATGTATACTCAACAGATTAATGGGGGGAATGTGAAAATGGAAAATTGAACCTTAGAGAACAAAAAACATAACTGTGGGCCAGGGACTTAATTACAATACTTTTATAAAAGGCAAAACTCAACTGTTTCACACTTTAATAAACAGCTTAGCATCTTATGTTGGATATTACCAACATTTATGATAAGCAAAGGATATCATACTCATTGTGTAGATAGAAAGCTATACACACATATATACATATATATATTATATAAATATAAATAAACAAGAAAATGATAGATACTCCAATCATGTCATATCTCCTACAAGCATACACAAAACTGACTAGCTAGCTATATGAAGTATATGACTTACTAGGACTTTCATCTTAACATACAAAGACCCTTGTTATCTATTTAAGTAACCAAATAATGTTTTGTTGTTTTATTAACTGAAGTGGCAGAAACTACCCTTCAAACCACATTCAGTGACTCTACAGCTTTATCATGACCTTGAAAAGGTTAATATCCAAGTGGTATGCTCTTCTGTACAAAACCAGCCAAACTTATTTAGGATATTGACAGAATCCCAAAAGAGGACAATACCATATTCAGAGAACTAAGATCATATACCTTCATTATCAACATTAACCTAGAGATTGTTACATATATCAAGCTATAATGCCAATAATGATTATAAACCGATTTGGATTTTTTCAAAATGGTAAATATCTTGCCTTAATTCTACATGCATTAACCACAAAGTAATGTCATTTCTGTGAATACTGAATATCCAAGACAATTGTTAATTTTAAAAGTGAACACCCTATGAACTAAGCACGCTTTCCTAAGAGGGTTCAAAAACAACACCTTGGACTTGGCCTAAAAGGGTGATAAACATCGCCATGGACTTGACATTTGTGGTAAAAGGACTAAAACATCACCTTGAACTTGACAATTTGCTAAAAGTACCACAAAATATCAACTTGTACTTGACATCTGTTCTTAACAAGACTTAAACATAGAATTAGCAATAGATGCTAAAAGGATAATATATATTACCTGGGACTTGACAAGAGTTGCCAAAAGGAGTACTGTACTGTATAATCATTGCCTTGTACTTAGCAATAGTTGCGAAAAGATGATAAACATCAGTTTGATTTCCTTGATATTATAGTCAAAGTGTCAAAGTATTGGATATCAATTTATCTGCTGCTTATACTCATAAATCTTAAAATAGCCGTGGAAAATTTAATCCTAATTTTTTTTTTAAATTATAAAACTCCCATTACACTTGGCATTGTAAAAGTCAGCAGGTCTTCATGCCCATGTATATTTAAACATTATCATATATTTCTCAATACCACAGAATTTTGTGCATTTGACCATTTCTGAGTTCTTGAATAATCTGTTTTGGATCCAGATTTTTCCTGCACTGCTTCAACTTTGTTGGCCCTAGTGATTTCCAGTATGTGTCTTCACATTCATCAAGAAATGAAATGCAGTTATATTTGAAGGCCAGAATATTGTCACTAGTCCTTTTATGTCAAAAAAAATTGACATGTCTGACCAATATAAGAGACATGGAATATTGTGACATTCTGATATATTGTATGAAATCTAGCATCTGCTCTGCTGACCTAAAGGTATGTGAACGTAAAGCGGAAGTAGCAAGGGCTAAACGTCACATGATAGCAGCCTGAAAAATCTAGAATAATAACAGACAATTCAAGAACTTGAATATCTATTAAAATGTCCATAAAACTATTCAAAGAAAAGGAATAAAAGCAGCAATCAATGGATATTAACCCAGATATACGAACTGGGCCTCCTCTAGATCCATAGCCAAAAATAGCTCTCTACATACTGAAACCTACTAAGCAAGAGAACCTGATCCTTCCAGTTACCTATCTTATTTCCACGGAGGTCCCAGTCTCGGCATTTCAGGGGACCCACTTCTGTTATTAAACTGAAAAACAAGTAGCTATACTGATTCAATTACAGAAATTTGGGGATTTGTAACTTTGTTTAACTAGCAGGCAGGCACTCTGCCTCAAAATAAAATACACTGGCTCTATCTACATAGAGCATGTGGAGATAGATATAAGATTCTTACATCTTCCCGCTTACTCTGTAATGAAGAGAAGCAAAAAAAAAGAAAAAAAACAATGTCATCTTTTGGTGTAATTGAGGAATTCTTTGTAACTACTGTAAAATTTGGAAAATTATGAAGTTTGTTGGTAAAAAAAAGATTTGATTATGTATGATCAGGTCTTAGCAATAAAACTATTTTAATTTAATGAACACAGTATCCTAGTAACACCGAGATTTCACTCATCAACCCGAAACTTTTTATTATTTACCATATAAATCAAGTCATAAACATTCTACTTCTAGTTTCTGTGCTTATCAGCAAACATTTCTTTACCAATGACAGGCAATAGGTTTTCTTTCCAATTCTATATTGTATCTTTAAGTCTTTAAATGGGATGCAGTATGCGAAAATTTACCTGTCATATACATCATCAATTTTACAGGTAAACATGTAGTTAAAAAGTATTTAAAACATGCTTGTAGATTTTCCTGTCAATATCTCTCTATAGGGTGAATTACAGCAGCCTTTTCCCATCATAATGTAAACAGGAATAACTAATGGTTTCTACCCCAATAACCAGTGGCAGGTGACCATCACCCTTTACATTTCCCATTTCCCCAAAATTCTAGTAACCTCAACCAAGTCATTACACCAAACATCTTGTGTATAACCAAGCAGGTAAAATATTATATAGGTACAGATAAATACATAAAAGTACACATTCCCTACAGAAAATCACAAACTACTACTTCAACTACTCAGGACAATAACACACATAAACATGATAAAGAAATAAGGGTTCACTTTTTGTCTTCAAAAATTGAACTGATCAGAAAAAACTACTTTCGTACCATAACATGAAGGTAAAGAGAGTGAAAAAGTGGCAGATGTACATGTGTAATACGTCATGCATAAAATCAAGGTGAGGTACAAATCTGCATCCATCACCAAATAAATCTTACCTGCTCAAATCTAAGAGCATACTGAAAGTTACATTATCAACTTTACAAGTTATCCAGAATCTATCCCATATAATTGGTCTGTGAGAAATCACTTCAACATATTTTGAAATTTTTAATTTCAATGAATACAATTATGAAATGTAAATTGAAAGACACACAGAATTTAAATTTTACCATCAAGTTAGATTTATTGACTGATGAAATTTGGTGTAAATTTGTTAACTCTGGAAAAAAAGCTAAACTTAATGCCAAAATGCAAGATCAAGGGACAGATACATGAAAGATAACAAGATCATAAAATTTTGAAAATAGCATTCAAATAAGATATTTTAAGATATTTGTTTTCTACAGGTATAACTTTTAGTACCCAGTTGTTATCACTTTACTTTGTAATCTCAAGATAAATATGCTTTGTATTTATCTATAATTAAGAATATCTAAAATTAGATAATCATAACTTAAAGCTGTCACATCATCTTCAAACAAAATAAATGATTTCTTACAAACCAACTTTACATATAAATGAAAGAGAATTTCTCTAATAAGATATTTATTAAATTGTTAATTTAATAGAATGTAGTTATTTATTGGATGTTACTAGTATTAATGAAGTTGCTTTAACCAGTAGAAAAATGTTCAGGAATTGATTAAATGAAATGATGACAATTAATTAATTCCCCACAATTAACAAAACCCAGCCACTAATAAGAAAACAAAAGCATAATGCAGGTATATCTACTACAAAGTGAACTGGTCTTACCTTTTCCTGTCTGGCATGTGACTGAACATGACCAGTGGTTGGAGCAGACTTCTTTTCACATACATGATCCTAAAAAATCATATAATGTCAGTTCTATATTGGAGAAAGATATAACAATAAGGTATGTATGGTGTGTCGATGTTCTAAAAATGGTCAAGTTTTCTTATGCATTTCATTCAACATGTTCAAATAAAAGAACACATGAAGTCATTATTTGCCATCACTGTATCATTGAAATATTAAAATGTGAGATGCAATTCAGCCTAAAATGTTGTCAAAGTAAGACAACACTGGTGGTTTTTTGCTCGGTACATTAATACTTTTCCTGGGCAAATTGTAAGCAGGTTTTCCCCGTAACAATGGAACTGATTCATGTACCGATAACCGATAATGTTTGTGCAGTACTAGTATCTCCAATGGTGATGGAACGTAACTCTACGTAATCTTTCCGCTGGAAATTATGTTAGCACTGGATATCGTCTCCTAGCATCATTCCATCACTAATAGAAACAATAGTCCCGCACAAAATGTTATCCGGTATCATGTAGCACATGAATTAGTCCCATTAATAACTGGCTGCTGCCACAAGCATGAAAAATGAAAAAGTGGCAAAAAACACCATGGAAACAAAATGTACAAAATTCCTGTGAAATTTGCTGCCAACATACAACTGAAAAATTGTTCAGTGTGGCTTAAAACACCAATCAAACAAACAACTGATTTCAAATAGCGTGTGCTAAGCTCTGTCATTACTCGTTTCCCAAATGTATACTTAAAATGATTCCTTTGCATATACATTTTTGTTTTTTTTATTCATTTAACTTGAAAGACAACTTTACCAGGTATAAATAAAGTGATATAAATTTGTATGTATGGACTTAAGCAAATTGTGTGAAGTTATGTGAAGGTTTTATAATGTGTACCATCTCACTTTAGCTTGAAGTTTCATACTTCCAAAACAACAACATTCACTTTTTGTAACATAAAATCCACCAAAGTACAGTCAATCCCTATTGTAATACATCTGATATATGATCCAGCCATATTCAATCTCCTGCTTGTCAAGTAATGCAACAAAATACTTCTGAATTTTCTAATTTACGATGATTTTAATATGATGGGCAAATTAATGACTTATTTTAGTAACTTAAGTATAGTTTTGGCTCAAAGTTTCACTTTTAGATTTAGCTAACTTTATAACAATGAATGTAAGGTTGGTGTGGATATAATGGATGTTTCAAAACTTCAGGAAGATGGATTTCTTTCAGCTTACAGAGGCTGGTCTTTCTGCCACTTTAGGCTTTGCTGGCTCCTCTGGTTTCAAAGATCTCACTCTATCACGTTCTTTCTTCGACTTCAATTTCTTCTTCTTTTTGACAGACTATAAAAACACGAAAAGAAAAAAGTTGATATATTCACACACAAAAAGGTGAGCAAAAGTTTTACAATATTATACATCAGATATTAAATGTTAAAAGTCCATCATGTAGGTTATTGTGTATAGGTTGAAATAAGGTTTGTATGGAAAAGTGTATGAGATACAGAAATTAAATTTTCAACTAGATCATGAATTTGCATTTAATATTATAACAAAGGAAACCAGAGTTAACATGCACCTAAGACACAAAAACTGAAACAATGATTTACAGGATAAAAATGTGCATTTAGTGTCCCAAGAGATTACTGATACTGGTGTGACGGCTCTCACCAACAACAGATCATAAAATAACATATTTAAAGTTTAGTAGAAATAGTTACAAAGGAAAAGTGAGAACAAAATCAGAGCATGCTTTAAATGTTTTTAAGCATTTTACAAAAACTTCATATTGTCAAGGCATTAGCCCTTATCCTGCCACTCATATATAGGCTTATTCAGCCAGTCATTGCTGCACATATATACTAGTGTATACACACCACTGTCAGATTAAAAATGTGAATTTTTATCAATTTGAACTGTAATTGTGTGTCAATTTGTGTAAAATTGACCCCTTTATCCATACATGATTTTAATAAAAATGATTGCAATTAAAGGTTTTGAATTTTTTTTTTTACATCGGGTATTTATTGCTCATTAACAGTTAAAAGTTTTAATTTCTGCAACTGTAGTTGCTATCTATGACTCGGCATGAGTGTAACCAACGGGGCCAACATTGTGGCTTTAGATGCTCGCCGAAATTAATTAAGTTTCAGACAGCAATTTGTCTCAGAAACAAAAGATTCCCACACCATTTTTTTACACACTTAATAAATAAAATCTAAAAGATTACCGTTGCCAGGAACTTAGCACATAAGTCCTGGTGTCGCAGTGAACTGAGTGTTTACTGGTAGCGAATCAATGTTGGTCCAGTCGTCTTCATCAATGCACAGAATAATCTTATCGGTTGGTGCATTATCCATTAGAGTTTACTGAGAATTTGTGTTGTTTTTACATCTAAATCTCCTATTTCAAATCTGAGGAAATCTTCTTCCTCCTCCGAGTTGTAACTAATGAAATAGAGCTCCAAATTTTTCTTCGAAGTGAGATTTAAAAGGTCATGTAAGTCATTCAGTCTTTATTTTTAGTGATAGAAGTGTGTCAACCAATCAGATTAAAGACTTAACTAGGACATGTCCGTATCTTTTTATATTCACCAAGGGTCTTTTACATAGGATTTATAGCGTACATGGAAATCGTGTATATACATGTTTGGCAGTGAGCATGAATCAGCGACAATTGTATATATACGTGCTTGGCAGTGACAGCGTGTATACAAAAAATCATATGTATACGTGTTTGGCAGGATAAGGGTTAGTTGTCATCTAAATCATTAAAGACAGATTTGATATGATACAAGACTAAAATAATATAAAACATTAAAGGGACATAAGCTTTGTTTACCAAAAATAATTATTTCAATATTTTCTACTTTTACTACAATAACTTATACACAGACATAAATATCTTATATTCCTAATATATTTTGTGAAATTGAGGTCAGGTAGTATTCACATACAAATAGTAAGGTAGAGTTAATCATCTGCAATTGAAAAAGTGCCAAAACTGATTTCTCAAGCAATTTTCACAAAATATATAGGAATTTAAGAATTTTTATACCTGTGTATCTCTCTTTTTTGTTACTGTATTACCAATATAAGAAGTAAAAAGGAGGGAAAATTGAAAAAAAAAAACCCACAGCTACTGCCCCTTTAAATTTCCTTTATAGGTGGTGTCCTTAATAATTGCTTGTGCTTAGCACTGAAATTAGTCTATGGAAATGTCAAAGAAGAGACATGAGGTGGGGATATATTTTAGAAAATGCTTACAGCATGTTCATCTCTCTCTTTATCTCTCTCTCTCTCTCTGTCTCTCCACAAATTTCTTTGGTTTTCACTTAAGTCATTATTTTTGTCCTAAC
The DNA here is from genome assembly GCA_030159075.1 of Atrina japonica. Taxonomy (NCBI): domain Eukaryota; kingdom Metazoa; phylum Mollusca; class Bivalvia; order Pterioida; family Pinnidae; genus Atrina; species Atrina japonica. Next base: position 733,697 of record BROG01000319.1, on the reverse strand, counting down.
TGAATAAAATAAAAGGATTATGATGGTTCTATGGTTTTCAAGCGGTGAACTTAAATCAAGTCACAGATTAAAAATTAATCTATTTTTTTATTTCTCAATCACCATTTATCAGTCACAGTGTCAGTGTTTTCAACTTTTCTAAGCTGTGCCTTGAACATTAACTCCTAGAAGTTTTACAATAAAAACAATGGTACATATATTGAGAATTATTTCCATGATCTTTTCTCTGACAACATAAATAATTGTCAACTCAATATAAAAAAAAAACACAAAGGTTGCTATCACTCATCTCAAATAACTGTGAATTTTTATGAAATTCTCACTCTGTGGCAAAACTTTTCAAGTGCAGCGCTTAATTTAGACATCATCAACAAAAACAAAGCATTTGATTTTACTGGTACATCCCTAAAGACATAATTGGACTGCCCTGTGACAATGATGTAATGAAAGTCCATTGTTTTTAGGGGTAGACCAGTTAAATGTCACTAAAAAATATCTTGTTAATTGTAAAATGCTGTACCACGCTGAACAAAACACGAACTTTATTACAGAACACAATTTGTAAGAACTTCCAAATGGACACTTAAAGCTATAAATACACTGTATGATGTGAACATCATGAACAAGTCCAAACTCTTCCTACCTGCCAGTCAAAAGGCAACATTCGAACATGTCTAGGAATAAATCGTCGGGGGTTCTGTGAGCAGTAAAAACAACAGAATGTTTGTATATATGACTTACATGCATGAAAACAGCCTATTTTGGTGTGAATTCATGAAATGTTTGAAAATGAATATTAGTGTCCTGCTAACATGCCTTTATAATGTCAGACAACAACTACATCATTACTCTATGTTACATCTACTGTGTGCTAAAATGATACAGAAATGTTTTAAAAGCTCCATCATATAATCTAATAAAGATATAAAGACATGCACTCATGTAATGAATATCATTGACAGATGTCAGCATACCTGATGCTTAAACAGCCAGAGGTGAAATAAATCAATGAAGAATGAGACATGCAAAAAAGGTGAACAAATTGAAAATAACAAAGTTAATGAAAAGAAAGACTTTGTAAACTACAAACCTATTTCAAGTTCACTTACCAAATATATAAACAGCAGCATATAGGGAACAAAAGATAGAAAACTAAACTACAGATATATACACATAAGCACAAAAAGCATTTACATCTGTATATAGAGAAATCTGACAAAAAAGCACCTTATAATTGACACATGGCATGTTATTCGATAATCACACAAATGTTTGACCAGTCATTTAACTGTGATGTAATATTGGAAATGTTTGCCAGAAGGTGCTGTGTCAGGCATTTGGCGATAGGTCAATTAACAATGAAAGTCATATAGAGTTTTCTTCAACACACCAATCACATGTAGATCAATTATTCTGCACAACAACATTTTAAAAACTGATAGAATTTTATAGCTTCAGGGTTTGAGTTCTGCAATCTTTTAAAATAAGTCTCAATAGTTCCTTTCATAAAATTGACAATACAAAATTATTTTTAAATCTTAGTTCACATTATAAAACAGATGAGCAAAATTTCATTCATTTCTTCTTTTTTTTTTTTTGGGGGGGGGCTCCTTCTTATTTTAGTTACAAGAAATGTGTTTATACAAAAAGCTTCTATAAAGTTTCAGATTTCTTATTTCACAACACTTATGACTTGAGAAGAAGACATATTAATTAAAACATGATAAATTATCATAAGATACAGTAATATACAAAATAAGATTTCCTTGATGGTGAACTGATATTATATATTTGATAAGTCTGTTGAAAATCATGACTTAAGAGTCAGGACTGTGATACAATGATCACACACACTTGAGTGCTCTATTGAGGGATGGAATTTACATGCAGATTAGTTTATAATCTGACTTAGTAATTATCCAAAACAGTTTACACACACACACACAGAATTGAGCCTACATACAACATTCTATGATAGTGCACCATCATATGATAAATTGTATTACTAAACCACATGGACATTTATTCAATTTAGATAAAGTCTCATATCTTTCTTTGACCCTTATATTGTAGGTCAAGGTCACACAGAGATCACAAATAACACAAAAAAGAATGATACACCCACATACAAAACAGTCTTATCTTTGAAACAAAAAAATTATATGGACTACAGCAATATGGAAGAAGAAGAGGAAGAATAGTTTATTAACAATAAGTTTCAAAAAAGTTGGTAAAAAAGAAAAAAGAATAAGTGTTGTTATATTACATACAAAAACATTTTAGTAGACAGAAGTGTATAACTTAAAATTATCTGCTGTAATTACAGGTTCTTGACATGAAAATTTAGATGGCTAATTGTGTCAGAATTGATCAAGGCCCTATTTATTTGTGAGATTCAGCAAATTCACCTTTCAATTACACTAAAGAATTTCCTCCACAATTTCTGAATTTCCAGATGAAAATTCCCCTTTTAATGCAAAAGAGCAAATGAGTTCAGTAAACCTTCCTAACAAATTTTATGTATAGACCTTGAGGCCTTGGTGGCTCAAACATCCATTCTCAACCATGGTGATACCCAGTTTTTGTTGTTTTGGGTTTTTTTTTGGGGGGGGGGGGGGGTGTGCCTTTTTATACCTGTATAAAATCCTATTTCATATGTAAAGATATTGGACTAAAATCAATTGAGGCACAGACTAATTCATTACTTTAGTACAGTGTAACCTTTCTCGAGATACCACCATATCCATCTTCCACTCAAATATGGTCTCTCAAGACAGGTGGTCCCTTAACAGATGTTTTATTTAAAGAGTTATTTAACGAGCGGTTCATGTCTACCAAGACAGGTTTCACTGTGTTTAGAAAAAAATATTTAAGCACTGGATTTGAATTTTGAAATTAAATCACTAAACTATTTTTGCCACTAATATTTGATATCTTGTTAAATCATCAAGATAAAGTGTAAGTAGCTAGTAGAAAGTGAAAGCGGGATCATATTAAATAGAGATTTGAGGTTAAAATTAAAACAAAATAGTGGGTATAAAGTACATACACTATTATCCTCCTGTCAAACAAAAGCGTGCAAAGAAATAGTATAACAAGTGAGACATGCATATTTTACAGATCCATCTACTCATTAACTTTATATTTTTACAGATACTCAAGATAATGAAACAACAGAATTTCATTCTTTTTTGGAAATCGAACCTTTGTTTTTCAAATTCTTTTGATCAAATAATAATTTGACTTTGTAAACAGTCAAAACTATACAGTGTTAATTTTTAAATACATAGTAAAACATTTCTTATTCCATACCCTTTATCAATATTAATAAAAAAAATTCCAAGATTCAAGCTACAATCAAGTTTTTTCTTCAATTTTGAAGGGAAACATTTATCAAGCATAGAATTGACTTAATACATTCTACTGGGAACTAGCAAAATCCAGTCATGCAACTGTGAAATACAGAGTTACCTACCCTTGATGCTGTAAACTGAAGATGAACCGGTGGGCCATCAGATACAGAGCTGTCTGAACCTCCATCACTGTTAAAATAAATATGGCTGATATAAATATGGTAGAATATAATTTTGTAATGTCAGTAATATCTGATACGGTAAATTGACTTTAATAATCTTACATCTGGAGTGTTGTAACCATGTCTAAACTGATCATCAATCCATGACATACATTACAGTTGGCAATCCAGTAATCATCACCACCATGGCTCTATGACAAACACATTACAGTTGGTAATCTAGTTATCTCTTTTACCTGGATTCTAGACTAGACACACAGGTCATCATCGACATTTCTTCTTACCTGGATTCTAGACTAGACACATAATTATCACTGAGATATCTACTTAACTGGATTCTAGAGTAGACACACAGTCATTACTGAGATCTCTTCTTACCTGGATTCTAGATTAGACACAGTCATTACCATCACTAAGAGATCTCTACTTACCTGGATTCTAGATTAGACACATTCATTACTGAGATCTCTACTTACCTGGATTCTAGACTAGATACATAGTCATCACTGAGATCAATTTCTTGTGTACTCGCTCTCTGTAACCTGATCATTATTTCTTTCTTCAGTCTTTCTTCCAGCTCAATTAAAATATTTTTGGACTGAAGATAAAAAAACCAGACGTAAAATCTTATTAATATCTAGCACCTATAAGAAGCATTATATAAATACACCAACATGTAGCGTAAAAATATAAATTATCATAAAACATTTATCTAATACCTATGTTACTATTGTATCACTATAATTATTACATCTTTAAGCACTGAGAAACTGTAATAATTGTTTTGTATATATAGGCATATTAAATATTACAATTCTATTGTATACTGTAATCGACTGTTGTTAAAAATTACATACTATTTGTTATTGGTACTGAAGAGTATTTTACTACAGGAAGTGACAGGAATTTAGGTAAATTTTTACCTGCAACTAAGTAATGTAGCATTAACAGGACATTACTATTGGATATCTTAGAATACTACAGGAAATTTGGGGGTTCCAAGACTTTATATAAATCATGGAAGTCTTCACAAAGATAAGTTCAATTCAATGCAGAGTGGAAATGACCGCTATGATGAATAACAATTTGCATTATATTAAACTATAATTTTTACCACCTGTAGTGCAACATCTATATACATGCAATTTTGATGTATGATGTGATTTAGCATTTTCAGGAGTGTTTGTGTATCATTCTTTTATCATGTTTGTAGTATCATCTAAGATATGTGTGACTGTTTCCATTAGAATTTTATTGTATTACCTTCACTTGTCATAGGCAAAGCCAAAAGCATTATTCTTACAGCAAAAAGAAAACTTCATTAAGAGACAACTCTACAAAAATGGAATATGCAGCGTGATTTACTATAATTAAATCATGTGATGACTCTTAGATTAAGAGTGTTATGTAACCGTAACATATATGTGCATACACCACTGACACAACACATGTATTTCAGAAAAAAACTGACAATATCAAGAATACACTGAATGACACACATAAATATACACTTATATGTATATGTGTGATGTCACTTTATAGTGAAAACATATAAGGTTTATACTGTAGACATGCAATGAGACAAAGGCAACTCTTGAATATACAGGGAGGTGAAACCAATCTGTTTTGGTCAGTTATAAACTAATACTGCTTGTACAATTGACATGTTTACACAGAATACTTAAAACTTTTCATAAATTCATATATCTACATATTTTCAAGTTATCTACCATTGGCAATCAATGGATTCTTTCACATAAAAAAGTAAAGCCTAGTCTAACTTGAATTTTAGAAGTGAATGACCTATACAAACTAAGAATCACTTCCTTACAACATGAAATTTTTGGTGCATCTCTTGACATTTGGTTTATAAATAGAATTTTAAGTATCCTTATAATTTTAAAAATACTTTGTAACACTCTAAATAAACTTTGCATAAAAATTTGGATTCATAAAATCATTTACAGTTTGAACAAATGGCTGGTGAGTGCATTACTTGAATAAGAGATTTATTCCAAATCCAGGAAAAAAAACCTGATGAAGTCTTGTCTTTGAAGTTCAAGTACACATATAATTAGCTTAACATATTATACAGAATGATAGCATTTTTTTTTTAAATCAATGTATGGAATAGATTTAACACTAACCAGTTTTATCACAAGTGGTGAAGCTGAAATATCCCGAAATACCACCACCCACTGTGAACTTATAGTGGAACATTCTAATTCATAACAACATTGTTATCACTTTTGATCTATTACATTATCAAAAGATGTAACTTTTTCGTTATTTATAAATTATACCCCTGTGACTTTCATTTTCCTAAGTTGAGAATAATAAAACCATAGGTTGACAGAATGTGGACAACCTACTATAATACAGTTGTAAAATCCCCTAACTGCAGGGTCATGAAATTTAAAACTTTTGTTACCCTTACCCAAGAGATGCTACACATCAAATAAATCAACTATCCAATCAATTGTTTAGCCAATCAACTGTTCAGTCAATCACGTGTTTAGCCAATCAACTGTTCGGTCAAACACTTGTTTAGACAATCAACTGTTCAGTCTATCATTTGTTTACCCACTCAACTATTCAACCAATCAGTTGTTTAGAAGAAATCTAAAATGCATAAATGCATGGCACACATATTACCACAGGGGATCTATACTGGTCACCATAGTAATTTATGTAACATAGCAAGGGAAAATGGGAATACAAATGAATTTGTGGAATCACAAGTGAAATATAACAATATTTACAAATTAAACAGATTTACTCTGAGTACAGTGTAAATCATTTTATTGAACATGCTGGGGGTACTAAGTGGCAACAGGGTGACTTGCAGGACAGATTGGACAGAGTTTATAGTTACCATAGAAATTAATAACAGCTTTACAGTACCATGATCAGCCAGAGGAAGCAAAACAAAAATTAGTTTAAATTAAGAGAGAAAATTTGTTGAAACACAATTAATAGACATCTAAGCATTGCATCTTGGTAAGATATACAAATGCATATGAAAAATTATTCTAAAAGGTTATCATGTTGAAAACGTTAAGCTATGAAAAAGTAGACCGATATAAAAGTACAATAGTGTAAACCAAAGGTATACAATATGATTATTAACCAAAGGTATACATTATGAGATTTTCTCATCATATATTATGATGACAAAAGGCAAATCTGACAGATAGATTAAAACCAAGTTAAACACTGACTCCAATCAATGTAAAGAAAACGAAAAAGGTCTAAATAAACAGTATAAGAACAAACTGCAAATTTCTACATTTTGTATTACACTGTTAACTGATCAAACTCTGAAAAACAATGTACTCTTCTGTAAATATCTGACTTAGACCAGTACAAATTTGTCTTTAAGGGATGAATGAGTTAATCAAAATGGTAAACTGCTAGGTTCCTCATTACGACAGCTTAACCATTGCATTGCAAAAAAGAAGAATCCTGCAGCAATCTCATTAAAGGCAGTTATGAATATTGAAATAACAATGTATTACAAAATACTATTCAAACCAAAACAAAGCTTTCCATCTGAACCTTCCAAACAAATGTTTCACTGTCTTTTCTCACAAAAGACAGTTTTGAGAAAAATGTCTGCATACAGTATGGGCATTTCTACATATCTACTGAATAATCTGGATTTTTCCTCTCTGGTTTAAAATATGAAATTTATGTCCTCTCTCCTTTTTATGTCTGCATATCACCACAGTGTCAAATACAGGAGCAATTGGTCCAAAATAACAGACCTCATACAACAGGACTATTTCCTGTCCCGTGTCAACATAGATCAAAAGTTGTAACACTGTAATGGAGATTTGCTGTTGTGTCAATTACTGTACATGGATAACCATGGTCAAAATGAAATTTAATCTACACTGGTGTCTCAGTAGTTAGAGAATTACCCAAACAAGCTGAAGGCCTATTTTCCCGATCCCTATAAAACCTGTGATTTCTTTTAAACAAGTGTCATCTGTTCATTCCTGGAGACTTAAGCATAAGAAGAGGGAGTCACAATCTATCTGTTAAAAACTAAACCCAAGGTCCTATTTCACACGGGCACAACACATTTAAGAACTATGATTGAAACTGGCATAATTCCACAGTGCAGGTTAAAATCTGTGGCACTTTGCCCATCATCCGTAAAAGTGACAGAAAGTAAAACAAGTATAGGAATTATAAAACAAAACAAAATATCAAAATGCAGTCTATGTTTTCTACAACCATTTTTGAAATCTTATTCCCTTAAGTTTTTGCAAGCTTTTTGATATACCATTGTTTAATCATGGCTTTCAGCAGACACACAATGATTTAAATACATCTATGGTAGATATTTTCACACTTCAAACATTTCAAATTTAAAGAAGAAAGACAACAAAATGAATACCTTGGTGTTATCAGGATCACAGTAGTCTAGGAGTGTGTCACAAAAATGGTAACCCAAAGCTTCAAAATCTGCCATACTGAAATGAAATCCCTTCTTTTTCCCCATTGTTGATCCACAGAAAGTAGCCTGCAATTTTAATGTATGATTGACAATTACAAACATAAGAGATGAATTTAACTGAGAAAAGTGTATATCATACAATGTATTCACATAACTAAATTGACAATATTTAATTGATATCCCCCAAGAAATTTTATACTGTATACCTGGAAATTTTTGCACCCAGTTATTTTTGCCCTTTTACAACAAAAAATATATTTACCCTGTTTGAAATTCGCCCTAAATCACTATATTTATATAGAAGGCATTTAAGTTTGTGCTTATTATATTCCTTTAATTTTAAATTCACCCTCTCATCTAGGGGCGAAAACAGAAAACAGAAAATTTAACAGGAGCATATATTTCAAGGTATACAGGATATCATTACCATTACCAATATTGTCACTTTTAGAATACAATTGCACTCTTACATTTAGATCTGCTATTTTTGGTTGATACTTGAGTAATAATTCAAAAACTATATTACTTGTATATGAGATATGGTGTGTACAGTATTATACATGTAAATGTGTGATTCAACAAAAGGTATCTATCATATTTTAATCACACTGTAAAGATTCATAACTTTGAAATTGATCAATGAAAAATATTTTTAGGATTCTGACCTCCATTGTGTAACTGTTCATGATTCCCATATTCCACATAACTATACGACCTGTTCCTTCCTTGCTCTTTTGAACTTTAAACTTGCAAGACTCAAATTTGAACTGAAAAAAATATTTATTTAGGTCATTACTACATTCAAGCTTTGCAATTTTAAAACTATACATTTATTCATGAATATTTATTTCATCGTACATAGCAAACTAAATAAGCATTAGAATCAAAACATTTTTCTTTTAAAATATCAGACCAAGAACTACATTGATGAAGGCGGTGTTAACTTCTTTTTTGAACTGAATTGAATTTGAACAATGTTTCACGAAACACTCAACAATTTTTAGTTATATGGTGACAGTCAGTTTTTTAATAGTGGAGGAGAGAACCCGGTTACAATATATTGGAAAGAGACCACTGGCCATCTGCAAGTAAACTGGCAAACTTTCTCACAAAATCAGCTTAGGTTCTATTGGGGCTTGAAGCTGTGCTGACTGGAACTGAGAGATTTCATTGTTCAAAGGGTGATGCTCTAACCACTCAGCAACAGATGCCTTGTATTTACTTCTAACATGCTTCCTTATTAAGCTATGCCATATTTACGTTTTCTTAAATAGATGTAGAATTTGCAATGTGTGCACCCCCCACCCCCCCCCCCCAAAAAAAAAAAACAAAACCAAAAACCAAAAACACAAACAAACAAAAAACCAAACAAACTAAATACACTTACTTTATCTGGAGCATTTTTGTTGAGCATGAGAGGAAAAATTCGTTCCTTGAGTCTTCTTTCAGGATTGTATCGGTTTTCACAGCCATAAATGAAGACATTTTGCCTTCGACTATGTCCATGGAGATCACAGTATACTATAATTTCTCTTTCCTGCAGAAGTCTGAAAATAGTATAGCATCTTTAGTAACACAACAGTTATTACATTGTTACTGGTATAACAGTAAATTTAAATCTATTCAGGTAAGTCTGTGACTACCTTCAAACAATAACATAACAAAAGCATATGTATCCCCTTCTGGGTGCACTGTGACCTTGATGATATGACCCAGGGTCAAGGTCGTCACATACATTTAGGTCATGACCAATGACATATAAAACTTTGAATACATTCCAAACAAGGGCTGGAAAGTTATAGCCCAGTCAAAAATTCTGACAATGGGTACACTATGACCTAGACCCTGAAAATATGACCCAGAACTATGGTATTGACACATCTTTAGAACAAAGTTAGATTGTATTTGAGGAAAGGAGAATATCTATGATGGCCTAAATGTATAGATATCAAGTTTCCACCATAATACATTTATTACCTGCTTTTTATAAGAATGATCTGTTCTATTAGAACATTAAGTGTACCCACATAATGATCACTATAACACAGAGAACAAATAAAATTTCTCTAATCAACATTAACTTTCTTTTTATTAATTAAGATAGGGACTTTAACCTCCATCTTCTTTCGCATCATCATTGTATTAAATTCAATATTCCCTTTGGTTAAATAATTATATTTATCCCAACCATAATAGCAGAAGTAAAACTGACTCAATTTCTTAATAGTTAACACAGAAATTGACTTTCTTTCATATTAAGCTTTACCTACTTCTTTGTTTTCATAAGTCTATTTTCCTATGGTTTGACTTACTTTCTGATCATGTTCTTTGTGTGCCAGACAGAAGGATAGGAATCTTTGAGGACAGTTTTATAGTTTCTGTTAAGATCTCGTCCAGCTAATGAGCATCTGTAATTCCCTACAATCACTCCATCTGGGTTCAGCATTGGCACAATTTTGAATATGAATGTGTCTCGCAGAAGCTGGAAAAAGTTTACATGATAATTTCAAACCATGTTTGTACAAACTTTTACTATTAAGCAAAATGTGTATTTTTCCTTATATTACCCTGACTTAAAACGATAACATAGAGAGACCATTTTATTAAGTTTCAAAATTTCTAAAGCTATCACCAGTGCTGGTGCACAAGAGGCAACATTATGATGATTAGAAATAAAATACATTCAAGAAATGAATATATTCTTGTTGTATGAATAAAATAGCACCAAAATCAAAAACAACATAATTTGAAAAAAAAACCAAAAAACACTACTAGTTCAGTTTTTGTAAAGGTTGGGACATAAAAAATAACAGTTTAACAGTTTCAATGTGTAAGAATCTTTTTCCTAGTGTTAACTGACATATCTGAATTCATCCTACCTTGGCATCTGCAGAATTGCCACAGAGATAATCTAGGAAGCCTTTCATCATCCAACTAGAATTGCACTCTCCAGGATGTACACGGGCTGTGATGACTACAGCTTTCTTGTGCTGTAATTGAAAGGTTTTGATTGTCATTTTTAGATAATCATAAAATATAAACCAGTGAAAGTAATAGACAATAATATAAACTTTATATACAAAGTTCATATTAAAATGGGACTCCATACCATATTTGAAAACAAAAAGGAAGGAGAATAAAACACAAAAAGATAATGGATAATGCCAAGCAAAGCATCCAACTATTGCTCCATTTTATAAACACTTAAACGTGCTTAAAATGTAGACAACAGATGTCTCAAAGATTTGTTCTAAAAAGTCAAAATACATTATCCTCCGACCTACATATACACCCTCAAACCCCCAGGGCAAAAAAAGTATGATTGGGATCAAAAGCATGAGCCAGTACATGCGAGTCTCTAAAACTGAATGAATTAAAAAGTACAGAAGGTACAAATCATTCTTCTGTATGTCATCATCAAAAACATTACAGAATGACACACAACTAATCCATAATGTACATGCATACAATATATAAATATAATTGTCTAATTACACTTATTTGGAACTTCAAGTTGTGTTTAACGCCAAAACTCAATTATTTTTCAGTTATATGGTGGTGGGCAGTCTTTATGGGGGAGGAGAGAACTCGGTTATAATGTACCCGGGAAGACCGATGGCCTTACGCAAACTTTTTCACAAAAATCAGCTTAGGTTTCTGCGAGGGTTGAACCTATTCTGACCGGAAGTGAGAGACTTTACGGTTCAAAGCGCAATGTCCTAACCACTGGGTCAAAGTCTATATAGACAGCCACATATATGAATACACAGATAAAAAAGAACAAAGCATGTTAGTTCCTCCAAAGGTTTACCATTCAAAATTATTTTTATAAATATTAATGAAATACAAGATAATGTAAGCCAATTACAAGGAAATATATCATATTTTATCCTCTGATAATGATTTGATCAAAGGTAATTTTATTATTCCTTAATCCTATGTGTTAGTATATAGTAATCTATGAGTCAAAAAAGAAAGTGCTTACTTTGATGTCTTCTGGGTTTTGTGATGGTGATGTAATTGTTAGAACATAGACTAGATTTCCTGCTAAAGTCCGACATAAAACTCGTTGTTTGCATATCTTGTTTTTAATGGGATCGTTGGATAAATCTAACAGATAGTCCTGAAAATAAAGCAGAAAAATAAATTTCATTACAAACTGTAGTAGTATATATTTTCATATGATCCTTTTTTGCTGCATTTCTTTGCAGATATTATGAAATGAAGGGTGCACTCAAAGTTTACCTGAACATATGCATATTTGTACACCTTTACTCCTGTTGCTTTTATTCATTATCTCATGATCTGTGCCCATTTACATGTGGATATGAATGTTGTGTATTTTCTTAGCATAACTCTACAACTATAACTCTAGCAAACATTGTCAAATGTTGGCAATAACTTAACCAAGACCTCATTCATCTGAAGCAATATAACAAAGTTGGTTAATTAAGCATTGAAGTGCTATCAGTTGGCATTCATGAACTTATGAATGCCAACTGGACAAAGGCAAATTCCAGAAGGCAACAGCAATATGCTCACCAATCTTGAATAAAATTTACAGATAACCGTGAAAAAGGTTTATTTCTATCATTACTTTAATTAAGTAAAACAAGAATATTTGTTCACCTACCTGTAGGTCTGTGTAAGTGTATGGAAAACAATGTGCAAAATAAACTGTATCATTTTTGTGTGGAAACTGCACAGTCCAGGTCAAGGAATAAAAAGATTTTTCTGAACGTGATGTTGAATACCTGAAATGAGAGATCCCTCAAAATGTTGAATTATTAATAGTGACAGAAAGTGTATTATAAATTTCTTAATATAATATATCTTTGTCCACTTTCGATCCATCACAAAACAGATTACAAAAATTACAGAAGTGATAGAGATAACACAAGAAATTCCTTGTAAAAAAATTATAAATACCAAAATTTTGTGAGATCATTTTGATTGGTCTACAACTAACCAAGATTTTTTATCTTGGTTATGTAGTAATGCCAACAGCTGTAGGTCAAGTGATACATATCTATACTTATATATGTACTGTATACCTGGAAGTGTTCACTTTTTTATGACAGAGAGCATATTCACCCTGTCTTAAATTTGCCATAAATCACCATAGTCTAATGAATGGCATGTATGTCCAGGCTTCAATTATCTACCTTAAATGTCACTTATAATTTAAATTCACCCTCTTATTTAACGATGAAAATGGTGAAAATTCTACAGGAGAAATAATTCCAGGGATATTATTATGTATGTCAATACAGTGAGAGATCATTAGCATTCTACAACTACTATGGCAAAGGACTCTGATTTCAAGTCAAGGAGCCGTGGCTTTTACTTCCAATACTGATTGTGTGACAATGGCACAGTCACAATCTGTGTTATGAGTCAACGACCTGGGCCTGGCACCATAAAACTTGACAGTTACTTAAGTCTAACAATTTTACTCTACTTTGGCAAATCCTGAAATCTGATTGGCTGACCATCCCAAGATGAGAATATTCTCAGGCTTGAGTAAGGATTACTTACTTTTAGAAGGATTAGCTAAAGTTAAGTGAACAATTTAGACCTAACATGTACAGGATTATTCTTGTTTTCTGGCTGAGATATGAATCGCAGGCTGTCTACTTTTATAAAAATCAAAATGTGTTTATCAAATATTCAGTTGTAAAACCATCTTATATATGTTACATGTAAATACAGGATTCAAATTTTCAGATTCTGACTATAAAATTTCTCTGATCAGTCAGTGTCTATGAAAATATATTCAATGATTCATGATATTCAAGTTTTTTCTTTCTACATTATGTATTAATTACCTGAGATTGTTTTTATAATATTTAATATCAGATCCAGCTCTGATCCAGCCAATCTTTTTCGATTGTGCATTCTTCTCACTATACATCAATGGTTTCATGCCAAAGTTGTACAAACTGTCCGACTGAAAACATACAGCATACAACTAACTTATCAATGGTATGGTTGCATAATGTACAAACAAAATGAACTTTAATATCTAACAAACATTTCAAATGTCTCTTTATTCTTCACATATGTCATACACATTCAATATCTCTACCTGTAATACATGTATTTCACTCAAAGAAATGTTATTAAAATATGTAAATTTAAAGCATGCAATTTCATTTGAGCAAATTCCAATTCAGGTGAGTGGTTATTTGATAGAGTGAAAAACAGATTTAACCTGCTGTTTTAACATCGATCATAAATGAACAATTTTTCATCTGTAAGGAAACCATCAAAACTAAATATATGAATAAATGAAACATGAGAAATGTATATATTCTAAAACATTCCACAACATAATTTGTGAAGATTTGATAATTGTATTTCAATTTTTCAGTGTGATACTGACCTTCATAAAGTTAACTATAGTGAATCTATAGGTCACATTTGGTTTAGTGTTTGATACTCTGAAGTAGAACCACTGTGTATGTTTATTTGTGTACAGATCATACCGTAACCAGAGCTCATAGTCAGTCTCATTCCTGTAAAATAAAACATTATTTTTTATTATTATTTTATGTCACTTTTTCACTTATATGGATAAGTCATCATCTACAGGTACAAGGCCACAAATTTCTACCTGTGCTATAGAATTAAGCCAATGGAGTGAGAACACTTCAACATGCAATACCTGGCATGACAAGGGAACTCAGTTTTCAGTTAAAGGGGCATTAGCTGTGTTTACCAAAGACAATTATTTTGATTATTTCTACATTTACTACTTGTACTTGCAGTACAATAATAAATATGAGCTATACACAGGCATAAAAGAACTGTAAAAAATCTTAAATCCCTGTATATTTTGTGAAAATAAGGTCATGTCCAGTTTTGTATTCATATACAAATAGTAAGGTAGAGTTAATCACTTCCAGCTAATGCCCCTTTAATCTAAATGACTCGAAAGTTTCAATTTCTTCTCCTGAGTGATTAGCAAAAGTAAAGTATTATAAATGCAATTTCAGAGTGTTTGCAGAATCAAGGAACTGTTTTCCTTCTATAAGTATTAAGGTCTATAACTTTGAGAGAAAAAAAATTGAAATATAACATTATTTCCACAATGTGCATGACCTAACTTCAAGTAGACTATGATCTAAGTAAGTTTCAGCTTTAAGTTGTATGCATTAAAATAAGCATCTTTCTTTCATCATGTGGAGGATGAGTACTTACTTTTTTGACATTAGCCCTAGTGGTCCTCTTTGTATTGTAACTACAATAGTCTTGACAGAGGCACAGACAAACAGACATACAGAGTCATACCATAATCATAAAACTGATGTATAAAATGGACTTACAAACAGAATAGTTTTAACTTACGTTTGAACTGCTTTGGAAAGATTTCCACTTTCAAATCTTGAATCAAATATCAGTGTTTTGTCCTCTTGTGTTTCAAGCTCGACGTTACACTTCTGTGGACCTGAGCGCAATCCTCCAACGCGTGACCGCACAAACTGCAAAAAATAAAAGAAACAAGCATTCTAAGAGTTTTGATGAATCATTAAATGTCCCCACCTCAACATAAACCAAAACCTTTACCTGAAATATTGACCAAAACAGTTATGTCCAATCCATGGCAAAATTTCAAAAAATCGAAATTTATTTTTTTATTTTTTTCCCCCCTCAGTATTTATGCTAGTTCACCACATAGTCACTGTAAAAAATATAAGCATTCAGAAGGGAGCACATCAACCAAACAATTGTTTAATGATGGCCTTAACTGTGTTTAGTACTCTCTAGCAACATTTCCATATTTCAGTTACAATGGTCAAATTTTATTATCATTCTCAAATCACTGACCACTATCAGACCTCTCTGCAACTTTAATATAAAAACTTGATAAATATACTTACAAAACTTGATCTTGGTTCATACATATAAACTAGGCGACCTCCATTTTCCTCACCACGAACCATTGGTGTCCTTTCACCACCAGCTGAAAGATCAATAACATTTGTACAGGATTTGTGAGACTACTGAAAATTTGCTCAAAGTCTACCAGAGAAGAAATAAAGTCACAACAAGTGAGCAAATCCTTAAAATATTGTTCATGATTTAATAGGCCTACAAAAAATTCATATGGTTCTCAGACAATTGATATTGAAAATATGACAAAGTAGATTTTTTTCCCAATCCAATATGGGCAAGGTTTTCATATTCTCCTTTTATGGATTATTTCCCTATATATACATACAGTGAAACCTGCTGTAGTGGCCACCTCTATATCAGGATTACCTGTTTATAATGGCCAGCTTTTTCAAGTCCCTTGACTACATACTTCAACTAAATTGAACCTGTGTATAAGGGTCACCTGCACATAAAGGTCAATATTTTCTGGTCCCTTGGGTGGCCCATATATACAGGTTTCACTGTGTGTGTGTGTGTGTGTGTATTTATTTAATTTCCATTGAATGCATGCATACATCATTGTACAATTATGTCCACAGGATGGAACTGCTATTTTTGCCTTTGATCACCAGTATGTTAAACTCATTTGCATAACAGGGTAGAAATCCATTTTCTTTCTAAAATATGGGTAGGTGGGTATTTTGTAATCATACAGCAATAAAACAACTCAATGGCCTAATTTTAGAAATAAGGAATTGTCTGAGAGCAAGACTTATATTTTACTTAGCCTAAATATGGTTCATTCTATGGTTCAAATGTCTTTTATCACAAATTGAAATACATGTATAATTCAATAAACATATATACATATTAGTGTACTGTGTAAGAATACAATGTGTAGTATATAATGTTTAAGTATAAATCGACGCTGTGGAATTGAAAGGTTGTAACTGCAATTTTCAAACTTATGAGTAGAAGAAAAGAACTTATTTTCAATTAGACTAACAGAGATATTGTAACAGTAACTTGCACATGTATTTGTATTCAATACCTAAGTCAAAATAGATAATAAATAGCAATATTGACAGACTCGAAATATTTCATGTAAAAGCTTATTTAGACGTAGATAAGACCTTTCAACCCATGATACCCAAATTAATTGTACAGTAATTTGGGTTGTATCTGCCACTTACGACCTTTTGTGACTTGACATTATCTGGTTATTTTAGGTCGTATCTGTCACTTACTACCTTTCATAAGTCACTTTTTCCTAATTTTTTAGGAAACTATAGGGAGTTTTGACTTGATTTTTTCACAAGAGGATGCAGAATTGAAAACTATCCAAAAATAAGAAAAAACGTAAAAGGTCGTAAGTGACAGTTACGACCTTTCATTTCCACAGCTTTGATATATACATGTAGGTTTTCATCTAAGAAACCATAAATAATATACAACTTTTAATACTCATTCTAATACTGTCTGATAATTAAGTTATACATACTCTGTTTGTAGAAAGGCTCAGGCTCCTGTGGTATGTACCTTATATGTTTAACTTTCTCATCAAGCACCTGTATATCTGCTGGCCTACAAAGAGATGTAAACTACTACAGTCTAAACAGATAATAATTGGTATATGTGGTTGTAAAAGGATGTAATCAAAGGTTTCAACAGAATATCAGAACTTAAAATGTTTAGAATTTAACTTTCTTTTATTTCCTATAAGTGCTAATAATTTCAATGGTTTTATATTTTCAAAACATTGATTAGGAAATAAAGAATAACTTGTTACTGTTTTAAAATATACATGTGATGGATTGCATTTTCTCCCAAACTTGTCCATCAAAGACTAATAGAATCTTACATGGGTGGGTTGAATGGATAATGAAATCTCCATCAAAGTGGTAAGAATCTCTCTCGAATCCCTAGGGAAAAGACAAATTTATATTTTCATGGGTAATCATCGTCCTATATGGGCAAGTGTGAGAGAAAAGGATTATCCATGAAAATATAACTTTCCCTAGGGAGAAAGACATATGCAAATCTTTCAGGTTTATACAAATTTTGTGGTATAAAATGAAAATATACATGTACTCTGCATGTGTGTGTGCGTGTGTCTGCAGGTGTGTGCACACATATACTCTCTATCCTTTATTTATAAGTACAAGCAAAACAATACACAAATGACTATGTTCACAGTGACATGTCAAACAAAAGTGTATAGAAAAGTGTATGTGTGGCATTTTATTCCATAATGAATAAGGAAACTAATGCAATCATTCCTTTTATTCAAATTACAAACTTGAACTAAAGGCCACCTCTGTATAAAGGGCACTTGCATATAAAGATCATTAAATTATAAACTTTGTTACCTATTTTATAATGAATAAACCTCTTTATAAAGGTCATCTCTATGTAACAGCAACTTTTACCTGTCCCCTTTAGTGACCGTTATAGACACGTTTGATTGTACATCGGAGACTTGCCTTATGTAATCATATCTCCTAAAGTTGAAAATGAGTTTAACAATGCATACATACCATCTAGCAGCTTGTTGTGGGCCAAGTTCTTTTGCAAGAGCATATAAATTCCTTGGCTCTCGTAATTTTGGTACCTGTGAAAATAGTCAAAATATACAGAATTATCTTTACTACTTATGAATCAAGGAATATTCACCGAGATCAAAAAATGAAAAAAAATTTAACAATTAACATATAAAGAGATAGTACAGTAATTGAATAAGTGTAAAATGTCCCAAATAACAGTATATTTAGGTGTGGTACATACATAATTCTAAATAAAAGGTGTATGATCATGTGTGCACACATGTGCACACACATGCGTGCACACACACACACACACACACACACACACACACACACACACACACACACACACGTGTCATGTGACCCTGTGTGTGTTTGCAGACCTGCCATAGGACATTATTACATTTACAAATATTTGTTTTGTGAAATTAATGTACCTCAAGCCATGCATAACTGAAATTTCATGTTTGCATATTGCAAAGCATCATGAATGTTTATGAACCTTGCTACACAATGCTAAAATACCTAAATTACTCCCCCAGCACTATCACCACAATCAGTTCTGACAATTCTTACCATTCCTTTTCCATCTTGATAACTGTAAACCAGTTGTGTAGTGCGTAGTAATTCTTCTTGTAGCTTATTATCTGAAATAAACAATACCAATATTACTGAGGACATCAAAATAAACATGATGGGTATTACTGTAACCTAGTAATTGCCAGTGTCACAGGTCTAACAAAGTTATTATATTCAATGACTGTCATATATTGTAACAACTATAGATTTCATACTGAAAGAGTTAGAGGAAACAAAATTTGCAATTGTAAACCATCCCTTATTTGAAACATATTTCTGGCAGATCTCTCACTGCCAAGAATGATTTCGAGGAAACAAGACTTGCAATGTATACCACCCTTACATGAAGTTTATTTCCAGCACAATCTACATTGTTATTAAACATGAACAAAACTGCTCATATCTACCAGTGAACAGACACTAACACTGTCATGCATTACACTAAAAATGAGTGTGCTTAAGAGATGATAAAGCTGTCAGCAAAGAGAAGGAGGACTGAATCAACCCAATATACAACTATTATGACAAGGAAATTTTCTTTTGAAATCATTAGATAAATGTTGTATAACAAACATAATTTCAAATTCGTGTATCCTGTTTAAAATGAACTACACACACAGTTGAAATGGATTGCTAAATACAATAATGAAGAAAAAGCATGTTTCTGCTCATCCTCAATGCCACTCTCTGTATTTGCACGAATATCTTTAGTCTTACCAAGGATGAGTTCTGCTATAATCTGCAAATGGGGCCAATACATAAATAGGACATATTTACAATCTGAAAATAGGGCTAATATATAAATATGACAAATTTACAATCTACTCTCAAGTTTCAACCATCAATTCCTCTAATACATGTATATATGTATACAGGAGTTCAACTGGATGTTTCTCCACTTAATAAAGACTATCACAATATCAGCAGGCTTTAAAAAGCTTATAAAAGTTTAAATGAGGAAATCATAAATAAACATGAACCAAAGTCAATAATTTGCACATTTAATCCAATATTTGCTGTACTGTATTAGATTGATCTTTTGTTCTGGAGTAGCAAGTTCAGACACTCGAGATCTGTCATGCCAGAGGTAATGTATTGTGCTTATAATATATCTCATTCATCTTGAAAGAATTGGCAATAAAGATAAGTATTATCAGTGCTGAAATTTTCATGTAGAAATAAACTGATGACAAGCACTTCAACTTCTAAAGGTGGAAAATTAGAATGTGTGTGTCTTGTCAATATAAAAACTATACCATCAGAAAGTACATAAAGTGAAAAAAAAAATCTACTGAGATTAAACAGTACAAAAACTGACAAAGTAAAAAAATCTACCATGATTAAAAGTACACAAAGTCACTGTCAATTTATATTTCAGAAAAAAATAATTGGTGAGAATATAAAGGATGTTTTATAATCTGTATTTGCCATATCCAAACAAAACAAACAGCAATAATCACTGCTTTTGTTGAGCATAGCTACTGAACTTAGCTATTTATAATGCAAATGATACTAATTTTTAGTTATATATCCAGCAGAATAAAGATGACAAGATAATTTGATCTGTATTCAGTTGTTACTCTGATAAAGCCTTGAAATTGCCATACATGTACAAGATCCAAAAATGTTGTGCACTTTGATAACCTTGTATTCAACCAGACATCTAATTGTAAACTTGTTTTATATTTAGTACACTGTTTTCATATTCATAAATGCAATTAAAATCTAACTCGTCTAAGAACATTTCCATTCAACATTTCATTATTCTAAACAGATTTCATTTTATTCAAATTATTAGTTTTGAGAAAAATTCTGCAACAAATGTTTATTTCCTTATTTTTCAAATGTAACAGACAAATTTCTTATTCTTTCACACTAAATCTTTCTCTTCCAGAGCATGTTGAAATTTATTGTAAAGTAAATAACATTTTTTTTTATTGTGTTATCTTAGATAACTGAATTGCCAGATAAACTGAATACACTGCAATCGTCTGAAAATATAAAACTCAGGTCAGAAAGACATCTTTAGCTTTCCTTACTGGAATATTTTATATATTTCTAGTCAATAACACTGTTATGTATAAAAAGTCTTGGACAAACTATTGACGTCGACTTAAAATTAAATGGAAACTAAATACTTTAGGCCCAATATTGTTAAAGGATTACAAGTGTAACGCACACATAGTACAGGTTAAATATTATGCTAGACTTAAAGCAAAAAATTTTAATTCTCTATTGCACAAACATTTATTTTAATCAAATGCATGTTGAAATGTGTGCACTTGAGTCTTTGCAGTAACGATAATCCCATTCATTTTTTTTTTACATATCTTGTATTTCTTATCACAAGTTTTAAAATTTGTCCTCTGGCAATTGTTAATACATTCCATCATTGTAACAATTACAAGACTGAATGGAAATCAAAATCAAAGACAAGTATTTTTTAAATCATTGTACCATATGATATCCCTGCTGATCATGAAAATAGCATGATTTATTTGCAAGGTACTTAACATGCTTGAGCCAAAACTGCCACTCATAGTAGCAATGGTTTCAATTGTTTATATCACATATTCACAGACCTATCCTTATAACTAGTGCAAAATGATCAGCCTGTCATCCACAGGGGGTGGGTGGTTGGATGACAAGCTACATGGTTATAAAATCACAATACAATTTATGACATAAACATATGTGGCTTCCAGGGCCCAGCACCATAAAACTTAAGAATTACTTAAGTCTAGAAATTTTACTCAAGTGTGGCAAATCCTGAAATCTGATTGGCTGAGCAGGCCAATTTGAAAATATTCTCAGACTTGAGTAAAATTTCAAGTTTTATGGTGCTAGGCCCAGAATGCAGTACATATTTATGTCAGACATGACTCAGATATGCATAGATCTATACAGATCTAGACATGTAGATCACATTAAATCTACATGTACATAGACATATATTTAAGAAATGAAAGGAAAATAATCAACCCTTACCTTGACATAGGGTATGACAAGGACTCCTTTGTCATACCCTAAAGGAAGAGGAAGATTCTATTATGGCAGTCATATTTGTACCAAATTCCAATATCAAAACACACACTGTTCAATTTTCTGTGCACTTACAATAAATTTTCAAAGATAAAATCTTAATAAGTTGTACTCCAAGTCTCAAATGAAATATTTAAGCAACAACAACATTTAGGCAACAAAAACATTATGAGTCTAAACATCAGAATCTGGTATGTGATGAGCATGCTTAGTTGCTTTATAACACTGTTACATATCCCTCCACAAAATACAGTGAATGGACCATTGCACTACTGTC
This sequence comes from Atrina japonica, assembly GCA_030159075.1. Classification (NCBI taxonomy): domain Eukaryota; kingdom Metazoa; phylum Mollusca; class Bivalvia; order Pterioida; family Pinnidae; genus Atrina; species Atrina japonica. Next base: position 711,378 of record BROG01000319.1, on the reverse strand, counting down.
ACACCTCTCACCTATAGACACTTGTACACATCTCTCCACATAATACAGTGATTGGACACTGACCAAGTGGTAAGAGCATTGCACTAATGTCACACCTCTCACCTATAGACACTTGTACACATCTCTCCACATTACACAGTGATTGGACCCTGACCAAATGATAAAAGCATTGCACTATTGCCACACCTCTCACCTTTAGCCACTGGTACATATCTCTCCAAATTAAAAAGTAACTGGACCCTGACCAAGTGGTAAAAGCATTGCACTATTGCCACATCTCTTACCTTTAGCCACTTGTACATATCTCTTCACATAATACAGTGATTGGACACTGACCAAGTGGTAAGAGCATTGCACTACTGTCACACCTCTCACCTATAGACACTTGTACATATCTCTCCACATAACACAGTGACTGGACCCTGACTAAGTGGTAAAAGCATTGCACTATTGTCACACCTCTCACCTTTAGCCACTGGTACATATCTCTCCAAATTAAAAAGTAACTGGACCCTGACCAAGTGGTAAAAGCATTGCACTATTGTCACAACTCTCACCTTTAGCCACTGGTACATATCTCTTCACATAACAGTGATTGGACCCTGACCAAGTGGTAAGACTAAGAGCATTGCAATACTGTCATACCTCTCATCAAGTGGTAAATGCATTGTACTATTGAGACACCTCTAACCTTTAGCCAGTGATACATCTCTCTCCACATAATACAGTAATTGGACCTTGACCAAGTGGTAGGAGCATTGCACTACTACCACACCTTTCATCTTTATCCACTTATACATACCTCTCCACATAACCCAGTGACTGGATGTTGACTAGTGTTATAAACGGTGTTTGGAGTCAACATCTTGATTATGTCAGTGTTCTGACTTGACTTGTTACCTACACAATATGAAAACTGGAGTGCTAAAACAATGTAAAAAAGGACACACTGGCACTTCCTTTGTTGTTTAAATGATACAGAAATAGAACATAAACATGGCTTAAAAGTTGAAATCTATTTTCGTCAAAAGTACCAGTAAGTGCCCCTGGTTCTTCATTGATATTAACACTTTACTGTTAAACGATTTAACCAACACATCTAACACTAACACTATCCTGATCTTAAGTGTGCCAATCATAATACAGGGCTCAACAACCATGTTTGTTCAAATGTCCCAGACAAGTCAATTTTGTGACCAAATAAAGAAATGTTACTTCTCACTTGTACCAAACAGGACAAGTGAAATTGATCAATATCAAAATTAATTCAATAAAAATTACTTGTTCAAACACAAAACAATATCTTTAAATGTTCAACTTGATTTTTCAAACGAGTGACTGTTGCATTCAGACCAGTAGATGGCAATACTACTTGTCCAGTGGAATTTTTTATGATTGTTGACCCTTGTAATACCTAGTCAATATGTCAATATGTGGAGTTCATACAGTATACAGAGTTACCATATCAAATTATGTCCAACACAATCATATTTCTTTACAGAGCAAATCTTGTTCCAAGTTATTTTTGTAATGATAATGTAAACTTGTTCATGTTATTGATCAGCTTTAAGTATTTCTTTCAACAACAATGGTACTGAATGTAACAGTACATATAATCACTGACCATACATGTATATTTTCAATATCACCAATTCAGTAACATGACTTAATGGTCAATTATGTTTATGCTTCATTGAATTCTGCATTGATTCTTACTTTGGGAATACATTTAGGGTTTTATCAGCTTTGTATGATGTATACAACTTTCTGTTTAAAAATTCAGGCTAAATCTATTAGTTAACCATTTTTATGAACTAACGTATCACTGCCAAAGTAAACAAATAAAACATGTGTTTCTGTTATGTTACTAACATCAAGGGATTTTTACAGACATTGCTATTTCAGAGCCTTTGCAGTATTTCCATTTCTTTCTGCATTAACACATATCATAAAAATAGCACCTATGGGTAAAGCAAACTTTCAAATAATATTTTTCTTTGCACTGATTTTTATGTTAAATTTATTTACACCAGCCCCATAAGGAAAAGTATTTTTATCTTATTTATTTATTTATTGTAAAAAAGGGAAAAGGGTAAAATATTCCTTGTAGGAATTCTTTGACTTAAAACCAAATTATACAAAGCTTTGGGAAAATATTATAAACAATTTTTTATACATATATATTGCACACACATGTTTACAGGAAGTTAGAAGGAGAACCTAAATTTATATGTTAAAGCTGAAAACTAACACCCAGTATACAATTTGCTATATTCAATATTAGGATTTTCTTGTATCTGAAATCATGTATTTAACAGAAAGCAATGAAGGGGCGTCTGTGGCTGAGTGGTTAATGCATCATGAAATCTCTCATCTCTACTCAAAGGTAGTTCAAGCCCACAGAACTCCATGCTGATTTTATGAAAAAGTTTGCCAGTTTACTAGTGGAAGGCAACTGGGTTATTCCTGGGTATATTGTACCCAAGTTCTCTCAGCCACCATTAAAAACTGGACATCACCATATCACTAAAATATTTTTGAGTGTAGCCTAAAACACAACTTATACAAAACAATGACATGTGTCTCTTATGCAATTGTCAAATATCACTTTGGTTTACCTTCTGAAACAACAGAGTGCAACTTGAATCACCCATTCAACCGTGATCAAACTAAACAGTGATCCTGAATTCAAATATGGAGACTTTAGGATATTCTTTACTGATTTCTATATAAACTTATATTTTTGATAAATGCTGGAATAGTATAAAAGCATAATTACATTACATGTAATTCAAAACAATATAAATAACTAAAAATCCTAAACTTTTTATTTTCTGGTTTATAGTTCACATGAAAAAACTCACAATGCAGCTTAAACACTACAGCTATAATTATATTGTCTTAGACACTATAGCTATAGTCAGAGTCTTAAGTTACTGTGTGTCACAGCAACTTTGATAAGTTTTTGGGGGAAAATATTTCGTAAAAATGATGTTGTGTGGGAACTTTATCTATACAGTCTTTAAATATAACCAGAGTCATAAATTCTTACCCCTATTGATTATGTTTCAACATATGTTAAATTTTAAATAATCGTGACTTCCTAAATTCCATTCATTATCTTTTTTGGAAATTAAACTGGATGTTTACAAATAATGTTCTTGTGCACAAGTCTACGGAGGAGAGTCCATTCATGTGCAGGGGCATTTTACCAGTATTTTCAATCCAGTATCTATGGTACTCCACACTTACGAGTGATGAGATGTATACACCCCAATAAAAATAATGGTGTTCCAATGAAAATCAACAACAACAATGGCCACTGCCATTACAGATAGTAGAGTTCAGAAAATCATAAAGGGTTTAACTAGGATCTCAAGTATTCGAAGGTGTCCTTCATATGTGAATGCAGAATTGATTACGACTAGACGATTATTAAATAAAATACAGTAAAACCTGGTTTAGCAACCATCTGTGTATAAAGACCACATGGTCAAAAAGACCGTTTTTTGCTGTTCCCAGAAGTACCATTTGTGTACAAATAAAACTCTATATAAAGACCACCTCCCTATAAAGATGATTTCCTTGTGTACCTAAGGAGGTCGTTATATACAAGTTTCACTGTAGCAAATTTATTGATAATTTGATGATTACTTTGGTGCAAACTTCAAAAAACTACTTTCCACATTTGCTGGGACAGACAGCAGACACAATAGCTACAGTAATACTGTTTTAACTTAGACACTATAGCTGTAGTTATACTGTCTTAATTTACACTGTCTTTACTTAGATACTATAGCTGTATTTATACTGTCTTTACTTAAACACTATAGCTGTAGCTATATTGTCTTTACTTAGACACTATAGCTGTATTTATACTGTCTTTACTTAGACACTATAGCTGTAGTTATACTGATTTAACTTAGACACTATAGCTGTAGTTATATTGTCTTAACTTAGACACTATAGTTTTAGCTATACTGTCTTTACTTAGAGGTTATACTGTCTTAACTAAGACATTATAGCTGTAGTTATACTGATTTAACTTAGACACTATAGCTGTAGTTATATTGTCTTTACTTAGAGGTTATACTGTCTTAACTAAGACACTATAGCTGTAGTTATACTGTTTTAACTTAGACACTATAGCTGTAGTTATACTAATTTAACTTAGACACTATAGCTGTAGTTATACTGTCTTAACTAAGACACTATAGCTGTAGTTATACTGTTTTAACTTAGACACTAAAGTTGTAGTTATACAGACTTTACTTATAGCTGTATTTATACTGTCTTTACTTAGACACTATAGTTGTAGCTTTATTGTATTTACTTAGACACTATAGCTGTAGCTATACTGTCTACACACAGTAGCTGTGTTTACTACAGCTATTATTATACTGTCTTAACTTAGACACTCTCGCTATAATTATACCGTCTTACCTGGGGAGGCAGTTTTAAGACAATGTGTGTAATATATTTTTTCAGCTACCGGTAACTGAAATATTTTAAGATAGAAAAAAAAGATGGACGTTATGAAATTCTGCAAAAGAGTATCTTTTAGTTCATCCTGAACATTGTACATACTAAATTACACTCAATAAGAAACTAAATGCCCTTATGAATCTTAATGAAGAATTTCTTTATACATGTATTTATAAATCTGACACAATATCTCAGGATTTTAAGACACAGATTATGATGTCAATGAATGATGGACATGCAGGTAGTTAATTTTATAGGGGACAATATTTTTACAAGAAAATGTTTAAGATAAATTGTTTATAAAACAGCTTGTATTGTATTGAGTATCCAATTAAATCCCTGTGCTGGATAGTAACTCAGATAAGCATTTTTACAATGTATGACCAAAACAAAAGAGCATAATGTGTTTGTGAAACTCTATACCATTGGCAGCAGCTACATATGTATTTAAGTGTGACCTTAGTGTTAATTTTATATGCTTCATTTGTTGCAATTATAACCAAAAGTAGAGTAATCAAATATAACAGAGCTTTCCTCACAACATATTTTACATCCTCCAATTAATCCGACCTCCAGTCTTTTTAACTACAGCATTGAAAATAGATACAGTTCCTGGTCATTTTAGCAAATCAATACAGGGCTAAATGGTAAACCAGGGCTCACCCTGTCATTAGCCAATATAGCCATTGACTAATTTATTCCAAGATTGGCTAAAAAAATTACAATTGGCTAATTTTCTGGCTAATATTTTTTGACATGTTTTGTGTCTGCTTCATGTGAATAATATCGTCATTCAAAATAGAAAATATAACACGACCAAAGACAACTACATTTGACAATACACACAGTACATGTAACTAATGAATGCAAGTACTAGTCGTTTTGTAAATAGCTAATTTCTGTGGAAATGCTGTGTAAAATCCAAAGAAATTAGTAAATAGCACGATACCTGTTGATGTATATAGTAAAAACTTGTCACCATGTTGCATTAAAGATAATAAATATATTTGGTATAAATATTCATTTATCTGGCTATTCAAAATTTCAATTGGCTAAAAAAAGTCTTGGTTGACTAATTTTTGGTTAATGGTTTTCCGAATCCAGGTTTAGCCCTGGTAAACCATCATCTGAAGCATTGCATGTAGTAAGAACCAAAAGACATATATATATATATATATATATATATATATATATATATTATATATATATATATATATATATATATATATATATATATATATATATATATATATATATATATATATATATATATATATATATATATATATATATACACACACACACACACACACACACACAATGCAAGTCTCGCTGATTGGTCTGTGTTTGAGCTGTGGAAGCAGGTAAATCTACCAAACCTCAACCAATCTTCTTAACCTGAACCAAATACCAAAGCCAATACCAATAACATTTAAAATATTTAATACTGTCATATACAATTCTCCCCCATCTGTTCCTACTCCCCACCACAATTTCTAGAGGGACAAATTTCCCATTATAATGGCTAACTGGCATACCACCATCTGCCACTAATTCTCCAGTACAAAGGGTTATTTATGAATGTTAAATCCCTCTTCAGTATGAGTGAGTTGTATATAGGGTTATACAGAGGGGATTAGCAACTTGGAAAATGACTACACCTCAAAAATAGTAAACCTTGATTTATTGCTGAATATTAAGTAAAACAAAATATGGCAGTATAATGAAGGAGATCTGTACATGTTAGCAAACATTTTCTTAGAAATACTGTAACTTGTGATTTGAAGAAATAATAAGGGTAGAAAAAGAAGATAGCTCTCATTCAAAATGTCTGTATCTATAGATCTATATATGAAACAAAATTATAATACAATGGAACCTGTCTTGAGAGCTAGACCACTCTCCTGAAAGACCATCTATCTGCCTTTTAACTATAAGATGACATTAATGAAACCACTGAGTTAAACAATCCTTCATTTAAAACCTGTTTCTAGAAACCACCTGTTCTGAGGCAGATAAGGGTGGTCTCTCAAGACAGGTTCCACTGTAATGTCATCAGATTTGAATTATAATAAAGTGATATTTGACTAACACTGGTCAAACAAAGGCCAAATTGTCTCGTCTTCCAACCTAAACAACTGATGTTGACCTTTGAGTTACAAATTTGATGATGATATAGAAAGTTCATTAATCAGAATATTACAAACCTTTTTTACCTGCATGTTTGAAGTAGTCTAGATCATTAAGTATGCCTGTAGGTTGTAAAAATCTCCAAGACAGCATAACATAATCATTATCATCTGAACTCACATCTTCCTTTGCGCTAACTTTTGTCACCGGAAGACTCTCCAGTTCCTCCCGGTGACTCCGAAAGGAGAAGAAATTATTTTTGTACATATTCAGAAAGCACTGATTCAAAACTAAAGTCTGTATGTATGCTAGGCAACTTCAAATAATTGAGTTCTTGAATTTAAACTTGACATTTTTCAGCCCCATGATCATCAACTCATATGACCCTATATTGTTACACACTTTGTATGAGGCAAATAGAGAAATACAATAACATATATCATTTGATATCCCTCAATAAAACAATCCAGTAATTTTAACCCACTATTTAAGATTGAGTCATAATAAGCAGTGGTTCCTCTGTGAAACAGTCTATATATGCAAATGATCTATTTCATCACACTTGATCACTCAAAAGTCTATGTTTCTAATGAATCCTTCAGTATAAATAAGTATCTACTAAAACAATAAGCAGATGATTTCTGCCATAATTTCCAGGTGAAATCTCAAATTCAGGGCACTATTCACTGAATGTAAGACAAATGAAACTTTCACAATAAATCAGAATCAACAAATGTACTTATAGACAGTTTTTTGGATTTAAAATGTTTCTGTAAATCCAAAATTTTGACACACAACTTTACTTAATGCGGTGATAAACGTGTAGATCTGCCATCTCAATAAATCATGGCTTACCATCTGCCAGAATCACATACACAGAAATAAAAAAAAGAAATTTCAAATAACACACTGACTAAATTATTTGTCTTTCCCTAGTTAAGCTTTATGTTTACTTAAGTATTGCAAAACAGAGACACAGTTCGATATTCTTCCACAGTGTGTACACAAACTAAAACCCTTCTGTGAGGTGAGATCTGCCAACAACAATATAATAAAACTGCCATATATATAATATCTATTGAAAGTGTTAGTCCAGTCTGCAATCTATACACGTGCAAAACAGATTTTCAATACAAGTCTGTAGTAAATACACATGTTTGCAGTGCTAATAAGATTTGAAATAATCCATTCAGCTGGCTAAAATTACAGAATTAAATCAGTTTAAGTTGATCCAGTAATGTACGACATTCCGGTCCCTCTTATTATTTTCAAAAGTAAGTATTCCATGTATTACCACAAAGTAAGAAATTTCAGATAAACATTCAAAGTTATCAGTGCCCACATAGCTACACTTTTATGAAATGTGACTATATTAACATATTTCAAATGGCATTTAAATTTCTCTTTAAATGACAACAATTGTACTTGTCCTATATATTGATAATTATTAAAGAAAACTTAAGAAGTCTCAATGTTAGACAGTGATATTTCTTTATTTATATTCAACAAGTTCTAACATGGCTTTTAAAACTTTTTAAAAACAACTCCTTGTATATATAAATATAAAGCATTATGCAACGGACCTCCGGGTATTAAATGCCCAACAAAAGAAATGTTCAATAATTCATCAATATTGCTCAAGGATAGAGAGTGCAAATGACAAGCATGGTTAGCTACTCTGGAATGATGCCTTTACTTATAAAGAAAACCATATAAACAAATGCTGTACAGATAATCATAAGAGCATTAAATACTTAAAGCAATGTTCTTTCTAACATGACACTTCTGGTTCAAATCTCCCTTGGTCTTTAAGTAAATAAGAAATAGAAAGAGCACTTTAATAGTCATATAGTTTGTTGATCATGAACTCAACTGATCACAGAGGAACCTGTCTTGAGAGAACACCACCTCTGTCACAGAAGAGTGGTCTTAAAAGACAGGTGGTCTCTCAAAAAAGGTATTTTCTAAAGGATTACTTTAACCAAGTGACTGTCAAAATGTGCTCTCATAAAAAGGGTGATTTTTTATGAGAGTGGACTCTCAAGACAGATTTCACTACACATACCCTTAATACCAATATCTTGATTTACATGAACCTGTAAATACTTAACATACAATTATAAGCAAACTTGAATCAATCTCCCTTTTCTTGTTTCTTTTTTTGTTTGCTGGGATGGTGTTTTTAGCGACAATCAACAATTTTTCAGTTATATAGTAGCAATCATTTTATATTGGTAGAGAAGAGAACTCGGTTACAATGTACCAAGGAAGAGACCACCAGCCTTCAAAGTAAACTAGCTAACTTTCTGAATTCTAAACAATATCAGCTTAGTTTCCAGTGTGGCCCAAACTTGTGATGACAATCTACCTGTAGATGCTTTTTGCTAGGTATATGCTAAATAGTCAGGGTGGGTCTTGAGAAGAAGTAAAAACCCTTGGAGACTAACAATGATGAATTAATATGTGACTAACAATGATGAATTAATATGGGACTGCTAAAACATTGAGAATATTAAAATATAATTTTATATTAGCAGAGTTTTTTAAATTCACCGGTCTTACCAGAAAAACCGGTAAATTTTACAAAAGTCCGGTGAAATCTATCTGATAACTGGTCCAAATGACCAGTAATTTTTCATATCTTTTCAACTGTGTATATATACAGACCAGTAAAAAAATTTCTTTGACCAGTAAAATTCCTTTATTCACTGGTCTGCTTGACCAGTAATTTTTTATTTATTTCAAAATGTCTGTATTAGAAATATCAAAGTTAGAGAACTGCTTAGAGTTGTCTAGTGGCACAGTGTTAGACTTGCAAAAGGAAGGTGCTGGGTTTGATTTCCGGTACCAGGTCATACCAAAGACTGTTAAAAATGGTAGTGACTGTTCCTTTGCTAAGTAAGTCTTCCAAATGAGACTTAAAACTGAGTCCCATGCCAGGACAGGCTTAACATGTTTTTGTTTTTTTTTTTCTTTTTTTTCTTTTTTGGGGGGGGGGGTTGGTTATTGGTGTGTTATGTCACACTTAACAATTTTTCAGTTATATGCTGGCCACCAGTTTTTAATAGTGGGGGAGAAAATTGACAATTTACCTGGGAAGAGACCATTGGCCTTCCACAAGTAAACTGGCAAACAGTCTCACAAAATCAGCTGAAGTTCCAGCCAGACTTGAACTTGCCCTGAAAAGAGCTGGGAAGACTTCATGGTTAAAAGCCATGTAAAAGAAGAATAACTGCATTGGCGTCAATCCATAGCACAGGTCAAAATTTGTGACACTTCAATTAAATATGGTGACATTTCTATATAAGTTAAAAATTCTTGGCGGGATGTAAAATAACTATTAAAAAAAAATTAAATTTTGAGGGTCTAGCATGTTTAATTAAGCTCACTTTAAAAAATTCTTGACTTTTTAATCATGACTTATTGCACCATATATATTCTACAAATATGTATTTTTCTGGATGTCATTTAAATCAGTATAGTTCCTCATATAAGATAACAAGTCAGGGATTATCTCAAGTGCGATGGAAATATACACTATCCTAACCTTTACACCATGTATTGAAGGATCAACAAATACAATACAAAGCTACTTGTACTTAACAACATGTACAATAAGTATTTTAAAGTAATGGTATACCGGTATATCAACTGTAATGACCCCACAACAACAAGAATACCGCAACACTGAAGTAAAATCTACAAGCCAGACAGAATTACCTCCCTTAGACAGTATTTATATTTACTGCAGAATTGTATATCTGCAGTATGTTTCATATTAACTAATATGAATTAAACTATGTACATAAAGGGTTGTGTTCCATGGAGGTAAACTTTCAAATGATATCTGTTAATTATATCAAGACTTCCATCTACCTAGTAGTCAGAAAATATAAATATACTTTACATTTCCAAACTGATATGATGAAAACCTCAATATTTGTCAGCATCTTTTCCTACCTTTTTACTTTTAATTATTTACAAATGTACATTATTTTGGGGATTAACACAATGCTTGGCCATCTAAGAAAAAAGAAAAACCAAAAACAAATTTAACTACCTATTTACATGCCTCTAGAGACTTGGTTAAGTACACAGCTAACAAATGTTATTTCAATGATAGCCTTATGCCTGCGACATCATAAATTCGCTTGAATGGTGTTTTATGGCACACTTAAATTTTTTTTAGTTACATTATATGGTTGCCGCAAGTTTTAATGGTAGATGAGAGAACCAGGGCCTGAAGTCACCAAACTGACTAAATACTCCAGCTCAACTTTTATTTTATTATTTTGAATATATAATAGTTTGTAAAACTTTTTGACTCGAGTGATTAGGAAACATATTATTTTTTATCATTCACATATAAATTTTTACATCATACTTACGATGTTCCTGTAAAAAATTGATAAATATATTGAGTACAATGCTCAAAATTTGAGTATGTACTCAAACAATTTTTTAACATTTCTTAAGTTTTCTTCGAATTAGCAATATTTTTTATCATAATTTACAATTGTATGCCATCATTATACAAACATGTCTAGTTACAGAAAAGATTTTGTGTGTTTTACCTTAAAATCATGAAAAGGTAGTTGAGCTTGAGTACTGAGTAAATTTAGTGATTTCAGGCCCTGGTTACAATGTACTAATGGAGAGACCACCAGTGGTTCACAAGTAAACTGGCAAACTTTCTTACAAAATCAGCTTAGGTTCCAGCAGGGCTTGAACTCGTGCTGATCAGAGATGAGACTTCATTGTTTAAAACACGATGCTCTAACCATTCCGCCACTAAGGACCCCATTATGTAAATCACATTATTAGTATCCTTGTAGTGCAAGAAATCTTGAATGAAACATCACCATGAAAAATTATCCCTTTTGAAGGTATCTTAAATTTTTTACTATTTTTGTCCATATTTGCTTTTCGAGGCAGGATCCATTAGAACACAAATTTGATATGCAACTCAACTATACACAACTGAGTACCAATTTTAATTCAAATATCTTGAAAAACAAAATAAAAATTTTCAAAAGATTGGAAAAGATTGACAGGATTCTGAACCTAAATGAATCATGGAAACAATACTGGATCGTCATTAGTTGAGCATACATGTACTCTTAAAAAGAACACTAAAATCAATGTTCTCAATAAGATTTTTGATGTGGGGAAAAATTGAAATCGGGGGAAACAGAAATGACGGCCCGGGGTCTAGGGCCGCCAAAGGCATATATTTGTTACAGATAACTATACATGTATATAGTATACTATTTTTTCCGACACAGAAATCTCATAGCCGGCAAAATTCATTTTGCAGGCTGCTGGCTGAAAATGAGAATCATTGCAAAATAAAAAACATGTGTATGAAAAATAATATCACAATAATGCAAATTAAATTTTCTGAGGTCTCTATAAGCTGTATTTCATATGACCTTAGCTATCCTAGCACCAAGGTCATTGCCAAGGTCATAGGGTCACTGCACGTACTTCATGAGAAGAGCAATTTGTGTGTCAAATGTTCGAATAATGTTTTGGAAAAAGTGAATGTAGCTTAATTGTAATTTCATGAATGACAAAAATATACTAAATTGTTTAAAACGTTATTTTTAATTTCAAAATCTGGTGTTTCCTGTTTCATTAATTTATAGCAGTTCTGACAGAAATGAATGAATATACTTTTACAATATTTAACATAACTATTGAGGACACATCCTCTTGTCTATAGTTTCGAGAAGTTCACACTTTTACATATCAAAAGGAGATGCCTCTTCACTAGATGATAATATAAAACATTTCATGAGAAAATTCAGAGTTTCAGAAATTCAAATGAAAAAGAAATGATAATAATCAGGGTTTTTTTTCTCAAATTTTAAACCTTATAGTTATAATATTCTTTCATAATTTAAGAATTTGACAATTTTACACATTCATGGAAATAAAATTAATATGCATAATTATCATCGTAAATGTTATTTTAGACTACAATCACATCTAATGTATTGCAACTTGTGCTGGTGGAAAAAAGAAAAAATAAGTGAAACAATGATAAAAGAATGAAGTGACTTTAGTTAAATAATTACCTTACATGAATTTAAATCAGTACATTCAATAAAAATGATTGAAATAAAACAAGGAAAAAGTGCATTCAATAAAAATGATTGAAATAAAACAAGGAAAAACTATCTATCAATTTTAGTATGAGGGTAATAATGTAAGAATTTGTAAATTATCTAGCACTTCAGACACCATGATATTTAATAATTATAATTTTTCTTTGACTCAATGTTTTTGGTCTTTGAGAAAAATGTTAGTAAACAATCAATTATACAAAAAAACTGCCATAGGTGACCTGTCTGCATGACTAAAACCACTACATGTATTTCTAAAACCAACAAAGTATAAGGACTCATACACCAAAAGTTATGTGACTTTGAATTATACATTGTAGTGCTACTGAATTAAACCTTCATTAAAACTTCCATTACATAAACATATATGTAGAACAACAATGATAAAATATCCCAAGTCATAAATTATCAGCAAAATACACCCAACATGACCAGACTCACTCTACTTCAGTTATATAATGATTTATAAAATTCTACTTCAGTTATATAATGATTTATAAAATTCTATTAATTCAATGTTTCTAAACTGTCTTGAGTTACAATCTTTTCAAATATGATAACCAATTCTCGCCATATATCTACATTTATCTACCTTTGTCAAACTAACAGGTCTTCGTAACGTTGCAATGCATTGAAATTTGGATTAATGCGTTGTAAATGCGTTTCTGTTGAAAGAATTAGAAAATACTGACCTAAGCAGATCGTTTGTTAAATTAGACAAACGTTAAACAACATATGAAACATTCTTGCCATATACTGTGTTTTTAATATTTTCCTTAGGTACTAAATCCATATTTAAAATGTTCAATCAATAACAATCTCAACCTGTGACAGAAAATATAGGTTCCACTGCTCTTATATTCATTTCTAAAAGAAAAAATTATGATAATGGGTGAAATATACAATTATTCAATTTCTAGAAAATAAATGGTGTGGTGAACTTCATGTTGCTGTGCACAATTCATTGTGAATGATCTGAATGTGTCAACTTTGATAATCAATAATGATTACCACAAAAGTCACTTCATTATTAAAAGATGCCTGGGAAATCACTTCGATTTCTTTCAAAAGTAGTCTGAAATTTAAGAATTATCTACAAAAAATGTGAAAAGAACTAACAGAAAAATAAAACCTCATTCAGATCTTAAATTTAAATTCAAATTTTTGATTTTTTTCAAGTTCAGTGTTTCCATATCCTGTCACTGACCCTAGGTAGCTATGACAAAGTCACCTAATCAAAATAATAGCTTAAAATGTAATATTGAACATTGAATGTATTGTGAAGGGGGTCATGTAAGTGTTTGCATTGGCCATTTAAGAAACAACTTTCTCAATCAAAGTTGAACTCAAAATGTCAAGTTTCGCATTGATAAATATTTCATTTAAATAGTCTATGCTTGCTCTGGTGTAATATTGAAAACAAATTACCAATAAAAGGGTGAATCATTGCACAGGTAAAACTGTTATCAACAAAAACCAAATCTGATTTATTATAATCTTTTGACAAAAACCATAACTGCTCACTAGGTAACTTAACAAAATAAGCTGAATTTGCTTATTTCTGCATTACCAACTACTGAGAATATAAAAGTTTCCTTCAGATATGAAATTTAGATTCATTTCATCATGATATGTAATAAGATGACATATATTTTGTATAAAGTCCCCTACTTTATAATATTTAAGACTGAAAACTACAAATAGCACAACATACATACATGATCAAATTAATGCCAAGACACTGGACATAACAGATCAAAATGTATGTCTCAATATAAGTTTTGTAATAATCATTGCATCATTTATATCAATCTGGGAAATTGTGCATGGCTGCTTTAACAAATAGTATCATTGTCTGGAGATGTTCCATTACAAAGCATTAGCATACCTCTGCTGTATGACTGTTGACATGTAATGATTGTAAGTGTGGCTCAGTTCTAGCTTCACACCAAAAATAATCCTGATGTTGTTTTAAGGCTGTTGTATGGACCTTTTTATATAATACATAATTGTGGTTGACAAGTTGATATGTTCAAAATTATATCTTAATACTTATATAATATTTATGTTATTCATTTATGAATTACAGGCAAGTCACCAAAAAACATTGCCAGGAGAATGGTATAAGGAGTTTCAGATAAAACTGATGTCAAGAAAGATACATTTTACCACATGTAATATCAGAAAATAAAGAACCTTCACCTTAAGAACAAAATCATAAATGCTACAAATAATGCATATAATTAATATACATATACACCATAAACCAAAGAGAACCCAATGTAAACAGATATCTGTCCTACATGTATTTATATATTACATGTATACATCTATATCTAAGACTGAAATGGAGTCAAGCTTATCAAGCTTTCTGTGAAAAGAAGAATAACCCTTCATTACCAAGTACTCATTACCAATATCTTGTGAACATTCACCATGGGGAAAACTTTCACCATATGGCATAAAAAAAAATAAAACACCACTAAGATATCATACAAACTGTGCAATTGATTATCTAAGAGACAAAATACTGCCTGGGATTATGTCGCAGTGAAGACCATCTAAATCAAATTGTAAACAAACATCACACAGTGATAATGGAATGACCCAATCAGTTCTTACCACTGGATGTATTATCAATATTTTTCGGATCCAATAGATGATGAATACGCTTGCGCTCAGGAATACCATAATCAAATGCATCAGGGTCATTTGGTATATCTATAACCACAGTAAAATTTTATTTCTACTGAAAAGATTTCAAATCTTACAAAATAATACTGAAACATAAAAAAATGTACAAATCATATTCAATGAAACTATTCATTACAGAAACACAGTGTTTGTAAAATACTTCTGTCACCCTTCAATGAAAATTTATTCCTTTTGTTTGTTTTCTAACATAAATTATCCATGAAATAAAAATGAAAACTCAAAGCATAATAATTCTACCCACCCCCAAAAAATTGTCTTCCAAGTTGTGACATATTTTCTGAATAAAAATACAAAAAAGTCCAAGTGCCAAACACTTAAGACAAAAACTAGAAGGACTGAAAGCTCTGCATAAATACAAATTCCATTGCTGCTAATGAAAAATAATTGTCAAACAGCAAAATGACGTATTGTTGCGTTCTGTTTTATGAGTATGATTAAAAACCAAAATAAAAAGAAATAAAAGAATATTACATTAAACTGGTGATTCATTTCAAATACATATAGAATTATGAAATGTTTTATCCTTAGAACAGACTTCAATAGATGTCAATACAAACTGAAGTCATTTAGGTTTACTTAACGTAATACCTGCAACACACATCATACCTACATATATTGTCTGTTCTATCATACAGTTGTTAACCACTTTAACTAAACACAAATATTTATAGATATACAAATGCTGGAACTATTAAAATGTCAATATCTTTCAGTGAATAACATATTATTACTGATCATATCTGTGAAAAATTAATTGATTTTAAAATTTAAGTAAGCAAGTAATGAGTTCCCAAGTTCAATAAATGTGTACATTAATTGAGTCTCTGGAATTAAATCTATTTACACCTTTATTGTAAATGATGGTATTCAATAATGAGAGGATATTGAAATACAAATAATTGAGAATATGATTGTCCTGGAGTATTCAACCAAGGAAAAATATTTATAAATCCTGCATTTAATTTCAAAAAATGAAATTAAAGATCACATCTTCCAATAATGTTAAACCCACACACCTAGTAGTCACAACAAAGCAGAATAGAGATAAACATAATGTACTTGGGATTTCAACTTAGCACATGTATATATTCTTCAGTATATTCTGGGATTAGATGAAAGGAATAAAACTATCAAGAATGAAAATTCTCCTATCTTTACTATTTGAAAGACATAACATACAATTTCAACAAGAGGCCCATGGCTTTAATGGTCACTCGAGTACACACATCCTTTTTTTTTTTTTTTTTTTTTTTGGTCTTTATAGAAATCATTGTGTCAACTATGTGCTTAATAATAGATGATGAATATATTGATTTAACTATCATACATTATTGACAAGTTTCAATTCTTTTATACGATAGTAAGTTTAATCATATCAAAGCGAGATGTGATTTTGTATTTGGGTTCTAAAACATCATTTGTTGAATGCAATTCACAATTTCAGAATTATGGTAAAGATTTTTTCTCTTTCTAACCTGCATTCAGTCTTTCTTCATAATGCACAAAAGTGAAGAAGATTTTCTACAATTATGTTTATTTCCACAATATGACCTTTTTAGCCCTGCCCTATGGGGCAGAACC
Source organism: Atrina japonica (assembly GCA_030159075.1). Classification (NCBI taxonomy): domain Eukaryota; kingdom Metazoa; phylum Mollusca; class Bivalvia; order Pterioida; family Pinnidae; genus Atrina; species Atrina japonica. The sequence continues at coordinate 694,339 of BROG01000319.1, read as the reverse complement.
CTTGCTTCAAGGCACATGAATTTCACAATTATGGTAGAGGGCTTAATGCCTTATCTAACTATGCATTCAGTCTTTCTTCACAATTCACAGAAGAATATTTTCTAAAATAAAAGCTATAATTCAATTAACAGCATCTGTTACAAAAGTCTCCAAAACCACCCCCCACCTTTTCATGTCACCCAGTCCATCTAGGTGATCAGAGAAACTTTAGTTTCAACATAACATTCCAAAATTGTACTATGCAACTCATCCAATCATGAGGAGCATGAAAACACATGTTTAGTGGTAAAGTTCACATGTATTTTTCAGATGATTTAAGATTTCGAAAAGAGGGGGTGGGAATGGCCTTGGGGACACTTGGAAATTTCATCCTGAAAATTGTCTTGTCATGGGTAATAAGAAATACAGGTTTAGGGACGGGATCTCAAATGTTTTTGAGATAATTGAATATTTCTGAAATAAGGGGATGGGGAATGACCTTGGGGACCCCCCAAAATACCACATTATAATTTCTCTTGTTATGGGTGGAAAGAAAATATATGGTTTATCGGTGGGGATCTCAACGGTTTTTGAGATAACTGAAGATTTCTGAAATTAAGGAGTGAGGAATGACCCCAGGGACCCCCAGAATATCACCCTACAACTACGTCTTGTCTACTCATAAGTAATAAGAAAATATATGATTTAGGGTTGGAGATCTCAACAATTTTTGGGATAATTGAAGATTTCTGAAATGAGAGGGGCATGGAATGACCCTGGGGATAAAGCCTTATATGGCAATGAGCCCTTACATCACACCATCCAAGAAAATATTTGGTTTGAAGCACAGTGTAATGGGAAAATTGTGATGTGTAATTATCCCATATGTTTCCATAATAAACCACATTTTGGTAGAGGGATTCATGCTCTGTCTAAACAGGCATTCAGTCTTTCTTTACAGTGTGCTGAGGTACGGAAGATTTTCGAACATTAAGTACATTTTACTACATAGTAAATTTAGCCCCAGCCTAGGGGCAGAACCCATGCCCTCAAGTGAATTTTACAATTTTGGTAGAGGTCGTCATGCTCTTTCTAACCATGTATTCAGTTTTCATATCTGATGTGCAGGAGTTGAGAAGAAGATTTTTGAAGATTTGGCTATTTTTGGCAGTTTTAGCCCCACCCCTAGGGCATCAGAGGTGCAACAATTATGAAATTTACAATTTAAGTTCCCTTATCCTAAAAATACTTCATACCAAATTTGAAGACAATTGGTTTTGTAGTTTTCAAGGAGAAGTTAAATATGTTCAATTGTTAATGCACAACAGACGCCGGACAGGAACCAATGGCAATAGGTACAGGCAAGGTTAAAAAAAATTGCCCCAAGGCAAAGGTCACTAGGTACACATATTTTGATACAGTTTGAAAGTTCTGGTTACTGCAAATAAGCATATTAATTTGTGGACAACATTTTCTCCCACCTTGGACAGGCATATTTGCTGTTTTGACAAGCCAGAATTTCTCTGTCCACATCCTAGGGCCGCGTTACGTCAGATTTTATTTATGTGCATAAACATGTGTTTGAATCATGGGAGAAAGATATTAAAACATGGGTAAGCTGATTGGAAAAGAAAATCTCAACCCTTGGGGTTAGAGTCTGAAAGTCCAATCCTCGGGAAACCGTAAGATTGGACAATCACATTCTTACCACTTGTGTGGAAATTTTCTTAATATCTACTCCAAACACTAATATAAGATTCTAGCTAGCTATTTATCTCTTTGTCTTAATGTTACTTTTGGGGAAGAATGTTCCATGAGGAATGTATAGTTATATGCTAAATGTGAAAGATATATCTATTACTGTTCATTAAAAACAAATACTGTTCATTTAAAAACCAATGTTAACTGGTTTTTTGTCTGTTTGTTTGTTTGAGTTGCTGTGTATGTGTGTGAACATTTTGGAACTATATCTGGGTTCTTGGTTTTAGGTATTCATACATGTAGAATATGTTCAGTCTGAAGAGAAAAAAATGAATATTTATCTTTACCCTACAGTAAATTCAATATACAAAGACAATGACAACATAAGGAGGTTGACAATAGGTCTCTTTAACTTCAGCCATTTGGGCTAACATTGCTTTCCTAATAATGACTATTTTCAATTTAAGGCATTGAAACACTTGTACTATGTTTCTAGAAGATTTTAATTTACTTAATTATTATTTAAAGGGGCATTATCTGCTTTTTGTTTTTTTGTTGTTTTTTTTTCCAAAAAAGATATTCCCTTTTTTTACTACTTAGATTGATACCGGTATACAATAACAAAAAATAGAAATATACGCAGGCATAAAAATCCCTAAATTTCTATATGTTTTGTGAAAATTGCTCTAGAAACCAGGGTTGGCACTCTTTTACTTGCAACTGAAAAAATCAGCCTTATTATTTGTATATGAATACCACACTGGACCTTACCTTATTCTCACAAAACATACATGTAGGAATATAAGATAGCTCTTATTCGTTATGTAGTAAAGGAGAAAAAATTGAAATAGTTTTTTGGGGTAAACAAAGATAATCCCCTTTAAATAAAGACAAAATCAAGATGAAGAAAAGATTATATAAACTGTACAAAAAAATGGATGATTGTGTCTCAAGATATTTAATCTATCAATGCTCTGGCGACGTTTCGGGGTGCAACTTTCCCATTAATCAGGCAAATGTTTTCTCTGAATGAATCCATTCTCTGAAAACATTGGTCTGAAGAAGTGGAAAGTTGCACCCCGAAACTTCGCCAGAACATTGATAGATTATTTAGATTATTTAACAATTTATTGTGAAGATATTTAATGAAATCATTCTAAGTAGCTTCTATTCCAGAGGATTTATGAAATCTACCATTTTCAGTTGGTTATTCATAAAGGACAAAACATAAAATCTTTAAAACAGCCTAGTCCAAATTGGCCATAGGGATGAATAAGATGAAAAATGTCTATTAACTCCTTGATGGTCTCTTGAAGTTGTAATATACATGCATATAAAACTGAATATCTGTTAGTATGAAAGATGGTGGAGTGATACACAGACAGTCCAATATGGCCCTGTATTTAACTTTTTTTTTGGGGGGGGGGGGTTAATTTTAACAAATTATCATACAAAGCACAGCTAAAATTCTGTGATGCATGCACTGAGGTCCAATACCTTGTGATGAATGGCTAATTTTGAGTAGCAAAGCTCATTAAAATGCAATTTAATACATGTACTCTCATTCTGAAAGTAATCAATGCACCTAAGCAAGTAGAAAATATCAATTTGATTAAAATCAATATATTTTAAATGCTAAAAGCATGTTAAAACTCCAGATTACAACATATGACATGAATTCAAAATTAAATTATACAAATGATCTTGTTTCTTCTGCTAAAGAAAAGGTAAAGGATTTAGTCATATATGTTGAATCTATTCAGTTTTCAGGGATATGAAGTTTGCTTCATTTAAAATATTAACTCTAATTCTAATGAGATCCATAAGTGTGTGATATTCTAATCTCATTTCTATTCTGAAAAGCATTTTCATCAAGCTTCATTTAAATCTGAGGGATTTACACCTGCAAACAAAATGTATAGTGACCTAACAGGAAACATGATCTGGTATTAACTACATCTAATTTATAATCTCAAAGCAAGGTTGGCTAGACCCTTGAAAACAGGAGAGATTACAAATGATATGTATTTCATATTACAAATGATCATAAAAATGTGAACAGAAGTATACCTCCCTCTAGACCGAGTTGTGTTTGTAATGACTTCCGGAATAATTAAAATGAACATCAAAGTCTTCTGACTTCTCATTCAATAAACACATGAAAATGTTCGGTTTATGCAAGAAATATGTTGTCCAGCATCAGACAATGCAGTAGAATACCTGATTAACTCACAAGATTTAATAAATAGATAATATACATCAAACATTCCTCTCCAAAATAAATGTCCAACAAAATGAAATGGCACAGAATACTTACCTCTAAAAAAACAAAATTATTTAGAGATGAAAACAAAAATCACTTTGCAGGACTCAACAGTCACATTTGTTCGATTGTCTGCGACAAGTCCATTATGGAACGGTACAAGTAAATGTTACTACCCGCTTGTCCAACAGGACAAGTGAAATTGCTGATGACAAAAATCAATTCAGTAAAAATTACTTGTTTAAACACAAAACAACTGCAACATTTCATTTTTGGGCAAGTAATTCTTGCATTCAGACAAGTAGATTTCAATACCACTTGCCGTGCAGCACAAGTGGAAATTCTTAAGACTGCTGACCCATTGCTTTGGTTTTATTCAGGATAAGAAATAATTCAAGACCAGTTACAGTTCAAAAATAATTTGTATACAGAATAAACGTACCTCCATTTTTTTTGTCGCCAGAATCAGAATCACTATCACTTTCACTATCTGATTCTGTGCCACTGTCTAACTGATAACCATATGTCTTCTCCCATTCCGCGTATGAGGAAAAATTATGTCGAAATCCTTGATTTTTTCCTGCAATCAGTAAAAATATTGATTAGGTACATGTATTATTTTATACAATTTAAATAAAAAAGTAATGAAATTACACATGTGTAATTTTTTATGGCGTTTTGAAAACCTTGAAGAAAAAAGAATATCAAATTAGGCCTAGATCAAAATCTTTTTCTTGATTTGCACCTGCAAAAATGCCATTGAAATGAAAAAATATTGTTATGAAACATTTAAGAGTTGACAAAATTATAAGTAGAACATTGGTCACTTCAATGTATTTTTATCCAGGATATCTTCATAGTGGAACACACTCAAACTTGAGTGTAGTTGTCCCTAGATAATATTCTGTTTTATAAATGCCAGTACTGTACAGATAGAGTAATATATTTATGTAGAACAAGTATATGCAGTTATAGTCAAAATCTTCCTGAAGGAAGAATAATCATTTCAGTATGGGACATATCCTATAATTACAAATTGCAATGTATAACTTACTCTGTCATGCTGCCTTCCATTCAATTGTCTGCATGGAATGCTTTTTTATCAAATGCAAAATTTTTGTTATTTTCACATTGAGCAAAGTACAATGATACATGTACTTTTCATTTTATGTAAAACAGTTTGCCCAAATACATTCATGTTACAATATTCCAGCCATTTTTGCATTGTAAATGGGTCCTACAACCAGACCCAAAAATGACCTAAGAAAATGCTTGATAAGGAAAAGGAAAATAAAAAGTGTCCTATCAAGGAACTCTTTAGGGAATTTTAAAGATGTATCAATTATATTTAAAGAAATAGGCTAGCAGTAGGTTGTTTGTTTTGTTTTCTGCCAGGCACATGCCTGTAAAACAATGGTTGCCCCGGAATCTTCCAATTTCCAAGGCATGAACACTTCATTTTCAGTTCTGCAATTCTACAACAATTTAATTAATGTAATTTGTAAATAATTATCACAATATATCAACAAAACAGCTCTATATTTTTATTATGGATAGCTGGTCCCTAGCCAAATTAACACAGTCATTACTACTGTACATACAAACGTTTACCTGTATGGTCATAAATTGATAAGAATTTACTTCTAAATGTATCTTTATTGTGAATAAAAATGATAAAGTGTTTGAAAATTGACACTATTCCAAATCAATCAATTTTAAACTTTATCTGGTTCCAATATTATGCACCTTTTCAATTTAACTTCCAAAAGTCAAAACATCAAGTCATCAATGTAAATTAAACACAAAAGTATGACCTTGACCAAAGGTGAATCTTCAAAAACATTCATTCTGATCACTATACACTGCTACTAAAGAAACATATAAGCAAACATATGTTAACCAAGGTTGTTTTTAGAAATATGTGACATCTTTAACAAGTTGAAGGTCCTACATATACAATTTGTTAAAATAAGAACAAAATACTATACATGTAAAATTACAAGTACTGAAAGCAAATGGTATAAATGCTTAACTAAGACTATCAAAACATGTACAGTAGAACTTGACTTAAGAGAAGAACACATATACTATGAAAATGTGGTCTTTCAAGATGGGGTCATAGGTAGTCTATTATTGACTATATCAGAGTTGATTTTCTCTTTCAAGTATTCAAGGCGGGAAGGCTTTCAGAACAGTGCTCTCTGAATCCAAGTTCCACTTTACATTAAATCCAACATATGCTAAAGGATACAAAACATATACAATTTAAGAATAATTTTTGGAAACCACCATTTAGTAATGAAACATATATTATATATTTTCACCAGTATTTGTAGTAGCCTCTCAATTTGTCATAATTGCACAGAATAAGTCAAATATATTACAAGTGACTTTTTTATGGAAAAACCAGACATGTGAAATATTGATCAAAAAGTTCAAATGTACAGTTTGCCAGATTATTTGAACAAAATATTCCCCATTACGTGTGCTAATAACAGTCTCAGAACTTTAAAATAAGAACAATTAAAATACATCACATGTACTTTTATAAAATTATATATATATATATATATATATATATATATATATATATATATATATATATATATATATATATATATATATATATATATATATATATATATATATAAACTGTTTACATGCTAAACAATACAGAATAAAAATAGTTCTTTACTCATTGCCAAACATTTTTCAAAAAGACGGAAAAAAAATATATACACATATATATGTATATATGTTATCTGAGTGTTTACCAACTTCTTTGTAAAACTATCTGGTGTTTCTTTACACTGGCCAGACACAGACCATGAATATCATATTATCTAAAGTTTGAGATTATCTGAGGGATGCAATACCAATTGTATACATTATTTACAGTACACATTGTATTTCATACTACTCTGATATTAAATCCTGCAATCTTATTGACATCTGATAAAGTTTGCCGACATTGACAGTATTCTGTTACAGTCTTAGGCATTGTGTGAATTGTGCTACTTCAAATTTAGACAATATTACGATGGACATTGTTTATGCACAAAAGAGGCATGGTGTCACAATATCTATGACACACTTGATAAGTCTAAATATACCTGATAAATTTACAGTTACATGTAATCCTTTGGAACATGTATTCTATCACCTTTATCAACTTGACAAAATATCATATGACATAAGCTTTAAATTCAATTAGAGGTTCCATTACTTTAGTTGATGTACATGTAGGGATATACTTTGAAATTTTCGCCAGTTAATTTTTGCCCTTTTACAACAGAAAACATATTCACCCCATCTTAAATTCACACTAAATCAATTTTGTCTCATGGATGGCATAATATCTCCATGCCTTAGTTATTTGGCTTGATAATTTTGCTTTCATTTTAAATTTGCCCTCAAATCTAAAGGACAAAATTGTGAAAGTTACATGGGAGCAAAGATTTCCAGGTATACAGTAAATCCATTTTATTTCAGTTTGAGGCACTTTATAAATAACATGACACTGTGGATGATCTTTTACTTATGTTCAGGTAGTAAGCACAATTTTTCCCATTAACTTGTTGTTTTGGTAATTATCAATCAAATTAAAAACCAATCTCTTACTGCTCGCATTTTTTTATATGTAGTGTAGAGGTTCTATTAACGAAACCCGATATGGGATCTCATGTGAACAACATGTCATAGATGTGACATGGTCGACCAATGAAAATGCGACTTACAAAATCTTAAAAGTTTATCGAATGGCAAAGGGAAGTAATTCATAATACAGAAATCGTCAGTGCAAAATTCATTTGAAGTATCTTTGTTGACTCTGATTTATTGTCAAACAGAATCAGAAAGTACCCTAAATCTTCATGTAACCAAACATTATGTAAAAATTTCATACGGACTTGTGAAAGTAAACATTACAAAAGAATTGCTAAAATCTTTAAAGAACAGATTGGCTTTACCACTAACAGACTCTAACAAAGTGTAATTCATTGCTATATTATAAAATTAAAACTTTGTTTTTATCAAGTAATCTACATAGAGATATGATGATTTATTTCAATTCTTAAAATTAACTAAGGCTCAATTAAAATACAAATTGGATAAATGTGGATAAAATTTTATTATGCTTAAGACATTGATTTCAAAATCATTATGTACATACAACAATCCACAAAAGCGAAATAAGTATACTCTAGCTTCATAAATGTCAAACGGACATAAATACATGTTTTGTGCAAAAACAATTTTTTGATGGTGGTAAGGGGAGAGGGCTATAATAAACAATTTGGCCTTTCAGGGGATGGGGGAGATGGGACATTTGGAGACACAAATCAAGTTATAGGGGATTTAGTCAGGATACGATGAACTGGCCATATTTTTATGATCATAAAAAATAAAAAAGAAGCTATGATCAACTATAACAACATCTACAATGTAATTTGATGAACTATAACAGCATCTACAATGTATTTGATGAACTCTCAACATATTCATTTTGATTTATGACAAGTTATTGACATTACTGAACTTTGTTTTGGAATGAAATGTAAATTTTAATTTCTCAAGCCATAAGAATCTATGATGGCAATTATTCTTTGACAGCAAAATCAGTGTGCTGCTAGAGAACAAAATTGATATAAATCCTACAACAGGATATGTATTTATCGTAATGTCACATTTACCTCAATTTAAATACAGTGATCAATACTTGCTCCCCAGTTCAAACTAAGAAAAAAGGAATGTATATATATTCTTACAAACAGCAGAATCAATAATAGCTCGGAAAGTCAAGACAAAAATAATTTGTCAATCAGTGTGACCAACCAGTCAGACATTATCAGAGAGAATACTTTAAAATTATAACTTGCATATTCTAGCAGTTTAAAAACATTAAAGCCATAACATTTTAATATCATTGTACATAAACGTATGATTTATTCACATAATGCTAAATTATTGAATAATAATGCTAATAATACATGTACAGGTAGCAAAACCAACAGTCATTAATTGTTTCATTACTAGCCTACTGCAATACTTTCTGTTGTAACTAAGAATTGTGTATGTTGGCAGACAATCACAGACAATTACACAACATAATCTATGTGGTCTGGCAGTCAACAATATAACCTGTAATTAAACTGAAGTCCTCTTCTTCACTCTGCTCCGAGCACAATCTCTCATCCTGACTTTTGTCAGAACCTGACATGACAGGAGTCTCCGATATTGGAAATAGTTGACGATTTTTTGCTGTAATTATTCATATTTTTTGTTACAAATATATAGAAATAACTTTATAATAGCAAAAATACAAAAATAACTGGAAATATCACCACAGAATCTTTAGCTGAAGCGTTGTGTATGAACAGTTGAAGAGTACAATGAAGTTCAACAAATGAGAAACTACTAAGCTGTAGTTATAACACCAACTAAAATTTGCCATATTAGGCCAAATCAAGTGTACCTTGAAGTAAAGCATGGGAACTTCAATTTCATATCTTGGGCCATCATCATTTTGTATCATGTACAAAAGGAAAAACAAGATGTGTTTGAACAACATTATGCTCCTAAGAGCTAATTCATTTGTAAAGATTTTTAAGTCTTATAACTCTGGCAAATATTAATAAATGTTGACCATAATCATACTCATTTATATTAAGTAACATACCATATACAGTTAAAATTTTAGGAAAGATACTCAAGTTAATTGACAAAAACCAAAACATTGCAAAGAGACAAACTGACAGACCAAAAACAATACCCCCCCAACAATATCTTTGATTTGGGGGCATAGATATTATGATTCTTGATGAAGTAGAATTTAAGGCACTGTTTACAAATATTACATGTATATATACACAACCTTGCCAATACTTATTTATAATTTAAGAGGAATTATATATAATTGTCAGCTTTTAACGTTCTCAAAGCTTCAAATATTGTTTTTTAACCTAAGTCTGTTTGGGAGAATGACTACTATATCTGCAAGTCAATAATTCTGATTCATTGACCTACTTTAAACTCCTAAAATATGGTCTCATACTTCATTGCTTGTTTGAACATTTAACTTTTCAAAGTCAAGAAAAATCAATTCATTCCTGTTTAATCAACTACTTTTTTTGTTTTAAACATCTGAAAAAATGTAAATGAAAAGTGTTTGCTTATTCTGAAAAAAAGTATTGGATCTACATTTCCTTTCAAATTTTCTAATAATAACCACTATACTCATTGTTTTATTATATTCTGAGCAATTATCAGCAAAAAGAATTTATAGTCTTTGAAAATACAATTTTTCTGGAGTACAAAGGTTATGGTAGATGTCAGGTTAAATTCTTTCTTTGTAATAGATGTCAGGTTAAATTCTTTCTTTGTAATAAAAAGTGTTTTTACAACAACAAAAAAGTGAAAATTCTTATCCAAGTCTAAAAAATACAAAATCAGATCCGAATTATAAAATCCTGATCAAAGTCCAAAAACTACTAATTTTTTTTTTTTTTTTTTTTTAAATTATCAAGGGGCACAACTCTAGAACTACAACACATGAGATATTAGTCAAATTCAACCTGAAATGTCAGTGATTCCTCAAAACATTTCCAGATTTCAGAAGATACTGCATAGAATACCTGCTGTTCCAAACTTTGTCACTTTTATGAATATCGCCAACTTCTATTCAGAGACTTGAAACAAACCTATTCTTTTAGTTTTACTACATTAGTTTGATGTTCCAGTAAAAAGTTATATCAGTCTTTATCAGCCTTTTTTTACATTTACATGTTTGACAAAGCATTTCACTGGTAATAAAGATTTGATGATAAATATAAATCATTACCATTATAAATGTATCAAAAACACAAAAATGACATTTAAATACACATATTACTGTAGAAGATGGTGGTATTTGATAAGGGCATGATTTTAAATATAAGTGAAAAAAAAACTGGTATGCACTCACTAAACATGTAGATCTTAAAACACAAGTAGACAAAAGATGAACACTTGAAGAGGAAAAAAATATTTTTTTATACAAATCTAAGTTACATTTTTATTTTGCAGGAATCATGTACCTGTATGCAAGTTTTCAACATATCAAATGTATTAGAGTTTAAGTCATTTCAATATGTTTTAAATGCATTGTATACAAATGTACTTAAAAAACTTAGCAAGTAGATGTTTTTATTTCGAATTTAAAACATTAAGGCATATACACTGTGATCAAGTGTTTAGTTCTATATACCAAGTCCCAGACATCTACATTTTATAGATACACAGAAAGAGGAATAAAAAAGAAATAAGATTTAATAGATCTGCTTTTATCAATAGGCCTATCTACCAAAACCCCAGTTTGAAAATCACATTTGTAATTAAAGTGATATAAGCTGTCACTGGTGAATTTTGTCCCATGATATATAGAAGAGAATATGATAAAATGTATGTTCAAATACATTACCAAACACGTTGTGTCTATGGAATATACCTACATGTATAAGATACTTATTCAATGACAGGCCCATAATAACTTGCAGAATTTGGTCAATTTTTTTATGATTCAAACCGGAGCCGGCCTGGGTCAGTCGGCAGCGTGCTCGACTCTTGATCGTGAGGTCGTGAGTTCAAGTCCAGCCGGCAGAAGGTTGGTTTCCTGTCGTTCGGATGAGACAGTAAAATTCGAGGTCCTGTGTCGCAGTTAGTGTCGGCCATTAAAGAACCCTCACTCTCAATGGCTGAAAGTGTCTAGCATAGGCCAAAATTTGAAGCCCTTCACAGGCATTTGGTGATGTGAAAGATTCTTGAGTGGGACGTTAAACAACAATAAACAAAAAAACAAAGAAACAATTATGATTCAGACTAAAGATAATTCTGCAAAGTACCATTCCACAAGAACTAAGTGCTAAGTTTTTAAAAGATCTGAATACCATTTCTGGCATTACATGTACAGATCTAAAATGTTATTTAGACCATATATTCTTAATCATTTGTACTCATTATAAACAATGGAATGATGTATGAAATGTTGATAAAAGTAAAAACAAAATAATAAATAAATATGCTTCCTCCTATGGTGTGTGTGTGATATATAAACCAAATATATGTATTTCATATATACATCATAAAACAATAAGTCATCCCACAGATAAATATATTATTTTGTTGAAATCAATTTACCACACTAATACTAGATAACAAAGTATAACAATGGAAAACAAATCTGATTATTAGTTGATTTTTTAAAGACAAAAACATTTAATTGTAATATTTTTTCTGTACACCTACCAAAAACCGATAAATCTATGGGTCGAAAAGAAAGATCCACCTCCCAAAATTTAGATGGATCTTCCTCCTGATATACTGGCTGTCGCGGTTTACTTGTCCTTGCCGAGCTAGCATTCCGCTGAGGCTTGATCATACTCTCTTCAATTTTCATCCAGTTTGTGAAAATACACTCATAAATTTGGATCAAACATACTATTAAACAGCCCTCATATAAAGTTTTCCACACTTTTGTAGGTTTTCCACCAATAATTTAAAATTCTCCAATAAAATTATAAAAGTCCTTCAGCATAAGAGATATTGTCACATTAAAATCCATCTCTAACCATTGTGACTAGTTAGCATGTCTATTAAATACGGTAAGTACATTTCCATAATTCAACATGTTACACCAAGTCCTAAGGAAATTCAAAAACACTTCAAACTCACAATATATACTTCACAGCTGTCAATACTTTCACATGAGGACAATTTATATTTATTTCTTTCTGCTATAAATCTCCCATGCAAGCTAATTTATAATCATGTCACTTCACCCTGTATAAACATGGGTGCCTAGCCTCGGTATTTGTTGCTTGGCTGATCGGCACACCATGGCATTTACAGCATAGTCAAACTGTATACCTACTGCTGTTGTATTCTAATTAAACAACTAAATACAGAAGTGCTTCATTCAATTCTTATGTCTTTCATACCATTTAAAGTATGTGAATTGTATTATCCAGATTAGAAGAAAAACACTACTATAGTCCGTACCATGCAATATATCACTATAGATCTTTAAATGAGAAATAAATGCTTACACAGTTATTGGGTAAACTAGCTGCCTGCGACCGTGCATTTATACATATCAAATGAAACGAAAATAAAGAAATCCATACAGCATAATTACGCAGTAATTACACTTTTCTTAACTTCTGACTCTGAGTTTACTTTGACAAGAGGAAGAAAATTTGAATTTCATTAGTACATTTTATTATTATAAATGGCATGTACCTAATTAACCTGAATATACACATGTATATGTACTAACAAGTTATAAACCTGTAAACACCATTGTATACAGTGTTCAGTAACTAAAGATTCACAATCATGTGTATGTAAAGCAGTAAACTTCCAACATTAGATATCATGCTTTCTTCTCAAAAAAATCAATCTGTATTTTAGTTTTTAGTTTCTGGTTGCAGTGAAAGTACATTTGTGCAAGTCTATATGACTTAGTTTTTGTAATATCAATTATACATGCTATATAAAACTAATTAACCTAAGGAACAGGGTAAATTTTGACCAGTGAGAAATGGAAAGAATTAAGGTCAGAATATCACATGGATTAACATAACAGTAATACCTCATGAGTTCTTACATAGTAATAGCTATGTTAATATTTTAAATACCCCTATTTAAACTGTATTAATGCAAAACTTTAAACTAGAATTAAATACAATGTTACCAGTCCAAAAGTCATTTCAGATCCAAATTGCTGATATCTTGTGTGAATAGAAAAACTATAATAAATGCATGGTAACTATCTATCCTTCAAGTTTCATCATGGTTTAATTACAGAACAATTAATTCATATGCAAATTCTGTAGATATATATATATGTGTGTGTGTGTGTGTGTGTGTGTGTGTGTGTGTGTGTGTGTGTGTGTGTGTGTGTGTGTATGTGTGTGTGTGTGTGCGTGCATTTGTGTACAGTGAACCCTCTTTACAACGACCATGTGTGTTCCCACGTAGGAATGAGCTTATATCGAATTTATCACTGTAACAAATTAGAAGTGGTGGGCATTTCATAGTTAGCTCCCTTGAGTTTCATTTATGCATCTATGTACATGTAAATAAATATACTTACAACAAATCTTATTATTCTATTTCATACTGTTTTCAACCTTTTGATTGTCATATTTATGCACAATTATTTTTTTCAGTCGCATATTGTAAATTGGTGATGTCGAGAAATGCACGGATCATGTACAAAATGTCCGAAATACCCAAAAGTAATAGTATATGTGATTCGGAGTTAAATTCGTTTTTGCTTAAATAAAAAGCTCAGAGATTACTGATACAATTCTCTTAAAAATGTGTTTCATAAATTACGTTTTACTAAAATGTCTATGGCTATCGCAAGCATTGAAGTAATTTAAAGATCCTCCATTGTAACTACATCTGCATGGACATGTAGCGAAACGGAACTTGTCAACTATATGTATTTTTTTGTATTTATTTATTTATCTTTTTTTTTAAATTTGTACACAGCTTGTATTTCTCTTCCTGTCAGTTCAGTCTTAACGAAACTTACTGATAGTTTATAAACATTAGGCCTACTGCCTACTGTGCAGGTAGGGATGATTCAAGTGCAAATCGTTGACACCGAAGCCATCACCTATCAGTGCAGATTAGAGAACAATTCATGGTGTAATTGTTTTATTGACACAATTATTTTTACCTGTGATCTCAACCGTGAAGAAAATCAAGACTGAAAACAATAGCTGGATCAGAAGATGGGTTCTACTGTGATGTTATGTTATTGTAAAGAGTTTATTTACATGAGTTTTGTACATTTCTTTCCGGAATCAAATATCGGAGTCAGATACCAAATATTCCATTGTAATGAGTACTTTTTATGTACAAGTATGTTTGTTCCCGAGCAATTCTTGTTGGATACCAAATATTCCGTTATAATGAATGTCGTTATAAAGCGGGTTCACTGTATATATATATATATATATATATATTGAGCTTTGAATTGATTTTAGACTAGCCACCATCCTCCAAAGAAGTAATGTATGTACAATGTATGTATGTATGTATAATATATATATATATATATATATATATATATATATATATATATATATATATATATATATATATATATATATATATACATATATATATACACATATATATATATATATATATATATATATTATATATATATATATATATATATATATATATATATATATATATATCTGTTTATGAAAGGAGGATGATGGCTACTCTAAAATCAAATCAGAGCTAAAAATAGTTCCTGGATAGTGACTACCGTATTCATTTATCACACACTCAGTACCCCTATTAGACAAAAAGACTACAAGCAAAAGGTACCGCTTGCGGTGATCAAGAGGTAAAGTGTTCAACTTGCAAGCATAAGGTCCTGGGCATGATTCATGGACTATGTTATACCAAAGACTTTAAAAATCACACTGACTGTTCCTCTGCCAAACACTTGTATATGAAGTGAAAGTCTCGAGTCTTTTAGATGAGACTGAAAACCAAGGTCCCATTTTATGGAAGGTGTGGAACATACAAAACAATTTTACTGCATACATGTAGGTCTAAATGTGTGGTAATTCACATACAACTGCTGATCTTTTTAATTTTATATGTTTAATATGCCTGATAGAATGTCTCATTTCATACACAACTTGTCTCTGTAAAGGAGAGAAAATGGTGCAAAATGAATTAATCCATTGTAAAATGGTTCTACATCTGTTGCTAAAGAGTTCTTAAAATTAAATCCTTAAATCTTAAAAAAAACTGTAATCCTTTATGGTATGACAGGTTTCCATCAAATATCTTTTGCAAGCAATCAAATAAGCCTGCAGGCCTATTTTGCCCCATCCTGGACCCATCCCTCAGCCAATCTGGCCAAAAAGCACAAACTCGGTAGAGGAATTTGAGCACTTGCTTCCTGTAAAGTTTCATTAATATCCCATCAATTGTTTTAGAGAAGTCGAAAATATGAAAATTTAACAGATAAACGATAGACACAAAGTAATCAGAAAAGCTCACTTTAACCTTCGGTTCAGGTGAGCTAAAAATAACTTGATTTTAATTTGCCATGTTAACTTCTGAAAAGGGATTGTTTTTTCATGTTTATTGTTGCTTAACATCTCATTCAAGATCTTTCACTGATATGGAGACATCACTAAAAGCCGGTGAAGGGTTTCATTGAGCAGTGAGGGTTCTTTAACATGCTAACATCTACTGTGACACGGGACCTCGGTTTTTACTGTCTTATCTGAAGGACAGGAAACCAACCTGCCACCAACTGGACTCGAACTCCAATCAATAGTCAACGTGCTACCGACTGAGCCAGGTCGGCTCTCTAAAAATGGAAATTTTGGCTCTAAGATACTGTACACCTGGAAAATTTCACCCCTGCTTATTTTTATCCTTTTATGACAGAAAATGTATTCATTTCATCTTAAATTTCTCTAGATCACCATTGTGACAGTCTCAAGGATGGCATGTTTGTCCATGCATCAGTTATTTAGCTTTAGCTTTCATTTTAAATTCACCCCCTCATCTAAAGGCAAAAATAGCAAAAAATAAACAGAAGTGAAAATTCACTTAGGGAAAAAAGTGTAGATTTATAAATCATTGTGAAAAGCGTGGCCAATTTTACAAAAGGTCCTAAGTATTAGACTTGGACTTAGGACCATATTTTATACAACTTCCGACTGTTCCACAAAGAAATAGGACTTGTGACTTACAACCAAATTAGGTTAAATCTTTATATCACTACCCAGAGGCGGTGTGTTATTTTTGTATGTGTCATAATTTGTCTTTGTAAATGTAGCAGGTAAAAGTTTTCATAAACTTTCAAGATCTTATTTGTAAATCTGGAAAAATCCCTCAAGACTTGACTTAGGGTAGCGTTGATGAAATGGTCTTAAGTTTTGTCTTAAGATCAAATGACTTAGGACTTCTTGATAAAAACTCAAAACTATCAGTGATAAAGTGTGCTTTGTTTGATCTGAGTGCTGATAAACAACATGGAGTCCCATTAACTGATTGTTTAGATTACTGTCAAACATCCACCATATCATATGTGGCTGTTCCCAATACAAAAGCAATACATTTTTTCCCAATATGCAGTAGAAATTTCCCAATAAAAGTCAAATGAAAATGAATCTGAGGAGTTTCTTTTATTTTCACATAGTTTCATGCATTTCTAGATATTTCAATTTCAATAAAATGTTGCTAAAATTCCAAATTCAAAAGGCCCAGGCACCATTTCAAAAAGAGAGTGGAAAATCCCTGTTTCTGATTATGGTATATTTTTTTTATCGCGGATGTCACCAAAGTGATCAACTCTGTAATCAATATTTCTTGCCTTAATTTATATCATTAAAATTTCGATTTATTTCAAATCATATTTCTAATTCATTCTGACAAAGAAGAGATTTCTTCAATAACAGATATATAACAATATATAACTGCAAATGCATACATGCTGGTAGTAATTAAGTCAAAATTACACTTCACATTTAAAAAAAAATTACATTACAAATAACAGAAATTCAAATATGATTTTTAACTGAAATATGAATAAATGGATTTGTTGCTGGAATTAATCATTATCTAAAATAAACTACTGGTATCAATTAAGGGGACTCCATTGCTATTGAAATGGAAGTACATGTGCTTGAAACAATTCTCTGTAAACAAAAATTCTGTTAATTTTATAAAGTTCACTCCCAAACTATCACTGCTCAAAAAAAATTAAATCTTTTATATCTGTGCATTCAATTAGAATACTACAAGTATGGATTAACTGAAAACGCTACAACCTCAATCAAGATAATGTTGGTGCAATAACAATAATATTTGCATTCTGTTAACAGATTTATATATATCCTTACCTGAATCAGTATCACTTTTTAACTCTGTTCACATATACAAAATAAGACTCTATCTTGTAATTAGGAGTTGTTAACTCACTATCAATTTAAATATACCATGAATTAAGATAATTCATTATACCCTATCACTGTATCAGGTTTTCCCCCATTAATGCACAATTTCTGCATCCCTGAAATATTCAACATTTTTTCAGGATCCATAAAGTAAATAAAACTGAGTACCAGGGGATGCACTAAACTGTATATTTGATTTGATTTTGAATCCGAGACTGACAATATGTACCATTGTTTTAATAACATCCAAAATTCCATTGACTTTTAAGTTTGAATGATGGTCTTATTTGGCCCTACAATAAAATGCAAACCAATGTTTTCTCACTTGCTTATTTATCAATATATGTAGGCTATAGTCAGGTTACTGGGAAAAAAATGTCTGTATTTGAACAAGGTTTTGTATCTGATTTGAAATATGTATATATATTAAGTCTTTTTACTTAATGGGACTCACAAATTTAACTTGGGACTCAGAGTTTTTCTATTTCAGATCACTAAAATAAGGCCATAGTGAGAGAACCCTGCCCTGTACATATGATATTACACACACTTCCTCTATGGATGACCTTCAATACGAATTCTTCAAATCTGAACACCTGATTTAGTGAAAAAAACTGGTTAATTAAGTGTCTAACTTAAAGTTTACATATATATGAATATTAAACAAATATACTAGAAAAAAAATTTTCACAACATACCGGTACCATATATTTCATCCAGTATAATGAACTTATCATAATAAAAGTACAGTGGATTCCTCTTAATTGCATATAGCCAAAGTAGCAAATAATAGGAATATGCAATTAACAGGAATGGTGTATTTTAGTAAACAATGATGATTCATGTTCATCTAGCCCTTTCATTTGTATATATATGATGCTATTTGAAACATCCTAGGTACACTAGTAATGTATTCTCATTAAGCATTAGTGTAAAATAATGTCATAAAACATAGTTTGGTATGTTCTCATTCCTATTAAAATAATATTTCCACATATATTTTTTACTGTAATCAATACATTTTCCCTATTTTGGATAATATTTTATGAAATTAACAGGAATTTGTGTTTTATCCTATGCAATTAAAAGGAATATTTAACATATATAGAGATAGGAAATGGTTTTGTGTTTTGAGTTCTTATGCAATAAACAGGAATATGCAATTATCATGTATGCAATTAGGTGGAATTGACTGTATATGTATAGAATCAAGCAATGTGAGGGCCCCATTTGTATACACTGACGAAGCAGGTACAGTATATATATTTGTATACACTGACGAAGCAGGTACAGTATATATATTTGTATACACTGACAGAGCAGGTACAGTATATATATTTGTATACACTGACAGAGCAGGTACAGTATACAAACATTTGTATACACTGACGAAGCAGGTACAGTATATATATTTGTATACACTGACGAAGCAGGTACAGTATATATATTTGTATACACTGACGAAGCAGGTACAGTATATATATTTGTATACACTGACGAAGCAGGTACAGTATACATACATTTGTATACACTGACGAAGCAGTACAGTATATATATTTGTATACACTGACAGAGCAGGTACAGTATACAAACATTTGTATACACTGACAGAGCAGGTACAGTATACAAACATTGTATACACTGACGAAGCAGGTACAGTATATATATTTGTATACACTGACGAAGCAGGTACAGTATATATATTTGTATACACTGACAGAGCAGGTACAGTATACAAACATTTGTATACACTGAGAGAGCAGGTACAGCATACAAACATTTGTATACACTGACGAAGCAGGTACAGTATATAAACATTTGTATACACTGACGAAGCAGGTACAGTATATATATTTGTATACACTGACAGAGCAGGTACAGTATACAAACATTTGTATACACTGACAAAGCAGGTACAGAATATATGTTTATTTATACAGAAATTTCAACAACAAAATCGTCATAATAAGCACATCTCTATTACATATGCACATCCTATAAATGAAAATATGCTGTAATTCAAATATATGTACTATATAAGAGGAGGTTCACCGGCAAAAGAGGTACCTATATATGTAGCTTCTTTCTGAAATTTCAACATTACTAACTTTTAAACTCTGTAAAAATTGAAAAAAATATGAAAGTCAAACTTTCCATTACATGCACTTTTCCATCTTAAATATATGTGAACATTCTGTAAAGAAAAAATCAGATAAATAATTTTGGAAAAGTTACACAGATAATACAGGCACCCTACATTTAGACCAAAAGACATGTGACTTGGGGTAGAATTTTACTCTCCACTCCTGTGTCTATTGCAGAAATATGATGTGTAACAATCAGTGTTTTCAAGTGAAATTCAACTGTTTCAATTGTATGATTGAAATCTGATTTGTGGAAATGTGCATCATATATCATTTATAATACATGTAAATACACATGCACTGAGCCGTGATGAAAGCTTTGTCAATTTCTCAAATAGTCCTGAATATAGACTGTGTTCATCTAAATCATGTGCTTTTTCTTTTTTAAAAATGTGTCAGTGAATTTTTTTTCACATTATTGTAGTGACGTTTTGTACAGATCTCAGTGACTATAAATCATTTACTTACGTTTAGATTTTCCAGCTGAAAAACGTTAAGAATGGATAATCCAAGGAAGATAACTCTCACATTAAGTTCTCAACTTAAGACAAATTCAGTTGTCTACTCTTGGCAACAAGCAAGTTCTTTTTACATTATCCTACACATAATCTGCTAAGCACTGTTTCTTTGTTTAATGAACTTTACAAACTTTTCATTTTGTTCAGCTCATGTAACTAATTCTGTTTATACATTTAAAGTTAATATGATAATTGCCACTCAAAATATATTATATATGCTATGTAAACAGTGTTATTAATCTGACACTGTTCACATTTGTGGATAATATTGATACAGGGCCAGTGTTTGACTAAAAACCATGTACAGGTTTTTGGGCAATGAATTATTTTTAAAAACTGTATTTTGACGTGAAATTCCCATAAAATACTTATCTCTTATTTTTATATTTATTAAATAACTTGTTTTTGTCTTATGTAATCAAAAACAGCTTTTCTGTTGTCAAATTATATGGAGTACAATGGAGCCATTTTTATGAGTTAATGGAACAGTTATGTTATTGCTTATGTGCTGGACCAGTAGTCAGCTACATCATTTCTATACATTCTGTGGTGCACCAAGAGGTTGTTTTTAAGTGAAAACAACAAGTTAGATAAAAGAGGAGTATGAAATCTGAAATGGTTTAAGCATAAAAACTAGTTTGCACATTACTTCAGGGTAAATTCTTGGAATGATTCTATTTTTAACCTTATATCTTACACTTCCCACACCAATAGAAGCAGACGCTGGAGAATGGTCAAGCTGATTTCTTTTGATTTTGTCTTTGTTATGCACTACAACAAAAGTTTCTTCCCTCCGTCTCTGATTGAATATGATGTCCAACAGCAGATAACTGATCTAAATAAATCTCACAAAATCACCAAAGGTTTTTAGTACTGACTGCCACTTTTTAATGATGGAGGTGAAACCCAGTTACAATTCCCACCAGACCACTATCCTTTTGCTGGTAAAGTGACCAGCAATTTGTTACCCAAGACCAGGAGTTTTTGGGTAGAATTTGAAGAGTGTGTTGAATAAAAAAAAATGGTCAGGTGTGATGCAGCCTATTTCTTAATTTAGCACTGGTTGCCACTGGGCAAAATTTATTGCAAAATTTTGTAGATACATGTACACAGTGAATATATTATAAACAAACATAAATGCTTAGTTACTGCAGTTATATCTAAAACTATAGGAGACATCTCAGTATATTATTATATATTGCAGTTATATCTAAAACTATAGGAGACATCTCTACTATACTACTCTTCTTTAAAGCAGACATCCATATCATACCTCCCATCTTTTTCACTCTATAATTTGGCAGGTTTTAAGTATAAATGTTTTATTTTTCCATATGTTACTGACACTATTAACAGATGCCTTTCTAAGGCGAATACTTTTTCACAAATAAACTACACATATATTTTTCATTTTCAATATGAGTACAGTAAAACCATCACAATTTAAACAAATTGCAGAGATTAAATAATGCTGTCGAACTTCAATATGAATATCGAAGCTATGGTATCTTATTTATTTCTTACAGTTTATACTTCCACACAGTCATCTGTTGTTACAAAACATGGCCAAGTTTTTACATTGTTTTTCATCAATCTTTCATGTAACCTTGATATGACTATTCCTCCAAAATATTTTACATTGTGTGTTTACACAGACCACTTGTTCTAAACTTCCCTTTTATAGCTTGAAGAATTATATTTGTTTAAAGTCAGAGAAATAAAAATGAGAATTTTAATAACCCAACTGACACAGGTAAAGAAAAATAAAACTTGCTTTAAATACCTTATCATTGATACTGTGCTTTAAATGTATCTACAGTTATTCAAAGAACATTTTTAATTGAAAAAAAAATGTGTTATGTACACTATGCCTAACTGACTTTTTACAAAATTAATTACCACATTGAAAAATTGGCAATAGTCATTTACTCAACTTTAAAATGTAAAAATAAGGGTAATTGTATATTTGGATGTAAAGAAAAGAGGGACATACAGATTATGATCATATACAAAATGATATTACCACTTGATCAAACAATCTATCTATATCATAAATTTAACAAGTGTTTCGGTAACTATAAAAGGTGGCTTTACATCATACATGATACATTATATAATTAAAGTTATATTGATACTTTGCAAGCACGACATTGTGGGAAGACCTTTTATATGATTTTCACTTTCTGATCATTTTGAGGATAATTGAGTTCCATTAACTTGATCATAACTAAATTTTACACAACAATGAACTACCTAGACAATGTGTTAAAGATGTGTCATGTTTGTCTTATATTGGGGTTTATATAATATCAGAAATATTTAAAGTGTTTCTCTGCATTGGCAGCTATTTTTTCCAGTTACCATGACATCAGAGTAGTGACCTTCAGTCAAGGTCATGACACACTCCATTCTCACATGATGCATAAGAAAAAATTAAGCCAGAAATGAAACTGCACAAATGAAATGTTAGAAAGAGCATGGCTCAGACATTTAGTGGAGCATAATTGAAACATGGACCTATAATGAAAATTCCATTTTTATCCAGTATGACCTTCATATCAGATGTATAACCTTAAGTCAGAATCATAACACACCATTTCCAATAACTCAATAGTAGATAAGGAATATTTGTGTCAAGAATGAGGTTGCACAGATCTGCCCCAGACAAAGAAAATTCAACAATCACCTTGACAACAGTGGTTTGAATGATACTGCCTTCCCAAAAGTATAATTTTACCCAGTATGATGAAATCTTGATGAAGCGTGTACAAACTAAAACCCAAAGAAGTGTTATAGACAAATGGACAGATGGTAATCACTCTATCATAATATTATATATCCTGTCAAAAGACAGGTGTTTAAAAAATACAAAAAATTATAATATAGGTTGTCTTTGCACAAGGTGTGTTTCGCACCAATGCTATAACGAATGTTGCTGATAGATCAAAAGGTCAAAGGTTAAAACACTTTCAGTAATACACCATGGATGTAAATGACTAAGGCAATTTAAAAACCTTCAGTCTTCTGGCTAACAATATTGATACATATTTTCATTTACAATTTTAAGATTCAAGTCATTTAAATCCTAGATAATCTAAAATTACTGGAAATTTTATACTCAGGGTCAAGGAGAAAACAGTGTGAGTTTGTCAGTGTTTTACAATGTTTGTACAATTACTTTACTTACTGGTATGTGAAAATACTAGCATTGAAATAATTTAATTTCACCAAATTTTCTTAGAATAATAGTAATCTACATACCAGGTAGGCTCTAAATCATTACAGGGCATTTTCTGACCTTTTTGGGGAACATCGCTCATGTCCCTGGAATTGGGAATTTCGCTGCATTTTTGCTCAAATATTTGGGAATATTTTGCATAAAGCATTTCATTTATTTTGTTATTTTTTTTTTTTTTTTTTATTGCCAAGCTGCCGTATTTAAATTTTCAAGAAAAACAATGACTGAAAATATCAGCATAACAATGAGAAATAATGAAAAGATGTTACGTTATGCTAATGATTGGGAATTTTTAGTATAACTTTGGGAAAGAAAAGATATGATTTGTGATTGGGAATATAGCCCAATATCGGCTATAAATTTGGAGGAAAAAAGCAACTGCATTGCAACATACAGTTGTATGTGAACTATATGCCATTATGAAAATAATTGATGACCATGTTCAGGGATTTTCCTACTTCATTTTTTGGTATGGTTACAGGACCCACCCCAATGCAAAAATGGTTTGTATCCCCCCCCCCCCCCAAAAAAAATAATATAACATATTTTCACACAAATGTGTCAAATTACACTTCTCTGTTTCTGTTAAAATGTTGTATATTTTCCAAATTTTTTGAACCCTGGACCCAGAATTTAGGAGGTAGGTAAATCCCTGATGTTATATCTAAACAGGCAAAATAATAAAAAAAAAAAAAAAAAGACTTTCATAAGCAGAAAACATTTCTCTTAAGTGTAATCATATATATGATAAAGAAACCTTGATTTTACATGAGTGATACAGACGATTCTTACTGTTCATAACGTATATATATAAATCAATAGGTATGAAATACAGATGATTCTTACAGTTCATAATGTATATATGTATATCAATAAGTATGAAATACAGATGATTCTTACAGTTCATAATGTATATATATGTATATCAATAAGTATGAATCTTTTACCTGTGTAATAGCCATAATGCTCCAGATGTTTACGCATAAAACTGTCATATGGGTTCTGAAAAAAAAATGAAAAGACCAAACATTACATCTGACTGTAGATAAATTTATGTTCTCACAATACAGAGTAATTCTAAAATATCATGACATACTATTTCAATACTAATCAGAGTAAATACCAGTTGAAATTCAACTTAATTTTCAATATTTTGAGATGAAATTTACATAACTTATAATGAATTTTTAAATCATTGTAAGTTTTTATATACATATATGTGGTCTTAGTCAAACCTGATACTTTTTAGAAACATGTTGTGACTGATTGTCTGCCAAACATTCAGCATGAGAAAAATCTATAACTGAACTTAGTGTGCAGATAGAAATCAGCAATTTTTTCTGAATGAAAGAAATTTAATACCTGTGAATAAGATCCTTTAAAAAAATGTGAAATTTTCTCCCCGTGAAATTAAATAACTATACAGTAATAGCCGACATCTTACATTGCTGTTAACAAAAATAGCAGAGAGAATTTGCCAGCTGTCAGTCTGTATTGAAAGGGTCTGGTAGTTAAAAACACTAAGGGTAATGAAAGAAAATTACATATTTACCATGTAGAAAGAGGGGAATACTGAAATAAAAATAGAATGGTAATCATAAATATCTGAATGCTGATTTTTTATTATGCATTTCAGCTCTAAAACAAATTTCCCACTACATGTCATGGTATGCATGGCATATATGTTAAAGAACCTCACTGCATAGCGTATACAGCATTGTGCCATAAATGATAAGTAAAGTTTATGAACAAATGTCATTTTTACAGTAATTTCTATATAAAACAATCTATTTGAAATTGTTTCCAGTGACTATTTTCTTAAGGATTTCAACAAATGTATTTTAAGATACATACAGATTGACCTCATTAATCATAACATTTTTATTTGAACCTTGTTACTTAGAAAGTTACATACATTCATTCTTGCTTGATTAATTTTGCAACATCGCTTCCTTCTTTGTTCTTCGTAAAAAATACTTTTTGCAAAGAAAATATGTTGTATCTTGGGAATTCTGGTATTGCAGAATAATCAGTGATATATCATCTCGAAGAACCTACATGATTTAAGTTCAAATAGAATGAATTTAAAATAAAATTGTCAAAAAATATACCATGGGGAATAATCCCAAAAAAGACAAATTTACATAGAAAGTAATGGGAAATCTGTTTGTTCATAAACTTATGGCACAGTACTGTAACTGCAGCATATGTAAAACTTAATGGTATCTCACCTACATCACCATGAAAGTGAAAAATAAACATTTTAATGATGTAAAAAGACAATTTAAACAAAACTGTTTGGATTTTACAAGATTTTACACTTAACATGACATGCTGGCAGTCAGTTTTTATTTAATGATATTGGATGATAAAAGCTGGATACTATGTACAGGGGGAAACACCAATCTTGTGCTAATAAACTGGAAATTTTTATACATGATCAGCCACAGATCAAATGAGGCTTGAGCCTTGAAACTGACTTGAGGTGAAGCATTCAATGCCCTAATCACCTGATCACAAATGTCCCCATGTTAAATACAACTAAATAAATTATTATTATTGATTTATTGATGTTCAATAATTCAATTATTATTTTTCACTTCTATGGAAACAAATCAACATAAATATGCTGTTTCAAAACAACTGCAATACATGGAAAGGGATTCCATGTTATTATACTGTGCTTATATATAGTATACTTACTGAGGAAAAAATATACACAATGTAACGGTGTATGAAAATGTTACTAAATTATATACACATATCTACATCTTATTCCTAAGCTACAATAAATTTAATACCTAACCATATAAATTTTGCTGCCAACGCTGCCCACCTCTTATCCCTAATATTTCGAGTTTGAAACCGAAATCCTTTAGCTACCTGTAATACTAATTTCTTTATTATGATCACTAGTAGAATCACATTTGTGCCATCCCATTTTACGAGAACACGTCTGTTATTATTTTTTGTTACTAATACATATGATCCGCCTATCATTATCATCTTTTTTAGTAATTTCCACTTTAGAGGTTTTTTTTTTGTTTATGTGTTTATTTGATGCTTTTTCAAATGTCCACTTTTTGTAAATACGTTTTGTTCATTGTTTGTTGGTTTTCGAGAGTTGCGTCAGTTTTCTTACAACATTATACATGTACCCGATTGTGCAGTTATATTATAATGGTAGTCAATAGTGAATATATTGTAACCCTTTGCATGTACGCTCATATCCTGTCTCTGTCGTTTGATATCAAGGATAGCACAATAACATAATGAACGTGACAATCACTGAATACAGAGCCAGGATAGGTACATTTAACAATAGATCTTTTTATTGTAAGTCCTCCATGTACGTTTATACAACCCACATACTTAACATAAGTTCGAATATAATATTTATTTGTATGATATATCTAATTCTATTACTGGGTGGCGATATATAGAGGTCAACCCTGGTCCTGAAATTCTGAATGATACCGGTAATACTGTCTCAAGTAACGATACCTGTTACAATGAAAAATGTTCAAAACTCATATTTTAATAATTTCATTTCTCTTATACATATAAACATCCAAAGTCTAAAAACCAAAACTTGATATTTTAAATGGTAACCTACAGGACTTTGATATCATATGTCTTACTGAAAGTTGGTTGTTAACCAAAGTATCCCAAATACTGAAATAATGTTAGACGGGTTCGGGCTACCCCACAGAAATGATAGAAATAACACCAGAATTGGGGGAGGGGTTATTGTTTATTGTAAAGATTATGTCATTTCTAAGCGTAGATTGGATCTTGAACCTAAGGGACTCGAATGTGTTTGGATAGAAGTTATCACAAAAATGATAAATATTTGATAGGAACATTTATAGACCTCCAAACAGTAATATCAATACATGGGAATTAATCGAACACTCTTTCGAACTAGCAATTGATACTGGTTGCGATAACATTTTAATCACGGGCGACTTTAACGAAAATCAAATCCATTTACCAAACGACAGGCTCACTAGAATAAAAAATATTTGTAATATGTTCAACCTACACCAATATATTAGTGATCCGACATGTTTTACAGAAACTTCCTCCAGCTTAATTGACTTATTGATAACGAATAATCAAAATATGATCTTACAAGCCAGCGTTGTCGAACCCTTCTTAGACGTTAACTTACGTTACCATTGTCCTATTGTTGCACTACTGAACTACAATAAACACAAAACTATTTCATACAAAAGGCGTATTTGGTTATACAACAAAGGGAACTTTAATGGTTATAGAAATAAATTAGCTGAAGTAAACTGGCCCTTAATAATTAACCCATCAGACAATATTGATGACAATGTCGACAGATTTACGTCTAAAGTCCTTGAAATTGCAAAAGAATATATACCAAATAAAACAATAACTGTAAGAAATAAACGACTTGCCCTGGATTACTAAAGAGATTAAACAAATTATGCGTAAAAGGGGACCGGACAAGGAAAAAGGCTAAACTGAATAATTCTGAATATCTATGGTCAAAATTTAAAGTTTTAAGAAACAGGGTTGTGAATTTACTACGATGTGCTAGGAAAAACTACCATGATAAATTGTGTAATAAAATTAAAGAAAACAAATTTTCAAGTAAAGATTGGTGGAAATTAATAATAGTCCAGTCAAATTGTCACAGTACCTTGAACTAATTGCAACACAATCTTTATGTGTTCTACACATTTGAATATGATGTTATAAATATGAATAAAAAAAGTCTACCAAAAAATTCGATGTGGAAAGTATTAATTTTCAAACAATAAAATTTTGTTCATTTGTTAATGCTCGACCGCGCTTCCATACAACTTTTGACGTGTGGTGATAATTAAATCCGGATATCGAAATAATGAAATAATTTCTATAAAACATCGTGATTAATTTTTAAAACAATTCCAAAAGATTATTGATAATGTATGTATGCAGATCAGTAACTTTTTTGACAGCGATATAATATATCATATCAACTTATTAATATATATCAATGGTAAAATCCGAATGTATTTAGTGTTGTAGTTTGTACTTCCGGTGATGATCGAGAAGTGCGAATCAACTTTTTCGAATTCGAAGCAATAGATCTATTACTTAAAAATAGTGTCTAAACTGCACACAAATTTGATAGAGTACGATTTATAACAATATCGGCAATGTGTAATACATAAGATTTGCCCATTATCTAAAGCAAGAATTAAAATCATATAAACTGTAGCGTCGTGTTTAAAAAATCCATGTATGGACGCCCATTAGGGTAACTATTTTCATAGTATTACGACAATTGCAGTTTTTAGATTTCTTGTTTTACGTATATTATACGTATTTTACTTTGAAAAATTGTTTTTATACTTGATTTAATGGTTAATATAAATTAATTTCATTTAATTTATTGCCATTTACCCATACTTAAATCATATTTGTGCTATATATATGTATTAAAAGGCCTTCCTCCCGTAATTTACACTCGTTTGTTTGACGTAATTATTGTTATTTAAAGCATATTCAAACGTTATTTGGAGGAAAATTATCATTCCAGTCTATCAAAATTTTGAATTTTTCATCATGGAGGCATGCATTATATGCAAAGAGAGTACCACGGGGCGACCAACTCAGTGTGCTCACAGAGAAAGGTTGTACAAGCATAAATTTAGCGTCCAGAAAGAGAGGTGAATCTGATATAGCTTCACCTGGTGATTTTGTACACAGAAAGTGTCGACAAAAATTTACTCACCCCAAAATATATAGAACAGTCGATCAGTTAGATAAAACAAATGATACAAAAAAGGTATTACGATCATCAGAGACTTTCAGTTTTCAAGACCATTGCATTTTCTGTGGTTTGCCCGCAAAATATATCAAAAGAAAAAGAGGTTTAGATGTTCATCCCCGTTCGTACAATTGAATTTCAAAAGAAACTATTTGAAATTTGTGAAAAACGAAATGATGATTGGGGACATGTAGTAAAGGGTCGTATATCATGTGTGAATGATCTCCATGCTGCCGATGCTTTATACCATCAATCTTGCAGCGTAAATTTCAGGACGGGTAAAAATTTACCAATTGCATTTTCCCCCATTCCTGCTAAACTAAAACGCACATCAGGAAGACCTTGTCAAAACCAACAAGAAAGAAGCATTTTCAAAAACATGTGCTTATTTTGCGAGTAATGATAATGAACAAATTACTATTTTGGACCTGACAAAAAAAGATGGCAGAGTTCTGCGATGAACCATACACATGTAGATATATGAAAGAAAAGCTTAAGAAACATTTTGGTACTGATATTTTGATCACCGAAATAAACGGTCTTCCGAATGTTGTCACTTTCTGTTATTCTGCCAAATCAATTTTATACGACTTCTACAAGCGACCGAAAACATCGTCTGACAAAGAGGCCATAATTAAAGCTGCAGCTAAACTTATCCTCAGTGACATAAAAGCCATTCAATGTTCAACAGCCTTTTATCCCTCACCCTCAGAGATTGAATCTATAGCTTCTCAAACCTCATACGTCCCGGAATCTCTCAAATTGCTATTGTCAAATATTTTTCTGCAAAGCTGTAAAAAATGACGTCAAAATTGCGTCAATCGGACAGGCTATTATGCAAGCATCAAGACCAAGGGCACTTTTGGCACCACTTCAAATAAGCCTTGGCGTTCAACTCCACCAACAATTTGCCTCAAGATTCCTTTTAGATACTCTCAACAGTCTTGGCTTTTCTGCATCTTATTCTGAGGTTAAGCGCTACCAATCAAATGCAGCTGTTGAACAAGAGCAAACCCAGTTTGAGTTAAAAGACGAAAGCTTTCTTCAGTTTATTGCTGATAATGTAGACCATATTTCATGTACAATTGACGGACATGGAACGTTCCATGGTATGGGCATAATTGGTAGCTTTACTCCGGGTTCAAAATTCAACAGAGAAATCCCACGACGTGAAGTGATTAAAGAATCTGTTTTAGAGGCTGGAAGTGTAGAAGTACTGTATTACCAGCGGCCACAGACAAAAGAAAAATACTTCACTAAGCTACGAGAAATTGATGTTGATGATAAGTTTTGGTATGCAGATCTCTTATGCAGTATCATCTGGCCCCTTCGAACTCCCCGCCCTTCTTGGTCTGGATTCATGCAAATGTTTCGGAATGGGCAGTATCCTGGACAATCTACCACCATTTTTCTTTCCTATGATTGATCTTCCTCCTAGTGATATGACATGCATCTATTCAACATTGCAATTTGTTTGCAAAGAAGCATCAAAATATAAACGGACCCCTGTTATAACTTTTGACCAGCCTTTGTACTGGAAGGCTCATCAAATAATATCAAACGAATTAGAGGACAGTGTATTAAAGACAATGATTTTACGCTTAGGTGGGTTTCATCTAGAGATGAGTTTTCTAGGTGCAATTGGACATCTCATGTCTGGATCAGGACTTCATGAAGTTTTCGAAACCGTGTTTGCTCCAAATACTGTGGGTCATATGATTTCAGGCAAAGCGGTTTCACGGGCCATTAGGGGCCACAATCTTGTTTATTCAGCCCTCAATGCAATCCTCCTCGCAAGAACTTTTGATTTGGATCTTGACAGTGTTATTGGAGACCGTATAAACCAATTTTTATCAACTAGTGAGGACACTAACGTTTCTGAAAGTTTGGAGGCACTATCAGACCCACCCAATCGCATTTATTCTGAGAGCGAATTTCTACCACAAAATTCGGATCCAGTTCTTGAAAAAAGCATGTTCTATGTACGATTCATTGAAAGACAGGGAACTTACCTTGGTTGATATGAGCGGGGAATGAAATCTTCGAAAACAATATCTTCGAGGATTGAACAAGAAAAGGCCTCCCTGGAAAACAAACGAACTGCAACGGTTGTGGTTACACTACTTAAACATGATACATCTTCTCCATAAGTTTCTCGAGGCAGAAAGGACTGGTAATTGGAAACTTCATCAAAAGACAATATCTCTGATGCTACCCTACCTTGCAGCAGCTGGCCACAATCTTTATCTAAAATCCGCTTATGTCTATTTATGCGAAATGCAACAACTTGAATGCAGACACCCAGATATCCATGCAATGTTTGAAGCTGGTCATCATGTTATACGTCGGTCCGACCGATATTGGGCAGGACTCTCTAGTGATGTGGTCATAGAACAGGTACTCATGAGGGCCATGAAAACAACTGGTGGGTTTAACAAGAGGAAGGGGCATGACAGAATTCCAGCGAGTCCAATGGTTGTTTTCATCTCCAGCTTGTGCGGAAATGAATTACGCAATGCAAACTCTTACTGGAATAGACTACCACACAAGTGACCAGCATAAGGAGTCTGGAAAAGCTAGACAAGCACGTGATGATAATGATGCCTTCAAAGTCCTAAAAACACATTATTGAAAGAAATCCTTTTGATGGAAATGAGGGTCTTCGGTCGAATTGAAACTGGTATTATTGCCGACGAAAAAGTGAATGTTGATATTTGTAAAGAGATTGGACTAAAAATAGTAAACTAGTTACCAGGAGAGTCTTTATCAGGATACTCGTTTAAAAGGTCTAAACAAGCCGTTACTCTAAATTCAAAACTTGCAGTCAAAGTAGACGATACTGAAATGCATGTAGACCCCCAGCTTCTCTTTCAAAGACTGATAACTTTTTCTAGAATTGTTTATCCCGATATCTCAGTTCTGTTTTCATATGAACTTTCCACTCACCCTTCTTCACTCTTTGATTCTGGTGGTCTTCCTCGCATAGCACAAAAATCAACCCTGGCCAGCGCAGTATGGACAATGGGCGACTGCTCTGCCTCAACATCCAATTCTACCAGAGAATTTGAATATGTGCTAGATGGTGGGTCTCTCATCTATAAGCTTCCATGGGAACAAAAAAACATCATTTGGACAAATCATCGATTGCTGTTCAAATTATGTCATTAAGAAATTCGGTCATGCAACCATTGTTTTTGATGGTTATCCAGATGGCCCATCTACGAAGGACATAACTCATTTGCGTAGATCTAAGGGAATTCTTCTTGAATAAACATTATACAAGCATATGGAATATAATGTCATATGTAATACTGTTTATGGAAATGACGCAAATAAAAAAGATTGATATACATACTGATTTATTAAAAATACAAATTATTGATATTGATAAAAAATCAAAATTAGTATTTTCCTATCTGTGAGGATTTTAAAGTGAACGGTACGGTTAATAGTAATAATCACTGGAAAAAGTTACATTATTAAACTTTATTTGATTTTTTCCTTATACAATACCATGATAAACATTTCCAGTTTTCTGTGACTTTTAAAAGAAATTACACAATTTTCCCCATGAAATTTTTAACTTTAAAATTGCTAGGCATCATGAACTTATTTTGCATCATCTATTAGTAAACTACTATTGATTCAAAAAATCATGTTTTCGAGCGTGCAACAAATGTCCAGAAATTTGTGATTTTCCACCAAAAAACAATATTTTTCCTTAAAAAAACATTTGAAATGATGCTAAGCAATATAAACCACTTTATTTTATAAAGTTTGTTATCTCTCAAGTAAATAAAATCAGTTAGTTTTTTATTTTGATACACTTTTGTTGAATACAACGATTTTTCCAGTTTTTCTCAAGTTTTGATTAGTTTTTGTTTAATTTCTAAAAAAAAATTCCTTTTCCACGGGGTTGATAGTGGTAAACAATTTGTCATTTAGAAGCCAACATATTAACCTAATCTTATCAAAAGAAAAATTTTGTGTTGCAATTTTTTCATGGTTAGACCCCTATGTTGCATACTTTGACTGGACTATAAAACAAGTTTCAAAATTTTCTAACAAGTCTGGACAAATTAGTACTTTAATTACAGAAGACAACACTGTAGTCACAGATGACTCTGAAAAGGCTGAAATGTTAAATTCTTTCTTTGTATCACAATCTAAAATTGATGAAATAAACTCCAGTCTACCGTCTACAAATGATGCTAATAATGTTGAACAAGCTGTTTTAAACCATATTGTTATTTTAAAACAAAGATGTAAACGACTTCTTAAGACTACTAGACACTTCTAAAGCTGTAGGACATGATCTCTTAAGCCCTAGGTTACTCAAAGAGGCTTCTGACGAATTAACTATTCCTCTATGTACATTATTTAACTTGTCACTATCACAAAAAACATATCCCTCGGAATGGAAAATCGCAAATGTTGTACCTGTTTTTAAAAAAGATGATCCCCAAAAAATAAATAATTATAGACCCATTTCACTACTTTCAGTTGCAAGTAAAATTTTTGAAAAATGTATTCATAAATACGTGCATAATTTTATACACGAAAATAATTTGTTGTCTCAACATCAGTTCAGGTTTTCGGGAGGGTGACTCCACAATAAATCAACTCTTATACATATCACATGATTTTTCTAAAGCGTTAGATGAAGGGAAAGATATAAGGGTGGTCTTCTTTGACATAAGCAAGGCTTTTGACAGGGTTTGGCATAAGGGGCTTCTTTATAAAATAGAAAAAAATAGGGATCAAAGGTGATCTTTTAACATGGGTAAAAAGCTATCTCCTAAACAGAAAACAGACAGTTGTTCTCAATGGAAAGAAATCTACACTGCGTAGAAGTTTGTGCTGGAGTGCCCCAGGGATCAATCCTTGGTCCACTATTCTTTTTAATTTTCATAAATGATATTGTTTCAACATTGGATGTACTATTAAGCTCTTCGCTGACGATACCTCTTTATCTATTGTAATTGACAACCCTGAAGCAGCAGCTCGTGAGCTAAATACTAACCTAGATAAGGTAAATAAATGGTCCAAACAATGGTTGGTTAATTTTAATCCGCGTAAAACTGAGTGCTTACTGATATCTAGAAAACGTAACACAAATATTCACCCTACACTTTACTTTAATAACACACCAGTAGCAGAAGTATCCAAACACAAACACTTAGGGATAATTTTTAATGATAAATGCCATTGGGGGGATCACATAAATTATATCATAGAAAAGGCAAATATAAAACTAAATCTTCTCCGAAAATTAAAATTTGACCTTGATCGCCAAACACTACAATGTATGTATTTCACGTTTATACGTCCCATACTGGAATATGGGGATATACTATTTGATAACTGTCCGGAATATTGTAAAGATCAGTTGGAAAAAATTAATATAGAAAGCTGCCAGAATTGTTACAGGTGCTACAAAATTAGTTGGTCTCGAAGCTCTTTATAGAGAATGTGGGTGGGGAAACACTATGTACACGTAGGGAAAAACACAAACTTATTCAATATTATAAAATTGTAAACCTATTAACTCCGGATTACATGCGAGAGAACTATTACCTCTTCAATATGAACAACAACACTCTTATCCAACGAGACACGCTGACAACTTTGTCGTCCCCCATTGCAGAACATCTCAACATTTACATAGCTTCATCCCCTCAACAACAACTCTATGGAATAATCTCCCTCTCGGAATTAGAAAATCTATTTCATTAAGTTCGTTCAAAAATAACATTTCTAAATTTTACAATATTGATAAGCCTCCACTCTACTATAATGTAGGGACCAGGAAAGGTCAAATATTACATGCAAGGCTTCGCATGTCATGCAGTTCTTTAAAATCACCATCTTTATCTGAAAAATATTGTAGAATCCCCATACTGCGCCTGTGGAGAAATCGAAACAACCGAGCACTTTCTTCTCTCTTGTCCACATTACCTTAACCTGAGAATTGAATTAAGAAAATGCACTAAACTTCCCATTTACAACAAAGATATTACTATATGGTAATCCAGACAAAAACAACGACTTTAATGAAAATATATTTACAAATGTACAGAAATTTATTGTGCAAACAAAACGTTTTTACTAGAACTTAAAAAATATTTCTTATGAGCAATGTTATCATGGACAACATATTAATTAAATTTAATACCTAACCAGATAACTATTTGTGTTACATGTTATATTCCTGTCTTTCAATAATGTTGGCTTCAAATTTTGCTACCCACCATCATCATATTCATCACCTTCATTTTATAATAATTCATCAATTTATTTAATATTACTTTAACAGCTTATCAAATGTGCAACATTGTAACTTTATAGGTACATGTATAGTCTACGGGAGTACTTAATATATCAGTCATCTAGGGGGACATAAGCGTTACGCTTCTTTTCAATCTCCTGTCAATTTATGTAGTTATATATAAATTCTAATTGAATAAATATGTTTAAACTAACCATAAATTTGGTTACAGATTTCTTAACATTTTGTTTACAATGAGATAGTCATGGGACATAAACATTCTCCACTTATGTTATTTTCTTCTTTGTTTTATATAAAACCAACATTTTTTAAATGTCCACAGAATCCACTATTTTAAGCAATATTTCAATGTACATATATACCAGAATGTTTTCAATAATGAGAATACATGTATATAGTTAAAGCATGCATTAGTTTGCCCTTACAATTTATTCATACATAAATAAGCAGAAAACAAGACATGAATACAAGGTTGTATTGTTACTTAATAATTCATACACAGATCTATATATCAACGCCACATTTGGATCTAAAAACCTTCACAACCTTAACTGACCTCACTGATGAAGGTTAAGTGATGTATAACAATACCATACACTTTGTCCAGATCATGCAACTTTCAATTGAATTGCTTTATTTGCCAATATTTCTCATTATTTTCTCCAACATTTCTGAACTTAGAAATTTTTGCAGCTTCACGTCATTCATTATTGCTACATGATATGTGATAACAATTCATGTTTACTTTCAAATATTTTGTATTTATACATGTAGCCAATGTTGCAGCCACAATTTGTTACTACAAAAGAAAGAGAAATCAGTGTTCAGAGAGGACAATTAGTATATTTATTTCATTATTTAACAAGTCAATATTCTTCCTAAAATTCAATGGCAAAAACTGTAATTCAATTTGTCACCTGAATTAACACATTACTAAATTAGAATTTTACATAAAGCCATTAAAGGCAATTACAATTGTATATAAAGTGTACTGTTTCAGTCCTTACTTCACTATAATGCATTTGGGCAACATATTATCAAGTGTTACTTAATTTTTGACTAGGTAGATACCTAGAATATTTAAGAGAAAGAATTTTAACCAATCAATATTTACTACAAAAATTTACTACTCAGATGGTGTACGATGAACTCATCATGTAACTGCAATGATCACAAGGTTAAAACTAAACTCATCCCCTCCCCTCCATCCCCAGACAAAAAAAATGGATCAGATCATGGGATCCCCAAGATATAAAATGTACCTTTATTATGAACATGTTAATTTTGTAAACATATTCGCATGTAAAACTTAGAGCTTTTAAAGGTAACATACATGTTACTTTACCTAGTCTCAAATGATAACAGTTCTAAATCTATGGATTAAAATATCTAGTCACTTACCAGGTGGCAGTTAGTGAGAGAACATAAATCCTACTGTGATATTCAAAGATTTACAAAAGTATGTCATGAACATAACACAAACAAATCAGGAACATTTAAATAACTTCTATCATGTGTATGCTAGACTTTCTTGGGAAACAAGTAATTCATTTATCAAGACATGGTAGAACTAAATATTAAGCAGAGTTTGTTTTTTTTCTTTAGTTTATAGCTATTTATGTCAAAAAAAAGGTTTTGATGGCAAGAAAAATTACTCCAGTACTGCCAGTGACACATCAGTAGTTACCGGTATATTCAACTTCTAGTTGTAACTGCTGGTTACTGATTTTTTTCTTCTTAAATTACTTTTTTAAAACACATCATGCATGTATACATACATATAATTTTCGTGTACATGTATATATTTAATGACAAATAAATTACTCCTTGAAGAAAATATAGAATTTTGTCTTCTTTATTTCTTCAAATGTAATACACACAAGGACTTATAGGTAGATAACTTTGCAGGTATTCACAGGTTTGAAATGTTGGCCAAGATATGATAGATTATCTTTTTAACTTTTGATACCTACATACAGTTAAGATTGAACATGGTTCTTTGGCACATAAATGGCAGACAACATAGCCCAAACAGACCACCTGCCAACTTGATTTTAACATTTCTATATAGAGCCATTAATTTCTATGTATGCACATACCAGGATTATGTGTCAGTGAATTTCTTACATTTACTTATATACATGATTTATACTTGGTCTATGTGAATATTAGGGACATATAACATGCAAAAGCAAATCATACAGATTCTTGGTTCAAAGGGTCTTTAACTCATTCACCCCTTAAGACACATTTGAACTGGTCTAAGTCATTGATTTACTGAAGAGTCCATTGTTTCTCAGGGAATGATAAGTTAAGGATGATGTATCACTTACTGTACAGTAACTTATGCCATAGTGTTAAATATTCCCTATATTCACAGTATTGATCAATCTGTTAATAAGTTTTAACTATTTAACAAATGAACAGTTGTGCATTTATTGTCAATATGCAGGCCCTTTGGATGACAGATAAATAGAATGGCACCCGTTACATTTACAATATCATAGTTTCAAATTGAAAAACTAAATAATGGAATTCAATACCCCACCTTATACGTGATTGGTCTCAAGTTCAAGGTAGAACAGTAAAGACATTTAAGTATAGATTTTTTAAAATGAAATATCTTAATGTATGTCATGTAAGGAACTTCATTTATAGCTGACATAA
The DNA here is from genome assembly GCA_030159075.1 of Atrina japonica. Lineage (NCBI taxonomy): Eukaryota > Metazoa > Mollusca > Bivalvia > Pterioida > Pinnidae > Atrina > Atrina japonica. The sequence goes on along the minus strand of BROG01000319.1, from coordinate 655,764 downwards.
ACTCCGTCTACATTGACACTAGCTGAGTATAATGGAGACTGCTGCTGTTGTAAATATATAGTACACGATATATTACAGATCAACTGTTTTTGTGTGACATGTTATTTTATTGTTAATCCCAATCTGCGATTAAAAAAATGTAATTGTGTCATGAGAGTGAGAGAAAAAAAACGTGAAAATTACAACCTGTGGAATTAAAACCCTATACAGACTCAGTATTCTTATGCCAAAACTACAAAAGATCAAAGATATCTTCAATTTAGTGTAATGTCAAATTTTAGTTGGTGAAAGGATATTACTTCCCTTTGCTTCAGTAGAACCACTAAGTGGTATAGTGTACATTACAAAACATTTGGGGCCTATGGAAATCCCTAGGCCATGTAAAATCAACTTATCTAAATATCATGGTTTAACTAAGGACACAATTCTAATATTTCCCTAAACTGAACATATTGACATTTACATTAAATACTTTAATAGACATTGTAAATACATTAAAGTTATGGCAAGTTATGCATGTGTTTGATAATGTACTAATCTTATTGGCACCAACCTTCAACTGAAATTTCCCTGCTTTAACTTTAGCATATTATTATTTACAATGAAGAGTAAACCAAGTATGAAGTTTACTCTTTAAATCTCTAACTTTTATGCATTTCTATAGGTTCAAAATAGGGACAAGAAAGAGGCAAACATCATTAAGAAAGAACCTGTATTGATATCCCTGTTAAAGTATTTGGTAGTCAAACAAAGTCATTTAATCTGTGTGGGTCTTCTTTAACACTTTCATGTTTGAGGCAAATTTTCAATTTGACAGGAAAGTGAAATACATATTAAGATATATATATATGTATACCGGTAATCTTTAGTAGGTAAACACTTAGCACATGAATACAGTCGCTATATTATAATGTGAAAATTGATATCAGTTGATATTGTGTGCAAACCAAGATCCTTGGATGCAAAATATTAATACATGTCTTGGCAACATTTGTTGCTTCAAATGATTCATTTGAATTTGGTGAATAAATATTTTAATTAAAAAGTATAGCTGTGACCTATTATTAAGGAACAAGATGATTTCCATGTCAAAAGTCTTTGCCAACATTCAGTGAATAAAGTTTACCTACAAGCTTAAAACATTTTAAATTTTATTCAAGAGAAAACATTTTTCCTGCATTTAAATTTCCCAAGGCAGTAAAACTAGTAGTATCGGTCCATATCTAAAACCCACTTATTCTATTGACTTTCAAGTCTGATTGGCTCTCAGCCTTGGAATTTCAATGTTGTTCAAGATTATTTAGCCTCAAATCAATGATAACATTGTAACCTGAAAATTTACAGTTGGCCCATTGAAAAGCCAATAGTAAATCAATCACTTTTATAGAAATTTTAGAGTTTCTACTTGCAAATAATATGATCAACAAACGTAACTTTTTTTTCTTTCCAGTATGTTCAGAAGAACAAACAAAATGCAAGTGTTTACACTGTTACTTTCAAAAATAGATTTAAAATACTTAATTTCTAAATTTTTGTCAGCATTCTTACAAAAGTATAGATCCAAGTGTAATTGGCTGATGTTATCTTTTTTTTTCTTTCAGAATTGGCAGTTGTTGTTATAGCAACAAACTTTGTTAAATAACAGAAATATCCAATACATGTATCCCTGATTAATTCTGGGATCAGTTTCAGTTTATGCCCAGGCTGTGAAAAATAATTGAATGAACATTTTTTTTTTATTATTTCAGTAACTTAAAATCAAAAGAAAGCTATTAACTGTTTATACCTGATGTAAATGCCATTATTCAAGTTTAGAAAAGGATTGAAATGATTATCATATTTTTATTGATGCTTTCATTCAATATATGCCAGCATGGTTTTAGCGTTATAATTATAAAATTTTATATGTTCAACACATCAAATGTATAGTACTTTTAATTTAAATATCATGTCCGTCCTTATCAAAATAACCAACAAAACTCTGAAAATGAAATCACAATGCTTTGTTTATGCAACATATCAATGAAATTATTATGTAATGTTCAGAATTGTATACAAGTTAAACAAACTTCATTTATATGATATATTCAAATATTGCTAATCAAACAAATGGAATCAGCAAGCTGTTTACATTCCAATGTAAATAGTAAACAGTAATATATTTGAACAATGAAGAGTGAAAAAATATTTGTCAAGTTTAAAAATATTAATTTGTGTCCGCTGACTAAATGTTATGATGAACAATCATCTTTTTCAAAACGTGTTAATAATTTTGGAAGGAGGAGAAAAGATATATAAATGTAAGAGGCCAGCAAAAACATGTATACAAGTAGCTGAACTTTGTGTGCTTGGATAGAAATCAGAATTTTTTCTCTTCTGATTTTATTTAAAAAGTAACCAATGACTTAAACATTTCATAAAACTGACATTTGTTGGTTTCTGTTGAAATGGATATATGTATGTATGTATGTATGATGTAAGTTACACTAAGTGTGCTCAAAGTTAATAAATATTTATCAGGTTTTAATTAATCCTTTTTAAGACACGGTCCTTTACCCTTCCAATTACGAATTTTAGGTCACAATGGGCCAAACTGGGGAAAAAGTAACTACATTTGGCCATTTAATTTATCAGAATAAAGACACAAAATTTTTGATTCATTTAGCTTCTCATATTTATCTGACTACATGGTTTACATCTGAATACTTCAAAGAGCAGTTCATATATGTACGAAATTCTCCTTTTTATTGTTTGATACTGAATGTGAACCACAAGATGAACATAACTGGGAAATTTTTGCTCAAAGTCGGGGAAAAAAACAGATTAATTTGCATTGGGAATGGGGCCTTTTACGGGACCTGCATGTAGATGATATTAATCCCTATATAATATATATATATATATATATATATATATATATATATATATATATATATAATATATATATATATATATATATATATATATATATATATATATATATTTAAAACATTAATCATAAAAATACAGTGAAATCTCATTATCTCGAAATTCATGAGCTCCCCTTTTACTTCAAGATATCCAGAATTCCAGATAACAAAAATTCGCTAATATATATCTTGAATATAATATATACCATGTATGTATACACATATACCATAAGATATATAATAAAATATGGACCCAAATTTGATGTAAATTCAAATCCATCATGTCCCTAGAGTTACATATCAAAACATCTGTTTCATATTCTATCAACAATAAAGTTTTCCTTTCATTCTACCTGCTCATGTTCATGAAATAATATGAATTTTAATGTTGTTGTGAATAAGTTCTTCAAAGTTCCCAACTATTTTCATGTAAACTTTTATAATTGCATGTAATTACTTAATCCTTCTAGAGACTCATAAAAAAATCAATTCTAATTATTTACAGAAATCCAATACTCCTACTCAATAGCTCTCTAATTACTAGTATTGTTACATGTATGTTGTAAGATCATGCTAAGACTGCAACTATGTCTATAGTCAGCTAAACACTTGTGAATATTAAAGATTACAATTGGCATAAATTTTTCATTGTCAGACACTTAAAGAATCTGGATTTGTGTTAAAATATCAGGGTAAATTAGTACAAAGCTGGATATTGAAATGTATAGGTGATAAGTTTGCTGGCATTTACAGACTTTTGGTAGCCAAAGCATATATACTTTAGTACTCAATGGCCATGGGCAGTTTGCAAGCTTGGGTACATGGGTTTTATCTAGGCACTCACAGGAAGGATACTGGGGATTTCCTGTGTGCTTGTTTTTGCATCTCTGTTTACACTCTTGATTGATTTACATGTCTAAGAACATCTTGTCACATTTGTTGCTAATACCATAGTTAAAAATCAAATTAGTATTCACATTAATGATGACTTCGTATCTTAATTGTTTGTTGTGTATAATATTAAATGTATACAAGCAATGACTTTTGTCCAGATTATTTCAAGATACATGACATTTTTTCTTCTTACATCTAGTGTGCCCATTGGGTTTAAAATGCAACAGAATTATTATTTCAAAAGTAAGTGTACTCCAAATGGAAATAGTTTAGAGTGCATTAATGTGTACCAAAATTATGTGGTCCAAATTCTGCTGATTTTTAAATTTATTTATTTAAATTATTGTATTGAAAAAAATGCATGTTTAAAATAGGACAAACCTTTTGTTAAAAAAATTATTTCATTAATTTGAAAGTGTGCTATATTTATCAGATTTTCATGTGTTTATCACTGTAGGCTAATTTTTGTTTTTACTTTATTTCATATATCAATACAATTACTTAATGGATTGAAAATAACTGAATCCATTTAAAAATATTAGCCTATGAATAACCAAAAACCTATGATTTGACTTTTTTGGCATGGATTTCATATAATCTATATTACTGACCTGCCGAAAAATCCTTTGTCTGTATAACACTTTTCACACACGTACATTTTTAAGGAAAGTCAATTAAAAATATGCAATGAGTGATTTTTCTTTAGTAAAATAGAAATAACAAATTTTATGGAATTTTTAAGAGCACATTGTCTTACTAAACTGGTTTAAACATATTTTATTTCATTTTTTCAATTATTGACATGACATCAACAAACAATATGCAGACATGGGATTGGAAATCAAGCACACAGCTTATATAAATTTCTCAAACATGCAAATTGACTTAGTCAGTATAATTATATATCTAGAAAAAAAATAAAATTAAATTGACTCTTCAAAACTAAATCTGCAACCAAACATTATAAACAAAATCACACACATTTATAAAATACTACAAATATGATATGACTGGGACAGTTTCTAATTCATTATTCATACATGATTCATGTATGAAAATTAAAAGAAAAAATAGACTATCAAAAATTGATGCAAGACAGGGGATAACAATGGTCAATGCTTACCAAATCAAATTGGAAGTCTGATTCTGGATTAGACTCCCACATTATGCTGATTTTCTGTCTGTTTCAGATACTGCACCTCACTCCAGATGAAATCATCAAACCACTATACAAACATTTTTTAATGTTCAGTAAGTCACCGACACTGTCCATTTTAAACTTTATACATCGCACAGGCGCGAGTAGTAGCCTGTTTAAAATTATCTTTTATACACAAAATGTTAAATATATTATAAAAACACAAAGTACACTAAATATCGTTTTTCAATATTTGTCTGTGTGAGACATCAATAATTTCCAGCGTTAGATACATTGATCAACTGCTCAACGAAAGTTGAAATTAGAAAAGTAAAACTGATGTTAGTCAGTGAAAGTAAGATATGCGTTTCACATAGTCACTGATTTTAGCGGTATGTTTTCGTTATAGATTAGAAATACAATGCACCTGATTGGCACATATTATAATATTCCTAGGCTTAATACCTTTAAATCGCACGACTTTACTCAAATGCATAGTAGTGTGACGTTCAAAATAGTCGAGTTCAGACACCTTGTTGAGTATGGCGGTTTACTCCAAAAGATGCCTTCATCCGCCTATTAGAATAAACCTTAAAATATATCATAAACTCAAATAGTTCAACAAAAGTGGAATACCAATGAGTAAATGTATACATAATTTATAACACTTGAATAATTCTGTATTTAATATCAGCAAAAATGTTTTTTTCTTGACTTTTATTTCAGTAAAATAATGTGTACATGCAGACGACCATTTGTGTCGTTACTTGGTAAGTACTACTTTCTCAGATACGGAATGAATATTTTGAAGTCAACAAAATAACCGTCTAAATTAAATTTTTATAAACCGAAAAAATAAATTACATAAAAAGGAAATTTTCGGTACCTATTGGGAGTTTGTGGACAAGTATCGACAAAAGTCAAATTGTAAATAAATGCGGGACAGTCTTCCTTTTCACTGTAGGACGCCATATCGGAAAGATTTCTAATATGGTAAATTAATATTATTGAGATTTTCGCTAATATCAATGTATAAATAACAATTATAACCAAATAAATTTGTTAATTGATACTAAAACGAGTTTGATTTGCTACGATTGAAGAGTGATGTCGACAACAATCCTAGAATTTCAAGTAAATTAACACGTGAAATACAGTTTTATCACGTCAAGATACTGATATTCAGTATGTATCCACATTTTCCATTCCGTTTTGTTTAAGTTACTAGCAATCAACATAGTCTTCGTTGTTGTTTGATAGTCTATCCAACTTAGGTTTGCACTGAAAAAAATCATTATTTCTAAGAAACTGCATGTCTGGTGTGGTAACAAGATTTGATGTTTATTTTTACGCCTTCTCACTGACATCGGTCCTCGCCGGTGTCATAGAACCCCTCTCCTCCGGAAAATTTTCTATGTAGAAAAGCTTTCCCCACGGGGGAAAGTTTTCTATATAGAATTTATTCCGCCTTCTTTGTATAGAAAACTATCCCACCTGCACATTATAAGTTTGGCTTTTATCTCATCGATAGATAATTATATTTTTTCAGACTAGCCTGTGATTCAGGATTCTAAATTTGTGCAATGCAAAAATCGAAAAGTGTAATTCACATAATTGTCTGTGGCAGATGATATCGAAATCAGATGTTTCTTTTAAAAACAGCAATCGATTTTCTTTTCGTTAATCTTTTTATCAACTGATTATTCCTTTAATCCAAAAGTGAATTTATTTGAAAATCTTTTCAATTGAGTCGTTCATAAAGTACATGTATTTCACGGCTAAGCAAAGGTAACATTTTTAGAAGTACCGACAATTCATACAGGGTTTTCCCTTGGATTTTATTTTAGTGTGTCCCAGGACCCACAAGGACAAAATTCCTGAGTCCTTAGTTAAATTTGTAAGAGATCTCAAGTCATTGAAATTCAAGAAAATACATGAAAACAAAGGCAAACATTTTCAGTTATGGGTTGAAAAAAAAATTACTGAGTTTTTGTGGGTTCTTGGGGACTCGCTAATATTACTGTATTACGTCATGAAAATATTTTATGTATCGGAGACGCAGAAATTGTGTAAGGAAAAACCTTGCTCACATTTATTCTACTTTGATTAATTTGCTCAGTCTGTAACAACTTCAGACATAACATGAAATACCAACATACTTTTAGTTTTATATTTTGAAATTATCAGTAAAGATTTATTAATAATATTTTCGGATTGAGGGGGAATGTTTTCTATACAGAATTCCTTCAGGTGGGGGCGATTTTGTATGTAGATATCTTTCCAAGGGAAGGTTCATTTTGCAGGTTTTCTATATGACACCGGATCACCTGACGTAGCGAGAGATACTCAGTGACAAGTATTGCCATTGCATGCGTATCTCTTCTTAAGTTCTTTATCACCAATATCATTTAAGCCAAAGGTAAATCATTGAGGAGCATCTGAAAAGGCTCAGGGTCCCCAATGCCCTTTGGGAATATATTATGTCATGTTGCCCCTGCCAGACAGAATCCCCAAAGGGATTAAGGGTCCCAAGAGTCAAACACCAGATAGTCAGACAAACATCTTTAAAAAAAGACAGGAATGCAATATCTGATCCAACTGATGCCCATTGTCAACCCTAACTAATTTCCATGTGCATTTTTGCATTATGCAGACATTGTCAATTCAAGAAATGATTAATCTTCATGATTTCATCTCAAACTTTATTTACTTCTCCGACAGCATGCAGTCAAGTTTGCAGATCTGATGCCAAAAGACGTTCCCAATTCATTGTCATGTTGGGAATTGACATCATAATACATTTATACATGTACATAAGTAAACTACCATTCACTGCGAAGTATAAACCTTGCAGTAACATGTTACTACTGATACAAATAATGAGTGCCAGTAGGTAATACCTATGGAGAGGGCGTGGCATTAATCAGCAGTGTAGTAAAAAAAATCATGTGAATTACAACAATGCTTTGAAAGCCAACACATTATAAAAATGCAGGAAAAGAGTCCGAACTCCCAAGAGCAACATTACACTTGGTGTTAAAATTTAGTTGTGATTTCAAATATTTAGAACAGTATACTTCCTGAAAATATGTCGCCAAAACATCTGATTTAAATTCGTTGATGATAAGGATTACCGGTCAAGCGTCTGGTTGAAATGTGACTTTCTCTACATATATGAGGGCTTTGCCCTCTACCATAAATTGCATCGCTAAAATTTTGTTACTTTTATTATAAAATGAAGGGTTATTTTTTAGCCAGTTTAATTTTGGCCATTTGTATTTACATCATTTTTAAATTTCAAATTGTATCAAATCTTTGTTGTCATAATGAACATTCCAGGTGGTTGAAATTCACCTAGAAGGTGATCGGCATTAAAAATATGATTACGGAAAATATTATGCTGGACTCGGTTTTTCACAAAGAAGGATATAAATCATTTAGACTTCTCCGAACAAGTATCAATGAGATATCCTGCTATCCCACTAAGTAGATATTAAACCAGGCATGGGTATACAGTAGTAATATGAGAATGAAATGCCTAAGATATAAAGTCATGAATGTAATTATAGTAAAACTTGTATATATAACGACCTCCTTAGGGACACAAGAATACCTGTCTTTATAGGGAAGTGGTCTTTATAAAGAGGTTTATTTGTATACAAATGGTAATATTTGGGACAGCAAAAAAAAGTCTTTGTGACCAGGTGGTCTTTATACACAGGTGGTCACTATAGCAGGTTTTACTGTGTAAAAAGATTTAGATTTTTTGGCCGTCGCACATATTTTAATAGATTGGCCAAATTGGCTAAAATTAAATAATGGCCAAAATATCACAGTTTACAGCGTTATAATGAAATTCTTCTTTTTTATATTTGATAACATATTGTAATTTGTAGGGTGCCCACAAGTCATTTAGGATTAAGATGAGACTGGCAAAAAAACAGAAACAGAACAGACCAGTTCCACAGTGGGTTAGAATGAAAACAGGCAACACAATCAGGTAAGTTTTCAGAATTTACGGAAACTTTTCAAGTCTTTGACATTGGTGTATTTTCAAATTTTGCAATATTCTAAAAAATGAAATGCCAGTTTAATATACAGGCTTATAGATGATAAGCATTTGTTTTTAGCTCACCATTATGAAGTTAAAAGATGGGGGGGCTTATTTTTTCACTCCAGCATCAGATTAAGATTGGTTGAGGTCAGGTTTTCTCTATTTCTACTGCTTGTAATTCTACATGTACCGTACTTAACTTAAATGACATAAATGTCTTACAATTTTTGGCACATGCTACAGAGGCTTGTTGCAAAAAAATTTGTCAAGATTTAGTTTATTTTTTATAAATTCTGGTTTTTGTATTATTTTTTTTGTGTGTGTGTGTGTATATATATCAGGGTTTTCCCTGATGCAATAATTCTGCGTATTTATGCGTAAAAATCCTAAATGACGCTTATAAGATCTATTGCGTCCTAGTAGACGCGTTAAATACTTGATGTCTTTCAAGATCGTTTGGGTAAATAAACCAACCATGCGACCTATTTCTACCAGTTTGCTTCTTTTTTAAATTCTTATGTTCTAGTGCAATTCCACAAGAAAACCAAGAAACTGAATTCATCATTTTATTTACAATAAAACAGGAAAATCTTTACCTCTAATATAGATCTAGAATCAACAAGACAACATCGATCAACACTTTATGGGTACTTCCGGAAGTATAAATTAAAGAAGGGATAAACCCGACTTTCATTTGAATTATGGAAATTAAAAATAATAATGAAAGTACTAATGATGGTTATATAAAATGATTTATTTACACAAATGTTTATGTAAACCTTACATATGATAAAGTACTTTAATACTTGAAATGGATAAAATAGATATAATTTTAAATAAATAAATTTGAGGCATCAGTAGGCTACATTTAGTAACTTTTCAGTTTTGCATATATTTCTAAAAGCATGTAATTGTATTACAATTTATAGATTTTTGATATAAAATTTCCATATGATTTCAGATATAGTTAAAACAACTAAATTTTATTAAATTCATGTTTATAGGTTTATAGGGATGTCTGTAATTATCAACAAAAGTGCACATTTGACATTCAGTTTAATTCTGATCGAATCAAAGTGGACTGCAAATGGACTCCTAAATTACAAAATGGACTCCTAATTTTGTAGTTGTGGGAGTCCATGGACCCCTAATTTGAAAATCCCAGGGAAAACCCTGATATATCTATATATATATAATGATTTTATGTAAATATTAAAACTTTATTTCTTGGAACCCTGCATTTAAAATTTGAAGGTGAAGTAATTGTTCTTATGGAGTAAGTTATTTTTAGTCATGCTTGCTCATGAAGGTCCCATGTTGATATTTGTCATCTTTCAGAAACATTGAGGAGTGAGTGAGGTGATTGTTAAGCTGTGCACATTGGTTAACTGTTAAGTTGTGCTTATTGGTTAACAAATATTTATTATTTGTCATGTCAAGGACAGGGGAACATTTTACCTACAGACTATAAATAATTGACTTTGATATTAAGTTTATTAAGATCGGTGCTTGCAGAAAAAAATTCTCATCATCATCATATGTTACAGGTACAATGCCAAAAGGCGTCACTGGAGGCGTACCAAGCTGAAGATGTAAGCTGTGTGTAGAACCTGTAAAGAATATTGTACTGGTGAGGAATGAGAACTATTGTATTAACTATTGGACATGTGCAACACAAAGTCATAAACTACTGTAACAATAAAATCATTTCCTCACAATATTTTGTTTTGTCTTGTTATTGAGTAAAGGTGAAAGTCAGTCACTTTTATACTCACGTTTATACTAAACCTTTCATGATAACTGTTACTATTCTCAACTGCGGAAACACTTCCGAGTGGTATCAAGGAGTTTCGTGCTCAAACATTTCATACCCAAGACATAGTACCCAGTGAAGACTAATTGCTCACCTGTGTACAAAACTTCTTGTTACCACTCAGGATTGTAAAGTGCACAGGTGAGATTAGTACGAATGCAGTTATGGTGAAAGGGTCTATAGATTTGTCTTTCCAAGGTTAATTTATTAAAACAATGTTTATTAACACAATAAATAAAAGAGGAAAAATATTTCTTTTTTTTACATTTTTGTGTATTATAGTCGGATTGACATGACTTGGTTGGACAGAGTAACATTTGATTACCATACAGAGGATTCTTATCACTTTAAGCAACAACAAGCACTGTGAGAAAAGCATATTGATAGTCAAAGGTGTGGTGACAAATTGGAACCAGTAATTTTGCCAGTGCCATTTTAATGATGTTATGCTTTATTACCTGAAACTTAAACTGGTCCAGGTCAAGAAAGGGTTTATAAGGGGGGGGGCTAAACCAACTTAAAACACACGCTAGAAGTGGAGGGGGGGGGGGGCTAAACCAACTTAAAACACACACACGCCAGAAACGTCTTGGGGGGGCTAAGCCCCAATTTTCAACACCTATGCCTATCTTTGCAAAAAAAGTGGGGGGGGGCTTAGCTCCCCCCGGTTCCGACGCCTATGTATATGTATATATATATATCAGTGGCGTAGCTGGGTCCAGAAAAGTGGTTTGGGGGGGGGGGGGCACAACTGTTCAAAATATTGAGAATGGATTCCAGGAATTAAAAGGGGTAATGTTTGAGGCTTGTGACATTAACTTGTTTATACTTCAAATTTTAAACTTAAATTAAATTGCTTATCTAATAAATACCTCATGAAAAGAAGCGCGATGATTTCATCAATAGTAGAGTGATGGTATCAATATAAAGTTGCGGAGCGAGGCGCGTAATTTTTTGGAAATTTGTCTTTAATTTTTCGACTTTTAATAGAAAAGTGAAAGGTTTTGCGCCTATTTTATCGACTTTATGTGGCACACGGTCCCTCATCACTGGATTAATTGTCCTGCAATATTTCATTAGGGTAGGGTTTTACACATCTTTCAGATAGTTTTTTTAAATTTTGAATACAATGTATACCCTTTTTCAGCATCCAGAAGCGAAAACACGCATAACAATCCACTAATAAATCGCTTTGATTATCCTTCTCAAAGAAGGTAGGATCAGCAAAAAAGTTACTAAAATCAGGACAGAATTTTGGCCTAGTATCCTCCAGACATTGAATTATGACCTCTTTAACATTAAAATATCGTTGATGGATTAATTCTGAAGCCCAATGAGGCATTCTCTAGCTTCCAGACACAAAAATAGCCATTACCTTGTGGTCCAGGATATGCTTCCCAGAAATATTAAATTATTTTTAAAGCCCGTAATTATCTCATTGAGACTTGTCTTTATTCCGGCCAAATATTGCATTTAATTGACACGTGTATCGTTTAACAAAAAAAAAAAAGTATCAGCAAACACAAATGGATGCTAAACATGATGAAGAAATCCAGATTTTAAAAAAAAAAAAGTTCTTGGAAGCCTTTTTTCTGGATTTCAGACATGTTGATTATGTATAAATATTGGTATGTGTGAAAGTATGGGGGCCACCCAGGTACCTATGCCTATATGCATGTAATGTGTATATACATGTAGTTGTTAAGATATAACTTACATTTTGATATAATGCAAAATTTGCCAAGTTTACAAATAAATTTTCATATTCATACAAACTGAGGAAAAGAAAATGGGTTGCGAAAATTTTGGTAATAGTATGTACGGATTTTATTATCAATTATTCAAGAATTATAACTACTGCTTTGAAAAAATTGTGGTTGTGATAAAAGAAATTTGTGTGTGTGTGTGTGTGTGTCAAATTAAAGCCAACAGATAGCTTTTTCTTCTTTTGATTCAGAAGCGTGTTTGAAATATTATGCTTCATATGAATAAAAGAACAGCTGTTGGGGCGTTTAGGAGTTTGGGGGTAAAAACCATAGAAAAATTTTAAAAATCACTGAAAATTGGAAAACCAAAATGAATCCTTTACTTATTGCCACATTTTGCAATGAAATTAATGGTTGTATGGTAGATATCTTAAACGACATGTATAACAACCATTATTTATCAAATTTGGTGTTTTGGGGTGAAAATCAATTTTTAAACAAATCTGTGAAAAAAGTATTAAAACATTAAGCCACCTATAACACCAGCTTTTACCAATATTGTATGAGGGTATGTTTTTCAAAAAGGCTACAAATTGTGCTTTATTAGCGCTCTTGCTACTTAGGTGTTTTTGGGGTAAAAACCATAGAAAATAAACAAAATTTGCTTAAAATTGGAAATAAACAATTAATCCTTCATTTAAGTCTTTTTTGCAATTAAAGAAATAATAGTATGACAGATAGCTTAGATGATAAAACAATGATTTGTTTTATAAAGTTGGTGTTTTGAGATAAAAACCATGCAAGTTATAAAAAAAAATGCTGAAAACTGGAAAACCTCAATTAATCCTTCAGTTAAATTGCCTCGGTTTGCAATGAAAGTATTGGATGCATGGTAAATATTGTAAATGATAAGTATTGACCCATTAAACAACAACTGGGTATCAAATTTGGTGTTTTGGGGTAAAAAAACAATTTCTAAAACAGATATTTGTGGGAAAAAAAACATTCGACTCTAAGCCACTAATAACCCCAGCTTTTACCAATAATGATTTTGGAGGGTACACAATGTATTTTTATCAAAATACCTATCAAAATGCTTACGAGCATTGCTAGCACTTTGGCAACTTATGAGTGTGGGGGTAAAAATCATAGAATATCAATCCTTTGTTTAAGGTCCTTTTTTTTTTGCAATTAAAGTAATAGTTGTATGGCAGATGACTTAAACGTTAAGAATGGGCACAGTGAACAATGATTGGTGTTTTTAGGTAAAACCGTTGAAAAATTAACAGCAGTGGCTTTTATCACAAAAGTAAACAATAATTGAAGGAATACGAGGTTTTCCATTTTTTAAGGATTTCTGTTAAAATTTTTTGGTTTCAGCTTAAAGCTCCTAAACTCTCAAACAGACAGATTTCTAACATAATCCATTTTGTATCTTTTTTTATAAACTTTTGCCAAAAAATACTCTGAATATACTCTTTGTGGAAAGCTGGGGTCACTCTGGATAGTCTCTATAGGTGAGACAAAAGGGAGATCACTCTGTATAGACTCTATAGGTGAGACAAAAGGGAGATCACTCTGTATAGACTCTATAGGTGAGACAAAAGGGAGATCACTCTGTATAGACTCTATAGGTGGGACAAAAGGGAGATCACTGTATAGCCTGATTAGTGATGGGTAGTAAAGCTCTCGATACTATCGTAGAATGAGTGTTATTTACATCACTCAAAACTTGTGTGATCGTGCTAAACAATATCGTGCCATAAGTCTGAACGCTCATTATCTCGTCCTGTTCAAGAATCCTAGAGATAAATCTCAAGTGACCAGCTTATCACGTCAATTAGACCTTTGCCAGGATTTAAACCATTTGCTTATCACGATGCAACAAAATCGCCCTTCATGGCTATCTCTTGATTGATCTCACATCGTCTACCCCTGATAATCTAAGATTAAGATCAGATCTGTTCCACCCTTGGTATACGGAAGGGATAGTGTTGTATACACCTTATAAGTAGACAGTAACTTTCTTTTTTCCGTCATTTCTCGTATTCCTGTCAACGTAAAATCATGAATCCTTTACCTAAAGCCACCAGTAAACAGGTGACTACTTTAAGAAAAACTTGCAATTTACGAGAAAGATCCGTAAGACGTCAAGAACTGTAAGAATTAGGTAGAGAACGCTTTATTGAAATGGTTTGGTATTAGGGGTCTAAAAATCTTCTGTCTGAATTTTGGTACTATTCCAGTGACCAAACCTACAGCAACGTTAATACAGAGAAATGCTGATAATTTAAAAATCATTCCTGACCCAAAAGCTGATGAAGAAGCTAAGAAATCTGCTATCTTAAAACGGGGAGGGGCAGGGTTCTTAGGTGGGGAAATCATTCGATCCCTATTACTGTGGACTAGTCGTCTCAAGAAGAACACTGCACCTGAAAAGAAAAAAAAAAACACCCCTAGAGCCATAAGAAGAAGAAGAGTCCTAAGAAGAAGAAGAATCCACCATTTATTCTAAAACTGAATCTGAAACAGATTCGTGAAGCTGACACATTGAATCAGGCTTCTCCTACACAAATACCGTCTCCACCTGTAACCAACAACCCTGTAGCAGGAACTTCTGCTACTGCAACATTTATCTTTGGACAACCTGTACGTCTTCCTTGTAGACCTAATATCAAAATTACTCAATGGAAACAACCTTATATTACTAAGACTAAAGCAGTCCTACAGAAACTGAATGTACCTATGAAGTCTACTCCTACTGCTACTCCAAATCGGTCCTTGTTATTTCCCTCATTACCAAAACCTTTAACGATTGTAATCTCAATTGAAAAGTGATCATTCCTGGAACCTATACCTATCCCTATCGAGCTTATCTTGAAGAGTTGCCCTTTATTGACGAAACGTTAAAATATCAAATTAGTGCTACAAGTTTATGGTACAAAGATCAAACTGGACGATTTGACATGGTGATTCCTCATACCGATGATGGTGGCGAGAAAAACTCAGGATTGGCTGATCGTCATATAAGTGATAGTAAAACCTTTAATATGATGGATCGTCTCCATTTGGATCTGTTTGAACTGAAACGATTTCTACCTAACGATATAGATGTACGCTTATGGTTTAATAGAAGTCATGAACCCTTAAACATGATGTGTGGAGGAGGTGAATTGGGTTATTTGAAGATATTACAAATGTATCTAGTGGTACGTAAATTGAAACCCATTACAACCTTACTGAATCAGATGAACGAACAGATGAATAGTAGTACTGCTAACTTTCCCTCAAGACGTGTAGAAGTGAAAACGTTTACTATTCCTGTTGGTACACGTTCAAAGATTACAGATCATTTGCATCAATGTCAGATGCCAAAACGTATAGTAGTAGGTATGGTGAGCAATTCCGTTTTCAATGGTGATGCGATAAAGAATCCCTTTTATTTCCAACATTTTGATGTCAATAAAGTGGATGTAAGTATCAATGGAGAAAGTCTTTGCACTCGTCCTTTAGAACCTGACTTTGAAAACAATTTGTACTTGCAATCAAACTTGAGTTTATATCAAGGATTAGGTCGATTAGGAGAAGACTGGACCCCTTCCGTGACCATTGACCACTATAGAAGAGGCTATACCTTGTGGTGTTTTGATTTGACAGTTGATCAAAACAATAATCAAGTTACACTGGATAAAAACAGGAAATTTACGCATCGAAGTTCAGTTTGCTCAAGCTTTAGCAGAGAGTGTGAACTGCATTGTCTGTGGAGAATTTGATAACGTAATAGAAACCAACAAATAGAGAAAAGTGGCTATAGACTATTGAAACCATGCAAAGTATTCAAGGCTTGAATGCTCATCAACTCAATAGTATTTTATCACGAGACCCTTATGTAGGACCCTCGTTCGGCGGAGTATACCCGAGAGACATTTTCCTGAGTATCTACCTTATGGCAAACATTCATTTATTGTCAATACAGATCATCACGGTCAACCAGGAGAGCATTGGGTTGCCATTCATTTCATAGGACATCAGACTGCTGAATAGTTTGACTCTTACGACCTACCTCCATGGATCTATCCTGATATCTATCAATTTATGAAACGCCATGCAGATCGAGTGATTTATAATCAACAGATGTATCAACACCCTCGCACTAAAGTTTTTCAATGAACGTGTGAACATTACTGTGTGTAATTATTTACGTCAAAGACAACGAGGTGTCCCTAGTCATGTTTTATTTCAATCGTTTGATGTCATCAACCTATACCAAGAAGAAGAAACATTGATCCTTTACGAAACGATCGTTTTATAGTTTGGAGATGGTTTAGAGACACCAATTAATATCGTATACCTATACCTAAATCAAAGAAGGTTGATCAATCCTGTCAGTCACGTCAAGTATGGGTTTAATTACGTCAAGGAATCCGAAAGTTGGAGACCGATCTAGGACAAATGCTGACGTTCTTTTGCTCCGCGCTGTATGGGCAAGATCAACCGTAGTAGTGAGACGTAATAAATTCTTTATTGTTTTTTTATTTTGTTTTAGTATCACTGTACATAGTGTTAGAGGGACGACCCTAATCCTTCCAGTTTGAGCGGGGTAATAAAATTTTGAGTAGATAGAATTGTTGTCGTTATTTATAAGTTAAAAACAATATAAAGTAGAAAGAGCTGGGGTGTGTATGAGAGAGAAAACAGAAATAAGAGAAAAGCGAAAATGTGGAGAGAGAGAGAAACCCTCGTACCATTTCTTTGAGAGAGATGACCCAAGAGAGAGAGAGAGAGAGAGAGAGAGAGAGAGACAGAGACAGACAGACAAACAGACAGACAGAGACAGACAGAGAGAGAGACAGAGAGAGAAATGACAGAAAGAGAGAACAAATGGGGAATTGGAGAGACTAGAAAGATACGATTCAGGGATCACGTGACTTGTTTGGTATGTCATAGGCACACAGAGAAAATCATGGTTGCAACTGTATGGTCGATCTACTGTTCTCTATTACACAGAAGAATGAAACATCAAATACGATGTAGTCCTGATTGGAATACTCATGTACGTGCTCTGAAAACACCCGTTCATTTTATGTGGATCGTGTATCATATGCTTGATGATGACATTTTACGAGAGAACGCGTATGTCTATTAGAAACCTTTTACAGAAGATGTAAGTGCATTACGTCAAGATCCTACCTGTTGGGAGATCTACGGTATAGCCAGTGACGTGATCGAGAGACATTCGATTACAAATTACTAAAAATACCCACTATAGATGGGATAAGAATGTCACGTGATTCACTTTACTATTAAAACTGCAGTTCAGACTTGAAATGGTCCAACACTCAATGTTACGGCTGTGAGATTGTTCATCCAAGTCAAGCCAAGTCAAGCCTGATGATGTATGATGACGGCACAATGATGTTTCACTACTTTAACGAGGCTCGCTCTAGACAATGTGAACGAAATTTGAAGAAAGTTTATAGCAATCCAGCATTCCTCAAGCATTTAGAGATGTCTACAAACAGAAATTCTACTGCCCAGATTGGAGAGTTACTCAATGGACCAAAGAAACAGACCGAAACCGTCTTTGGGATACGGTGTATCGCTTGATGCAACTGGCATGAAGTGACAGTTTAAGATTTTTATTTTTTCATTCAATTATTGTACTTTTTCCAGAGGGACTTTCCCCAAATCCTCTGCGAATATACATTTTGATTTATTTTTTAACGTGAAAAATTAAAACATGTTACATTACAAAATTAATCTTGTCGTCTTTTAATAGAAATACGAGCTTAAAAACTGATCTGATGTTCATGTATTTTGTCTTGGTTTAAGGTGTACACCTAAAGTTTAAGCATAGTAGTAGTACACGGTAAACACAAAGGTACAGAGTTATATGGTGTAAAACACCATTGAGAAACTATGAGTATTAGTATCACAAACTCTATGACACGTACGAGATATAGAGATTCTAAGAAAGAGAAAATAAGGTTAGTAATAGTATGTGTAACACATCTCTATGAGACGTACGAGCTATAGAGATTCTAAGTAAAAAGAAAATAAGGATACAAAGCGTAATAGTGTGTGTAACACAACTCTATGAGCCGTACAGAGTCTAAGTAAGATTCAGAGAGAGAATAAGGGCACTGGTGAAAAAATAGTGACAGTAAAACAGGTGGTCAGATGTCAAAAAACAGATGGTCAGATGCAAAGTGTCAAGATGTCAAAAACAGGTGGTCAGACTTTTTGCCGATTCTACCGGAAGTTGGCATTTTTTTTCATGGATTTATGTCTTCGTGTTATCTCAAAAGGAGTTTTTCCCCTCAATAAGTTTGCTTGTTTTTCTTCTTTTAAAACAAAATTGGATGTGTTATGGAAGTAGGCCTAATGGAATAAGTTCTGGAGGAGCTGGATGAGGATGAGTTGGCTGCATATGACGAGGCTTTCAGGCTATTAGCCTGCATGAGAAGGCCGAGAAGCGCCGTCAGCAGAGCTCCTGTGGATCGCGGCTCTGGTAGCTGAGAAGACCCGAATTGGTCGATACGTGAACCTGATGCAGGAATTGTTGAGGGAGAACAAGGGTGGGTTTCATAATTTCCAGCGGGTTGGAGCAGAATTGTTTCAGGAGCTCGTTGATAAGGTTGGACCACGCATCTCCAGGCAGTTTACTAACTTCAAAGCTCCGCTGGAACCTGGTCTGCGGATTGCGATTACGCTGCCGCTACCTCGCAAAACTCATTGGTATGTTTTATTAAGAATTTACAGGATTATATATGAATGTTGTTTGTGAAAAATGCCAATCAGAAGCCAGTATTCTGATGGTCAAACAGCGCCACTGAAGTCAATGTTGTGTTTTATTAATATTAATATTTGTATTTAAAAATACAAGTTTTATTTTGTAGGCGACTCGTTCAAATCCTTGAAGTGTAGCTAACAACACCATCTCCCTACTGATTCAGGAAACGTGCATGGCCCTGTACCAAGTGCTCTAAAAGGACTACTTTCACTGTCCGTTGACGACGGAGGGTTGGTTGCAGGTGGCGGAGTCAAGATCCTACCTGTTGGGAGATTACGGTATAGCCCAGCGGTGGAACTACCACAATTGTGTCGGGGCACTGGACGGTAAGCACGTTGCTGTCCGATGTCCCAGGAAGAGTGGTAGTTACTACTACAACTACAGACACTTCTATTCCGTAGTCCTGATGACCTTGGTGGACTCGGATTACAGGTTCATCATATATATGCATACTTGTTATGTTTTATAGATCTTCAGATGGGGGAGTCTTTCTCGACACTCCATTGAGGGAGCGTCTCGAAGATTTGCTAATTTAAGTTTCTCGCAAAAATACTTTTGCCGCCATATTTCCCCAAAAGAAGCATCTAGTAAAAGAGTTGTTGATACTTTCCCCTTTACTTTCTTGCTTAATATATAAATGTAATCTATGCTGAATATTTCAGGTTCAGGTGCTTGCTGACAACCATGGCCCAGAAGCCGTGGAATGTGGAAAAGATAGTCGTGGCATCCTGTACGCTTCATAACCTCCTGTGCACCAGGTATTCCAACAGAAATGTGGCATTCCTGGACTACGAGGACTCTGAGACCCACCAAGTCACCCCTGGTTCCTGGAGGGAAGAGGGGTCTTTGTCGTCCACGGAAGCCAGGCAGTGAGGGACCAAAGGGACTACCTCTGCTCCTACTATTACAGTCCGATTGGGAGTGTACCATGGCAGTCCAAGATGATCTAAGTAAGTAGGTCGATCGACGTTTTAGGCCATTTTATCCAATCATCCTACTTTAGTATTATGAATTTACATGTACATCCTCTTTTATGGTGCTCAATTTCTACATTTTTGTTTTCCTTTTTTATATTAGATTGAACCAACAATTCAATGAAAATGACCTTAATATGTTGATCGGAGAGTAAACCATACCCTTCTTTCAATATAACTTGAAAGCAATAGTTTAATATAAACTGTATTCAAACATTGAAACACCAAATGTCCATAAAAACGGTTAATCGGTCAGAAGTGTGTCACGGCAGAACAAATGGTATCATAATTACTTGAACAGAAATGGTAACAAACAGGCCCTTCAAATCCTGGTTACTGCAGTCACGTCTGTGACACTTTCGTCCTCTGTACAGGTCGGCTGTGGTATGCTGGTTGGGGCTGCAGACGCGGTCTCATCCAAGCTCAAGAGTGTGGTGAAACTAGTGGTTGTGGTTTAGGTTGCGGACGGGCTGCTACTTGTGGTTGGCTTCGACACGAAAGCATTTGGTACAGGGGTGGCTTGTGGTGCTGGGGGTCCGGGGGAGGAGGCTTGCACTGCTACAACAGTAGAGGTTGCTGTGCGAGGGATCTGCACTGTGGGCTAGTATTGTGAAGGAATGTGATATCCAGCAAGTGTGAAAGGAATATGTCCTTGGTGACAGTACTGTCGTGCTGGCTGACCGTATTGCTGATGCTGGGCAAATGACTGGGCATGGATGTACCCTTTGAACGACGTAGAGTACGTCTGGGTGAGTTGATTGAGTTGCAATCAAGGACGACAGGTCAGGGAGTGCATCCCCTTCGTACGTAGCAATATATGGCTTCGGCTGGTTAGGGCCCGCGTAGGCCATTGCCTGTAGATCATCAAAGAGGTCGTTACGACGGTTGGCCGGAGCCAATCTGAGTGAGGAAATGGTGGCCGAAATACCTAATTTGCGAGTCTATCTCGGGAGGGATAACGTTCGGCGAAGACAGGTCCTCTGCCACTCTTTCTTGTAGACTCTGCTGGCCATCGATTGACAAATCTTAAAAAAATAATGAAAGAATTGATTAGGTCCTGTCGTCAAGCTATGACAACATAGAAAACGATTTTGACACGAACGGTCGCACAGCCAAACAACAATGAAAAATATTCACAGACTCTATTTAGTAAATTATATTCACATATTCAAATTGAATTATTTAAAAAATATATATATATACATATTGTTGTAAATATGCAGCTTATCGGAAAAGTTTAACCTAAATGTCCACGATCAGTTTTTTCCAGAAATGATAACCTAGAATGCATTATACACCAAATTTTACTTAAAGAAATTAGCGCGAAAAGATTCCTCTGACAATTAGCCAAAATAAGATGCAAACAAGCAAATGAATATGATTTTAAGCGGAAAAACACATCTCTTTTATGATGTGAAGCTCCATGGAAGACTTAAGGGCTAAGCGCTTCGTCTCCTTGCAAGCAGACTTCTTGTGTGGTACAGGTGGTGTCTCCCCTTCTCCACTTGGACCAGGTTGAGATTTAGCTTCATCCATGCTAGACATGTCAACATCTAGGTGAGGGGGTCGTCCTCTTCTGTGTAAATATCTTCCTATGTGTCAGAATCCTGATCGGAAACGGTGACAGACGGCAGATGTGGAAGCGGAAGCTCCTCATCTGCATTAGCCTTCTTCTTCAGCTGGAAATAAAACACAACATATTGATAATTTTTAAATACTAACATGAATTTTCTGTTTATATATTTCAGGAGTACTTGGCTGGAGTTACTTTACTGTCCTAAATCCTTCCATCATCCACAGCAGACTCCTTCCCTGGAGTTCAAGAGACACATCCTGCACTTCCTCCTGGATCATTCCTGCATCCTTGGGTGCTTCCTCCACCCTTTTATTCCTCATGGATACGTTCTTTTTGTGTCGTGGCATTGTTACGGAAGGTGATAACAATTCAATAATTGCCAGAAAACTGTATCTTCCACGTTTTAAACTGTCTGCTGATGGGAAAACACCACGTGATTTGGAATCTGACGTAAGCAGTTGGCAATGTTGGTCAAAATTGCTCGGAAGAGATCTTTTAAGGGCTCGTAAAGACTAGTAAGATATCAGAAAATATTTGTGATTGTCTTATTTTGTCGTAAGGCTAATCCTAATGTGTTGGAGGTGTCGGAAGTGATTGGACATTCTCCTAATTACGACGACGAAAATCGCAAGAAAAAGTCGACGAAAATCTTAATGTGTCGGAGATTATCGGATAGATAATCGTAAGAAGCCTTAAACACTCGGATCCAATCGGCACCATAAACAATTCCCGACTTCTTACGACTCATTAGGATAACTTACGACACAATACAAATTCTTCCGACGATATCCGAGCTCGTTACGATTTATACGATAATTTAGGACTATCCCCGATAAAAAATAATTTAAACATGTTTAATTTTTTTGCGCTTCCGATCGCTTTCCGATAACATGCCGACACATTCCGAGTCTCCAGGACTGTTAGGGGTATTAAGGAGTGTTTGTGAGTGTCTCCGATATTGTGCCGATGGTACGTCCGATAAACCACCGAGTGCACATCGGAGTACACCGATATGCAACCCGAAGAGAGAAACATGAGAATCATTCTTACACGAAGGGTACGTATTGTAGTAAGGCCACACATCCCGATAAATTCTGGTAGGACCCCTGCGACACCTACTACACAACACCAGGAACCTAGACCTGACCCTTCACTTCCAGTACCTCTCTCTTATTCAGCTTTCCGGAGCAATCAACAGCCATTTTAAGGGCCACCCTTTGCTTATTCAAAAAGAAATCTTAACTAAAAGTATGCCGGTTTTGTGTTTGTTGTGTTATTCTGTAGCGGTGAGTTTGAAAATACTGTAGTGACTAAGTTTGTTTTAGTTTTTTGGGCGAAAACTAGCCAATTAGCGGGTGTTCGGGGCAAAAAGTTGCTAATTAGCGAGTTTTGGGGGCGAAAAGTCGAGATGGCACAAATCAGCCACCATACTTAGGTCTACCGAAGCCAGATTTTAACAGACTCCTTTGTTATTACAAATTATGAATATCAATTTGAAAATGCAAATTATTAATTTTTAATTACAAATTGTTGATTTGTAATTACATTGGGCTTGATAGATCGCCGTGTAGATTTAGTTACAAATTACTTAATTAATAAACGGTACATGTGTGGCTATAACAAGATTCCATTCGGCCTACTATAATAGAAAATATATAGGCCTAGCATAATATTCTCGTTCAACATATTGTCATGTTGTAAAATTTGAATTTACTGGGTGGGTGTAAATACAAAATTTAATCATTTATTTATTTATTTTCGTTTATTTCTTATTTTAGGGCGTGTAAAGCCATTTCAAACCTTAGGAAATTCAGTGTAACAAATTCGTTAAAACCAGTCATTACATATAAAACTAGCTTTATGTACCACGATTCTCTGAAGTCGCAACCGCGGGACCCTAGTTATACTCACGAGTAGGTCTACGTGTTAAATTACTGATATTAAAAATCCATGAACTATACCAGGGCCCAAAGTCACCAGATTACTCAGTGCTCAAGCTCAACTTTAATTTCATCATTTTGACTATAAAATTGTCGCTTTGGGTTTGAGCGATTAGGAAACATATTGTTTTTCATCATTCACATATAAATTTTTGCGTCACATTTATGATTTTCCTGTAAAAAATGAATAAATGTGTTGAGTATGGTACTCCAAATTTAATATTTCTGATTTTTTTAATCATTATTTACAACTGTATGCTGTCAGTATACACATGTCCAGTTACAGAATAAATTTTGTCTGAATTTACTTGAAAATCACGAAAAGTTAGTTGAGCTTTGAGTACTGAGTAAATTTGGTGACTTCGGGTCCAGACCTTCCTTCTTTTCTAACAAGCTGTGGGTCCAAACTCACCAAATTTACCCAGTACTCAAGCTCAAGTAAATTTTCACGATTTTAATGGTAAAAAAATCTATAACTGGATATTAACGGGATACAATTGCAATGGTCAAAATTACTTCCCCCAAATAATAATAATAAATAAATTACAATCGATTATACAGTCAAAATAGTAAAATAAAAGTTGAGCTTTAGTGTTGAGTAAATTTGGAGACCTAGGACTCTGATGAGTGGACTCTGACTCTCAAAAACACAATTTGAACATTAAGAGGTGTGTGAATCTTTTTAATGTTATTATTATTTTTTATTATTATTTGCACTGTTGCTCAACGTTATTTTTGTAAGTTTACTTAATGTTGGGTTTATTTGGGTTTTTGTTAAGGTTATTCCCCGTTTCACATGATATATGTAGGAGTATAATACATACTTGTAGGCCTATATCATCTGAAAAGGGACATAAGTAGGCGGCTATTTATTGAGAGTATATAGGGTTAGATTCACCTGTTACCGCCTTCTAATGACATCCCTTGTTATAGCAAATAACAATATGCTAGGGGCCTAGTAGAGCATGCATGGAAAGTGATGATGATGATTAATTTTTTTTTCTAAAATGCACGATATGCATTTTAGTCGTCTTTGAATTGAAATGTAGACCTATTATGTCTTGTATGAATTAACAAGCCGGAAATCTAGTAGATATAGTTGGTAATCTCTGTGTGTTGGTAACAGAAACTACAGAATAATGGATATTCATATGCATGTTTTGGCAGGATAATAAACGACGTTGTGTAGGCTATTCACCTCTTTGCAAATGTTCATACATGCGAAAATTTGTAGTTATAAATCAATTTAGAGTAAAATCAAACAGAAATATCTCGAATATATTTGAGTAATCAAGTTAAAACCTAGATACAAACTCTGTTTTGTATTTCAACTGTGGAAAAGAGGATTACCATTAGTCAGAATTTTAATAAGATGCGATGTCAACAAAACAAACAAATCAAAACAATACCCGCATAACCACAAAATCACGTGACATTGTATTTCCTCCAGGCACAATGCCAGCATTTATGTCTTGTTAAAGCACTTTTCATTGGTGTTTTCCGTGGTTTTATTCAGTCAGCCACTTATTCGTAATTAATATTTGTTAATCAATGTCGTTTTTTCCAATGCAGTTGGTGTAACTTAACCATATTTTAATCATTTATAAAATGTTGTTATGATTCTCATGTTACTTAGTTAGAGAAGAGTTTTTTTGGTTTGCTCTTCTCCATTTTAACCAATTACTTTCCCCGTTACGTACTGATAGGCAAAAGACCGCGAAAAGATCAGCCATAATAGAACGAGCTGCAGTTGTTTACACCTGAGCATTTTACGAAATTAACATTGATTATCCGTCAGATTAAGACTCTTGCCACATATTTTCTGTTGCAGAATTGTTTAATTCGTTATGAAGATGGTAAATGATAACGGATGATATTTATGGGCTGGTATAGAAGCGAAGAGAAATGGAAAGACGTAGACCTACACCACATTTTTTCCCCGAACCACAAACATTTTCAACGAAGAAGGTGAGTTACACATCCAAAGTGGTCTGTTTTCACATCAAAATTGACTTCCTATGTTTCACATTCATGTTCATTTTCAATTAACACTTCCTTAAACAGTTAAAGTCATGACCGCCATTAACAATGTCACTGAATACGTTTAAAGACAGACTAAATAAAGCATGGAAATTACACCCCTTGAAATTGTCGCCGAGCTGCTATAATTAATAAATTTTTGGAACTGGAAGTCGAATGTACATGATATAGGCTATGTTAGTGAAAACACAAGTACGTCAGAGAAGCTTGGGAGCTTACATCGACGTTGGATACAGTAAGAATGGCCCATGTCCTCTCATTTGAATAATTTCTTATATATGGATGGTTTTATGACATGGACTGATTGAGTTATAGAAAAAGTTATGCCATGAATATGACTGATAGACAAAGCTATGCCATGAATATGGTATAACCTAATTTCTATTGAAACAACATGGTCAAGCTACCGCCATGTCTGATTTTGACGGTTTAGGGACATCTCGGCCCATTACAAACTCGGCCTATAATCAATCTCGCCCCATTACAAAGTCGGCCTTACAAACTCAGCCCATAACAAAATCGGCCTATGTTAAAGTCAGTTTAAAACACGGGAATTTTTAAGTGTTAATTTTTTATTATTTTCATTAGGACTTGGTAGTAGGCTAGATCTACATCGAAATTGCATTTTGTTAGTAGAGCCAGACCCTAGGTTAGACATGTTAGAGGGTGCACATGTCGGTTATTCCCTACGTAGGCCTATATACATATCTTGTTATATCCTACTGAAATATATCTTAATATTGGATACCAAATTTTTATTTGACTTTGAATTTTATTCATATAGGAACTAAGGAAGAATTTAAACCTCGCATCGTTTCGTTCGTTGCTGATGTTAAAGTGACACGATCATTGTTCAGGGTAAAATACAGTTTAGAACCAGAACCGGACTGGACTGGAATTTGAATTACAGAAATTTATATAATATGATAGTTATATTTGCATGAAGTTGATAAAATTTCCAAATAGATCTAGGTATATATATATATATATTTTTGCCTAAGAACTTAAAATTTTGTGTCTGTACTTTAATATTATTATAAGAAGTATATGAGCAGTCCTACCTGGGTATATTGCAACCGAAGTGGATGAGTTTTTCTTTCTTTGTCATATTGGGAAAAAATACATAATTTTGGTTAAATTTAAAGTTGATAAAATTTACAAATAGATCTAGGTCTTTTTTTTTTTTGCCTAAGAACTTAAAATTTGGTGTCTGTAGGCCTACTTTAATATTTTAAGAAGTATATGAGCAGTCCAACCTGGGCATATTGCAACCGAAGTGGATGAGATTTTCTTTCAAATAAACATGATTTTTTAAAATAACTGGATTATAATGGTAATAAATAATTTTGGGTCAGGATTCCAAATAATTTCAAATTAAGCAGCTTATAACACTACATGTATGAATTTTCTATGTGCAAGTAATTAGTAATTGTTTTTACAGTAGTATGACATGTATAAATGAGTCTCCAAACTTTGTTTTCACTATATATTGTTAGTAAATTTGTACTATATAACTTCTCTAGAATTAAGCCCTTCACCATGTTTTAACTTGAAATTCAGAATTATTAAGAATATACAGACTGGTGCAATACATATTTCAGAACTCATTTCTATCCTACAACATTTTAGTTGTTTTTTGCTGGACATTACCTTTTTATAATTTTCATTTACATCTTGTATCCAATTTTTAGTTTTCCCACAAAATTCCCAATATTACATTAAAGACATAGTATCTACGATTTCCTCAATATTTCAATCTCAATTGTTTGGGTCAAATATGTTAGTATTTGGAGATAAAAAACGAAAAATTGTTGAATTAAAACACATAGAAGTATAGTTTTATTGTATTTCACAACTTTCCACGTTTTTTTTATTTTTTGTCGTACGACAAAAATTCGTTTGCAAGCCCGCCCATATTCATATGTGACCTGTATTTGCGCATGCGCATTTCCATTGTTGATAGTGAAAAGCATGGCGTCCAAAGCAAAAACAAATCGTGGCCCGACCTGTTTAAATTGACAGATTCAGCTAGAAAAAGAAATCGGAAAGAAGTTCTGGCGAAATACAACAAGACCAAGATAAATATTGGAAAGGAGCATGATCGATGGATAAGCCTCAAGGACCGTCTAAATGTAGGATCTCACGCCGAAGTCGAAATTGTAAATAAATCAACACGTGCTTACCTCAGCATCCATTGATTGATATCGATACGATCTAGGTCATTGCGTGTGCTTCTGGGATTGTTTCTGTGCATAATTAATGAGTTTGATTCTTACAGACGACGACAACAAATCAGCATTTATCCGTTAATTACGCTAATTATACAAAAAAGTGTCGACGTGGAAGATCATTATTCAGTCATATCTTCGATATTTCCGCAAAATTGCCGACTAAAAAAAATAACCATTTTCGTAGATACTATGTCTTTAAGCAAAGAAATGATGAATAGTATTTTTAACAATTTTACTAAGATCTCACACTTTGTCAATTGTATGAAAATAAAAACAACAAAATGGCACCATTACATACATGCCATATTTTTCGAAGGCCATTCTGGGATTTTTTAAGGGACAAATGTCGCACAATTCTGTGACATTTTAAGGGACACTTTCTAGTACTCTTCGTGGTTTAGATCTACTTTTCATGGTCATTAAATAAACACAAAATAGCTCTGATGATTTTTTATTTTACAGATTGCAAGATTTATTTGCTTTAAAAAGCACATTTCTGGGAACATTGTAGTCAAAGCATGTCCCTGGAATGTTAGATTTACATGAAATTAGACCGTGAATTGTGCTATTGTTTAGTCTGCCTCTCCAATTTGTCTAAATGCTGAAAGATCTCTCGGCATCAGCATTCGAATCTGCTATGCTCAACAAACAAATAACACAGCATTATATATAACTAGAAAGATCACCAAAGAGTCTGAATCATGTTTTATCCAGGAGGGAAAATTATGCAACTTACGTGATGTAATTAGTTTTCATCAAGAAATATACTTTCTACTCTAACCTTGGGACCAAAACTTCATGTACCCTACATGTCATGTATTTTAATACTACACAACACCACAGAGCACCACTCAAACAAATAACAAAAGAATTAGTCCTTTTATATTGTTTAATAAACAGTAATTACAATCAAAACACTCACAATTACTACAGTGGCTCAGGTAAACACAACCAGCTGTTAGTCACGAGACTTCATTTAGACAAGATGGCGGCACAATATGATTTTGTGACAGTGGTAAATTTTATGGGTAAAACGATTTCCCTGCTGGACACATTTAATGACATCAATTTTACGGGACTTTTGGTGTCCCTCCGGGACGTATGACATGTATGCCATTATACAAAATAAATTTATTAATTATGTACAATTTTATACACATATACATATACATTTTCACACATACATTCTTTCAAAAAAAAAAAATATCCAAATTCACTTTCCCAAACTGTCCAATGTCCAATATATACAGTATATATCACAAATGATGCAGCAACTTTGTCATAATTAATCATTTGCTATTCCATAAATGTAACCACATTCCCTCAGCAATTTTGATGCAGACAAATCACCGGCTTTATATTGTGCCCACACAGTATTTAATTTTCCTTGTGTCTCTTTTGTTTTTTGCCGCTGGTTGCGAATGATCTGTTCTTCGCTGACCAATCTTTCTGTGATTTGCACCAAGTTGGCCTCTCTTCTTAGCAATGGTATTAAACAGTAAAATGTTATGTGTCGTCTGCCTGCATTGATTCGCGTGTGCCAGCCTGTAAATATAAAAAGTAAGTAATATTTTTTCTAAGCAAGATAAATTATATAGATTATAAATTAGAATTATTTAAATAAGGTTAGGGATCACATTTTCCCTTTGTGTTTGATTAAACACTTGTCTTCATTAGTTCAAAATTTCTCTTGCTGCTAAATTGTACATTTTAGTTAATTTGATTTTATACTGTTAGGAATAAGAGGATATTTCAAGAAAGAAAATAATAAGTTTAATATAAAATTTTGGAAAGCTATCTTGGAAAATCATTTATGTCAAAATACTGGAAAGTACATCGATATGCACTTACCTGTGCCGCATGTTCTGTGTTGCCAACGATTGCATCTGTCACAGCAAAGGGCCTCTTGGCGCTGACGTACTATTTTGCAGCAGGAGATGCAAACATCATCCATGGTTGTGAAAATAAAATGTGATTTTGCAGTAGACTAACATATTCTTCTAAGTTAGCCAAATTATTTTAATTGGTCAAATCAACAATGATTTCAATTGGTTACTGCAAACCCACAATGAGATCAAACGTTTCAGGAAGGAACGGACATAATTATACATGTCTCTGGACAGTCTGGTAGGGGTGAGTACCCCTATCCATCAATATGAGCCTAGTATAAACAAGTGAAGCCCTTGATAGTACGTTTGTCCAATTCTCACGCTGTCAATTTACCTGTAGCATAGTTTTTGTTTATCAGGGGGCCGAGTTATCCCACTGTAAATTTACCTGTACGTTTTCTATGGGCCGACTTTGATATGGCCGAAATTGCGATAGGCCGAGTTTGTAATGGGCCGAGATGTCCATACCCCATTTTGACCCATTCAGATTGACTGTCAAAACAATTAGAAGGGCTTGGACCACTTGCATTTTCAAACAGTGTTCTTTGAATTTTGCTACAAATTGTACGAGTAGTTACGTCGGGTTCAATATCACACTAGTACTGATATGGCTTAAATATGAAAGCTAGATCGGTAAATACGAGGACAATACTGACAAAATATCTTCATTTAATGTAAAACCTATATTGTTAACATTTAAAAGTAAATTATTCCACAAAATTATCATTATGATGGAAAGGAGCTTCAATCCAGTTACATGTCCAGTCATTCTGGTAAATGGCGTCATTTCGGTAATTCTGTGGACCCGCAAAAATTCAGATCGAAAGTGAAACTGAAAGCATTGGTAATAAAATCAAAATATACTTGTATTCCAGTCCTACTTATTAGAGTTAGTAGGCTTGAGTACTCTAGAGATTATATGGAATTATTTTAATCATGAAATAATTCATTAATTTCTTTCTGTACTTATTTGTTTTTATCTTATTTGAAAAATCAGTTAAAGCAGTAAATAGCATTTAATGGTGCAGCAATAGCTAAAAATGAGACATAGATATGCACAAGTCCTCTGCCCGTCATCGAGTTCGTCGGGCAATTTATGAAATTAATATGTGAGCTATATTTTACCACTAATTAACTATTAAGATATAGTGTTTTCATTATACCCTTAAAATCTCTAGATGTAGCGTACCCTAATTAAGTAGGACATGAAACTCTGGAAGAGAGATATCGATAGATATGATGTAACCGAGGTCAGATCTACCAAGTTTGTTCATTCCGGCCAGATCGACCCAGAGGTTGATTCAGTGTGGGGCAAAAGGGACCTCAGGTGATACCCCTCTTAAAAAATCTTCTCCAGAACTCCTGCATGAATCGAAAAACCTAATTGCATTTGAGTGATCTACTTAGATGATAGATGCAGGGTTTTCCCTGACGCAAAAATTCTGCGTATTTACGCGTAAAAATCCTAAATGACGCCTAAATAAGATCTGTTGCGTCCTAGTGGACGCGTCAAATACTTGATGTCTTTCAAGATCGTTTGGGTAAATAAACCAAGCATGCGACCTATTTCTACCAGTTTGCTTCTTTTTTATGTCCATTTCTTATTTTCTAGTGCAATTCCACAAGAAAACCAAGAAACTGAATTCATCATTTTATTAATAATAAAACAGGAAAATCTTTACCTCTAATACAGATCTAGAATCAACAAAACAACATCGTTCATCACTTTATGGGTACTTCCGGAAGTATAAATTAAAGATGGGATACCAAACCCGACTTTCATTTGAATTAAGGAAATTAAAAAAATAATAATGAAAGTACTAATGATAGTTATATAAAATGATTTATTTACACAAATGTTTATGTAAATCATACATATGATAAAGTACTTTAATACTTGAAATGGATAAAATAGATATAATTTTCAAATAAATAAATTTGAGGGCATCAATTAGTAAGCTACATGTATTTAGTAATTTTTCAGTTTTGCATCTATATTGCTAAAAACATGTAATTGTATTACAATTTATAGATTTTTAATATAAATTTTCCATATGATTTCAAATGAAGTTAAAACAACTATATTTTATTTAATTTATTATAAACCTTTAATCTATAGTACATGTATGTATACAATAATTATATATTGAATTAAGGGAACTCTGAGGGTTCAAGAACAAACCAGGAAATTAAGATGGTGTTACAGTAACATATAAAAATGGCATTATGTTTTGTTTCACATATGAGTGCCGGAAAAACTACTCACTCTGCCGACATGATTAAGTTATGATCAGAAAATAATGCTCCACATGTACTCTTGATATTTTCCCTATAGGGATGTCTGTAATTATCAACAAATGTGCCGTTTGACATTCAGTTTAATTCTGGTCGAATTGAAGTGGACTCCAAATGGACTCCTAAATTACCAAAATGGACTCCTAATTTCGTAGTTGTGGGAGTCCATGGACTCCCATTTGAAAATCCCAGGGAAAACCCTGGATAGATGTATGATTCAAGTTTGTTAATCTTAGAAATTGGAAAATAAATTTTGACGTCTTTTTAGACTGTCATTTTCATTCATTTTTGTATGATTTCTTTGATTTTCCTCCTCTTTTATTCATTGACAGGGTTTTGACAAAGATATTGTTCACACATTTCATATTGTTTTTCACTCTGTTTTAGTAAATTGATTGATTTAAATCTGTACATTTATCATGACAGGCTCGTGGCACACCCCGAGACTCGGCACCTCCTAGACCGCCAGTAAAAAGTGCACCTCCAATCAGTCGAATCTTCCCGCACCGACCAATAGAGCGAGCTCAAGTGGTTTCATTTAGGAGTGATGATTGCAGCACCTGTATCCTGTTTTATGACCATTTAGTGGTTCACTTCACTTTTAATCTGTTTTCAGCATACCTGCCAACCCTCCCATTTTGTGTGGGAGTCTCACACAAACATCGAAATTTCAGAAATCTCCTAATTGCCGGTTTGCTCCTGCGCGGCAGTATAAAATCTTTCGCATTCGGAGATTTTAACCCCGCAATGATCTGCAAGTAAAAGTTGGAACTGGGCAGCAAGATTTCAGTTGTCCTT
Organism: Atrina japonica; assembly: GCA_030159075.1. Classification (NCBI taxonomy): domain Eukaryota; kingdom Metazoa; phylum Mollusca; class Bivalvia; order Pterioida; family Pinnidae; genus Atrina; species Atrina japonica. The sequence continues at coordinate 622,714 of BROG01000319.1, read as the reverse complement.
TGCCCAGCCGTGCAAGTAAAAATGTCAAGTAGGCCTACAACCATTCTTCATTTCAAAAAGCTTAAGTGTCCAAAGTATGGAGGAAGTAGAAGTTGGGTGTTAAATGAAAGAACTGATACTGAAAGGAACTCGTACCTGCCAAGTAACATGATTTCTGCGGGTTAGTCCCGGAATTTTGGCCCATAACCCCAAATTCAAAAGTTTCCCGTCGGGTCACTGATTTTATTAAGATCACCTGGCAGGAAGGAAAATCCAAATGTACTACCCAAAATTACATCCAGACTCTCAAATAAATCAAGCATTGGACCTATTTCTACCAGTTTGTTTACTTTTTGTATGTCCCTTGTTTTATTCTTAATGTTCTAGTGCAATTCAAAAAACAAGAAATGAAATTCATTATTTTATTTGTAATGAAACCCAGAAAATCTTTACCTCATGTGTAGATCTATCTGACTTGCAGTTATACTTCCGGAAATGTTAAATTATAGAAGGGATACAAATGAAATACATAAAAAACAATCAAAATATGACATGTTATGAATATTGTCCAGACTCTAGAAATTGAAAACAGCTTGTCAACAATATGATAATGAACTGAAAAAATAGGGTATATCTATTAATGCTTATGGGTGTTTTGTATTGTATGTAGTGTACAGATCATATATTTAGGCTGAAATTGTTGTCCGCGCAAAATCTTTCCCTCAGCTGTTATAGCTGAGGGGGAGATTTCCCCGATTGAAGGTTTCAGAGGTTGGCAGGTATGTTTTAGAGAACTTGGAAAGTTTGTGACCAATGTGTGTGCTTTCCTAATGTTGATATTTGTTCAAAGCATGTTGTTGTTGTCATGTTTTCGTCATTGATAGTCCTGTAGTTAATCTTAATTTGCTTTGGACCCCAGACAAATTCAATTTTGAAATACTCATAAAGGATACAAATAATTGCAAACTCTTATTGTTATTTTCATTATTCCTGTTCTTGTGTAAATCATCCTTAAATATTTGCTTCTCACTGGAGTTACCTGTTCATGCCCTAGCCTGGCCTTTCAAATCTTGATTCTCTCAAATTGTGATGTTCAAAGGCCCCCATTTCCAGCCAAAAAATGTTACCTTATTTTGAAACGAAAGTTCTTATTTTTCCTTTGAATGAGATAATATGATGTTACGATGCAGAAAAATGTCAAAAAAAAAAAAAAAATTTTGTATATATATCTATGGTTTATAAAACTGAATTGGAATTTCTCTAAAGCATATATAAAATATAAGTGTGTCGCTAATTTTACCAGTTTGTCTGACCCTTGCCCCATTCCACAAATAAGGCCAACAAGAGACTTCTGGTTTGGTTTCAAATGAATTCCATTCAGCTAGTTATCTGGGAAAGTAATTATCAGATAACTGCAGGTCCATTTAGTGGGTAAAAATGCAAATATTTTGTTTTGTTTTTTTGACTACCTTATTGATAAACAGTTCAATAAAGCACTTGAATGTTAATCCTTAACTGAACTGCAGCTTTCCTGGAGTCTAAATACAATGAAAATAGTCGTCATCTTTACTTTGAACAAGGATTTCAAGTGATCTGCAAGCTAGGTGCTGGATCATTTGGCGAGGTATGTTTTTAGTCTTTGAGTTTGAATGATGTGATCAGTGACAGTATTGGTTTAAAGTTGTATAAAAACACAATCATATACATGTATCATCAGTTGTATGTACAGTGGTCCCCCATTTATGACCACCCTCTTTAAGTGACCAAATTTTCAAAACATAAACCCTTTTTAATACATCTTATAAAGACCACCCCCATAAAATGACTAGCGACCACTTTTCATCGGCCAAATCACGTTAATTTCATAGAAAAAGCCCTCACAAGTGAACGATCATGAAATACAAGTACGAAACTAAATTGCATGCTAACTGAGCTCTACCGCGTAAACACAATGTGAGCGACCAAGTTTGTTTTTAAAAAAATAATAATTAAAGCCTGCTCCGTATCCGATTCTCTTCATCCTACAAAGTAAATGCAGTAATAGTGAAGAGAATATAACGACTGAATGTTTCAGATTATTACAAAAAAAGTATGAAATCATCAAATATGAAACTCAATTACATGCTAGCTCTACTGCGTAACCAATGTTTTCATAAACTACATAAATGTGTGAAAGTGAGATGACTGTACCCAGATTTGAATGAGAAACTGTATGAGTAGTTGTCGGTTGCCAGGTCAAGAAAATATTCCTGTTTCCGGGAAATTATAACTACTACAAGAAAAAGCAATTATATTGTCGGCAGAGATGGGTTAAGACGATTTTACAGCAAGTAACGACTGGCTTTTTAAATTCCATGCTAGACATAATATAAACTGTAAACAGTAAAATGTGGCTCCGTGTTCGATTCAGGTAAAGACTTGAAATTTGTAAAAATTTGGGATGTACTTGTATTTTATAGGTCACATGATAATACATGTATTTAAACAATTATTGCATTAATTTTATTGAATTAAATTTTAATTTTTGTTTTCATATGAACATTTTAAATCATTTTTTTATGTGAACATTTTACCAAACAAGTACCAAATTAACATATATAAATGTAATATTAATGAATAAAAATTGTCTGCAAATTGTATACTGTATTACTAGAAGTCGTTTATCATTGACACGTTATCGGTAGATATCCCCCAGGAAAGACCACCTCCATTATGAGACCACATGCCTTTCTCAATTAGGGTGGTCTTATAAAGGGGGGACCACTGTACATACCTAAAAATACATAAATCATTAAACTTATCAAGATTAAAGCCCATGGCAATCTAATTAAAAGAAATTTTTCATCTCTTTTAAATACCAAATTTATCAATGGGAAAATTGATTGGCATTTTTTATTGCTTTGAACAGATATGTCTCACAATTTTAAAAAGAAAAAAATTGGGGGAGGGGGTATGTTGGGAATGTAACCCAAATTTCATGGTAAATTGATAATAAAAAAGCATGACAGGATTCCTTCTTTCTGTATTTCATATAGGTCTTCAAAGTGAAAAGCAAAGAGGATGGAAAGTTGTATGCAGTAAAGAAGTCGCGAGAGAGATTCCGTGGTGAATCTGATAGGTAGATATATTTAGAATTCTTCCATACAGGAAGTGAACCATATGACTAAAAAATCTTAAGCCTTTTATTTTGAAAGTACATCAGTGGCTTCCATGGCCGAGTGGTTACAGCATCATGCTTTGAACCATGAAGTCTCTCACTTTTTGTCATCGCTGGAATTCGAAAGCTGATTTTTGTTAGAAAGTTGGCCAGTTTACTTACGGAAGGCCAGTGTTCTTTTCCCCCAGTACTTTGTAATAATGTTTTCTCCTTAACGTTGAAAACTAGCTGTCACCATATAACAGAAAAAATGTTGAGTGTGGTGTAGAAAACCATTCAAAATTTAAAAAGAAAATTGAAAGTGAATTGCATAATGAACTGAAAGAAAGTCTTATAGTATTCATTGAAATGGAGTTCAGTGCCCAGTTATTGAGATGTCTACATGTAATGTAAAGTGCCCAGTTATTGAGATGCGCTACATGTAATGTTAAGTGCCTAGTTATTGAGATGTGCTACATGTTATGTTAAGTGCCCAGTTATTGAGATGCACTACATGTTATGTTAAGTGCCCAGTTATTGAGATGCACTGCATGTAATGTTAAGTGCCCAGTTATTGATATGTGTTACATTTACAAATTATTTCATTCAAAATATTTGAAAATGCATGCTACACATGTACTTTGAAAACCATGTATGTAAAAATAATGGAGATCAAATGTGAATATATATATATGAGATGCTAAATAGTTCGTATGCAGTGCTCCAGATAATATTTGGATAACTTGAACAATAGCATTGCTGTAACCACATCCCAATTGCAGTGGGTGTTTTCTATATAATTTAATTGGACACATCAGATTTAAGCTGTGTTGCATATATATAATTGCTGGTACATGTACTTGCACATAAAAAATTAGTTGTGAAACATATAATTAAAATAAAAAAAAATTGACTCGTATGCAATCCAGGTTAATTGTGTTGTGGCCAAGATGAGATCCGTGTTGCAACTGTATTTTCATACTATTTTTATTTTTAAAGTTATTTTTTTATCTTCTTGTTGCCAGGAAAAGAAAGCTAGAGGAGGTGGCTAAACATGAGACATTGCCCCCTCATCAAAATTGTGTACGATTCTATCGTGCCTGGGAGGAACGGCAAAACTTGTATATACAAACAGAACTATGCAAAATGAGGTAAGTTCAAGTACTTAACTCATTCTCTCCTAAAGACACATTTGGACTGCTTGGTCATTGATTTATAGAAGAGGGTGTCCGGGTAGCGCAGTGGTTAGCGCACTCGCTTTTCACCAATGCGACCCGGGTTCGATCCTCGGATTGGGCAGGGAAGTATGTGAAATGGTTACCAACCCGGATACGCTCCTGTCCTTCGGACTGAGACAGTAAAAACCGAGGTCCCGTGTCACAGTGAGTGTCTGCATGTTAAAGAACCCTCACTGCTCAATGGCCATAGGTGTCGAGCATAGGCCAAAATTTGAAGCCCTTCACCGGCATTGGTGACGTCTCCATATGAGTGAAAGATTCTTGAGTGGGACGTTAAACAACAATAAACAAACAATTTATAGAAGAGTCCATTTTTTTCATGGGTTGATGAGTTAAAGAGAATGAGTTTGTCAGGAAGAAAACAATCATATCTTTGATGTACTGTGTGTTTTTATGCATTTGAAGAGCTATTGTTTGGATAAACAGTAGACAAACGGAGTTCAACAGTTGGTTTCCTGATGATAACTGGAGTATGCTTTTCTACATCTTGTAAAATTTGGTCCAAGAATGGACCGTTAAATAGTTAGATGTGTAGAGGTTGAATGTTCATAAATCTGACACAGACTGTTCAAGATCTATATTCCAGAATACTCTCAATTAATTTGTTTGGAAGATTTTAGCACCATTGAGTGCTGAACTGATTGTGTTGAAATTGTAACTAGATCTACTGTTAAGTAATACCATCTTCTGTGGTTTCCACTTTTGAATTTGTGTTCATCTATAATAATGTTATTTATCCCCCCAGATAATATGATGATATTCCTCCTTTATTTCAATTACAGATAATATGATGATATTGCTCTTTTATTTCAGTTTAACAGACAATATGATAATATTTCTCTTTTATTTCAGTTTAACATACAATATGATAATATTTCTCTTTTATTTCAGTTTAACAGACAATATGATAATATTTCTCTTTTATTTTAGTTTAACAGATTACACAGAAAACCATCATGATTTATCAGAAGCAACGATAGCAAACTATTTGGTTGATCTTCTTATGGTAAGTAAAACTTTTTCTATCATCATATGTTTTTCTTTACTGGAAGTATTAAATTTAAAAATAACTGTTTTCTAATCTTGAAGTGAGGCTGAAATACAGGACACTGACTGATATTTCAGATGTTCTTCACTGATGGCCAAGGTATGCTGTTAGTGTGTTAAAAATCCTCTTTTGCAATTGAATTGCATACCAAGATGTAGTTGGTTATCAATTGTTTTCCTCCTGTTTATCTGTCCTTGTTTTAAGTGATTACTGATCAGTATTTTGAGAGTTGCTGGATTCTGAGCTGATTTTTTTGTGAAAGCTTGCCAGTTTACTTGCGGAAGGCCGGTGGTGACAGGGTTCTCTCCCCATCATTAACTGACAAATTGTTGAGTGTGGCATAAAATATTATTAAAGTTCAATACAGATATATTAAGAAAACTTTGATATTTATTTTTCTTTCAGGCTGTGAAGCATCTTCATGACCACAACCTTTTGCATATGGATATAAAACCAGACAATATCTTCATCTCCCATGATGATATTTGTAAACTTGGAGACTTTGGTTTAGTTCTAGATCTCTCAAAGGTATTTTTGTGTCTTTTAATTTTTCTGTACTCACCAAAACATACTGTAGAATAAAAATTTTTTTTTGTGGTTTTAATTTCGTTTATTTATTCATTTATCAATGAAATTTAAATCATTACGAAATTTTACATAAATCACACATGGTACTAGTAATAGCTTGTTTTGCAAACTGAAATTTTAACCCCACAAAATTTCCTGAGTCTACAGTACATCAGCATTAGGACTGTAAAAATGTTTGGTCAGTTTAGAATTCAAGGTGTTGTGTTCATGTGACATACTGATACACAGTAACATTAGCACACAATGACAATTGCTCGCAACAAAATCAGTATTGAAAACCAAATTGACTTTACAGGCACTCAAAAGATGCTAAAGAGTCCTACAGGTACAAAAGTTAGTTACTTCTTTTGTAGGGCCAATGATATTCCGTTTCAGATTTGCTTCAATTCTCTTTTCAGTTTTGGTGAATTTCATTTTTTCTGTTTTCATAAGAAAAAGAACTTAAATCATACTTTAGATGAAAAATATTTAACAGACCCATAGTCATATTTCAGTGGTCTGCCACACAAATTTAATGATCGATTTAAAATAGGGAAGTAAATAAAACATATCCATGTATATGCAACACTGTATGTTTTTATAATTTTAAATTATTTGATTAGTACAAATGTAATTTGCAAGTCTGTAGGCCTATACTCATATACATGTAGGCAACAAGTTTTGTTGGAATTGTACCAGCATTTTCTAATTACAAATTTTTGCTTGAATTTATCAACTGACTTAGAACAAGTCTGGTGTGTTTTTAATTTTGATAAACTTATAAAGTAGATCTACATCATAATGTACATGTATTTTATTTTTATAGTCTTTTGATTTATTGTATCAACACTAGCGTAATCCATACTATGCTGACAGAATTTGTAAAATTAAACATCCTCATAAAGATTCCAAGGAAACTGGCCAATCTGTGCTGATGTATTTATTTTTTTTAAATGGGAGGAAGTCTCCACTTTTTACAACCGTGTGTCTTAAGCCATTGTAGCTCGCTGTCAAGATTGTACATTGTGAAATTTTTCTATGAATTATAAAAACTGGTGTATATATATATTCAGAAATTGAACTAAACATTATGAAAACCGAATTCAATATACGGTATCAAATTAAAGCTATTTTTGTTTTAGAAGAATCCAGATGTCATTCAGTACTGATGTTACGACAATGGAAATGATTGCCATTATCTTTCAATGTGTAAATGAAGGCTAATAGGTCTACGGGATAAAATAGTAATTTATGTAAAATTATGTGATGAAATATTGTAAATAAACAAAGAAATGAAGTTTATAACACACGGAAATAGCACACTAGTTCACAATTTAATAAATTTTACCTCATGTTTTTAAAGATTTTAAAAAAAAATTACGTTCAGATTGCTGATTTTGTGATTCTATTCGTGATTCTGTGATCGCGGAAAATCATTGGCCCTACTTTGGACTTTTGCAAAGGTGTTACGATGTGATATATCAAAACTCTGTAAATCTCCTGAACATCATCACACTAATACACACACTTGCTCTCTTTTTCTCCCTTTTAAAAATATTATTGTGACTACAATGAAATTATATATTTTCTATGTACTAGGGGAGTGATTTAACTGAAGCTCAAGAAGGGGATCCAAAGTATCTTGCTCCAGAGTTAATGGAGAGTAAATTTGGTAAAGCTGCTGATATCTTTAGGTAAGTATCCTCTGGGTTTTGATTAAGATAGTCATTGACATCAGATAATATATTTTTAGTTCTTATGATTTTAATATAGGGTAGAGTACCTGAATTCTTATTTTGAAGTATTGGATATATTAGGAATTCTGTCAGAAATAATGAGTGAAATTCCCTTTGGCCAGACAATTTTCAGGAATTCTGTAGTACACGTATATGGTGATTCAAAAACAGTGTCAGTGGAGCCATTCCAAAGCTTATACATTGTCATTGTGGGTCTAGAGAGAACAAAGTTGTACAATTTGAAAATTGGTCCTGTTTTTATTTTTACTTATATTGTTGTTAATTTCCTGTCATGGGATTTATTAGTGGCCACAAACAACTGTTTAATGCATTCTTTACCTTGTAGTCTTGGAATGACAATGTTAGAGCTTGCTAGTGACCTTGACCTTCCACGTGGTGGTGATGGCTGGCACTTATTAAGGTCAGGACTTTTACCAGAGGAATTCCTCAGAGGTAAGAATACATATAGCTGAATTGTGGAATCAGTTCATGATTATTCAAGTATGAATATTGATAAACAGATGTTCAGATGTACGATTCTGTGTACCGTCATATCAATGTAAAATGTTTTTGTTGTAACGCTTGCTGTAAGTTGTAGAACTGGTAAGCCATGGATTCTACATCCTGTGAGAAATATGTAGATTAGATTGAATGAGGAATATTTATTTCATATCTTAAATTATTGATATATTTTTAAGATATCATTTAACTTCACTAACCTGACCTCTAACTCTTGACAAAAAATATCCAGGTGTAACAGAAAGACTCATGTAATTGTCTTTTGACAACACCTACCATAGTTTGTTTTTGTTATTAATTTTTTCATTATGTTGTTCATTTTTCAGTTATATTGGACTATATATAGTCACACTGGTTGACAAGATTGGTTTGAGGTCAAGTTTGGGTGGGATGGGGGTTGTAAAATTGTTGCTGTGGGGAGATTTGTGTAATATTTGATTACATACTGTATGCTTTAATACTTGAATACTGAACCTTCCAAGTAAACTGGCAAACTTTCTCACAAAATCAGTCTAGTTTTCAGCTGGGCTAAAACTTTCGATTACTAGAGATGAGAAACTTCATGTTTGTAAGTGTGATGGTTTAACCAATCGACCATGGAGGTTCCCCATTTGTAATTAAATGCTCAGTCTGAAATGGTAGCACAATAAATTCTCAAGCTTTATTAATAGTGAAAATGTCATGAGAGACCACCTGTCATTTGAGACTGTATTTCCTTGGCAACTTAGGGGGTGTCTGAAGACAGGTGCCATGATATTTTTAGAAACAGCTGAAAGACTGAAAAGTGTTGCATAAGCCCACAAACAACTGTCTGAAATATTTCTGTAAGTGAGAAACATTTAAGTTTTTAACTAAATGTAATTTACATAATTCAACTAACATATTCCAGATAAGTCATTTGACATGAAGTATGTGATACAACAGATGCTGGATCCAGATCCAAAAAGTCGTCCAACAGTAGATCAAGTCTTGGCATTTCCATTTGTGAGAAAGGTAAGTTCTAAAACACATAAAAAAAAGAATTTTGAAACCAGGGAATTTCTCCAGAATTTGTTTTATTTTTTATTTTTTTGCCTCAGTAAAATCTGTAATGATTTTGGTATGCCTAATAAATTTTGAATATGTTAGAAGTGGTGGATATTGAGCAGATTATTTATGAAAAAGACAGTCATTAGGCTTGATTCAATTTTGTAATTCTTTTACTAAGCAAACTTTGATTTGGCTGTTGGTTTTCTGTCTATGAAAACTTTAATTGACAATGTTCTTGTGATATGTTGGAGTGATATATTACACTGTGATACATTGCAAAATATCCAGAGATCTAATGTCATACCTCTTGTGTCTTTAGGGTTATCCATACACAGATACTACAATTTGGGCTCTATCTGTTGAAATATATGTTGTACAGCTTTGATACTTCACATGTGTGATACTTATTATCAGCACTTTCAGATGGTACCATGAACTTGTGACCTTTTCTTATTCATTTTTTCAGTATATGAGATATTATGCTGGCACTGGCAAACTATCAGACAACTATTTATTTAATCTCTCGTTATTATTTTCTGTAGGTGTGGAAAAAACGGCGGCGAGAATACATGATAAAAAGTGCTGTAAGTATGAATGAAATTTTCTTAAAATATCTTTATTATTTTTATGTCTCCAGCCTGGATCTGCCTGGGCATATATAGTGTTTGGATCATCCGTCTGTCTGTCCCGTTTACATATAAAGTTGGGACCAGTGGCATTTGTGTTTCACAAGCATGTTCTCTGGTACATTTGTTTACATACATGCTTTGTTGGGGCTTTTATTATCATCCTTTCTGAACATTTTTTTTGAAAACTTTGGCTCTTGTGTACCTTGATAATGGCATCTGAAAAACAAAGTGAAAATGGCATCTGAAAAACAGTTATATTGCAGTACTTCATTTTCATTTTACATTGATTTTACTGAATAACAGTTTTGGTCAAAATTATTTTCAAAAATTTAGGACAATCTGTCGCATTCTCTTGGAATAATAAATTTGGTATTTGTTTTCAAAACTTGAGGATAAAGTTAAAGCCCAGTCTCGACCATGAATTAAATGGAAATAGGAGTCCTGGTTATATCAAATCTTCCGTTGAGTGATTGATGAGTTTAATATTGTTGATTTACATTGATTTTCAGACTAACACTGTCAAGTCCTTTTTCCAACGTATTATTGAAGTCTTATTGTTCATCACCACTGTGTTCACCCCGAAATATTGGCGACCAGCTGTAACTAGTCATACTTCAACGAGTAGCAGTCCTAGTAGTTACCATAGCAACCATAGTTCCAATCTAGGATTTGGTTTAGATCATAGCATATCTGATGGTGAGTTACACTTTACATGCTGTGGTTTGGGACACAATAGGTAATCAAGTTTGTTCTTAAAGATTGTCTTTCATAGATTGTTGTGGGTAGTTTCAAAATTGTATTTTCATTTAAACTTGTTATGGTTATTAAACACTTGATGAGTTAGATATAATTACATCATAAATAGAAATATCTAAACATCTAACCTGTACTGATATTCATTTATATGTAACTTACAAGCTGGTAATTCAACATTTTCATGCAAGGGTTTGATATAGATTATATAAGGAACTCTAAAAAGTGTCCTAGAAAGTGAAGCTCCTTCCACCACTGTAGGTGTGAAATTAAATAAAAAAACAAATGAGATGACAGGGCACCTGTCTTGTAACATGTAGTATGAAATTAGGAAAATACAAAATTTATGTAAATTATTGGCAACATTTAATTGATTAATTTCTTGTTTTGTTTTCAGATGAGTGTTTTGATGGTGATATTAGTATTCATAACAACTCCATGGGGACTCCATTAGATAATTCTTCCTCAGGTGAAAGTTTTCTGGCAGAGTTTGCAATTCCATGGTAAGTCTTGTGACAGATGAAATACTATGGATTTTTGTCAGTGACGTGTATTTGTTGATGGTGGGCTATTTATATGGCCCTGCATCCGTGGTCGTCATACGTCCGAAATACGTCATGAAATTAGACATGAAGGTTCCCCGTGAGGTCTAGTTGTGCATTTGACATTTTCAGAGAGTTTGGATTCCAACATGGCTGACAGGTGGCCATCTTGGATTTTGACAATGGAAGTATGTATTTCTCAGAATGTACTGAAGGAATCTTTTTGAAATTCATTATGGATGTTCCCCCTGAGGACTAGATGTGCATATTACATTTTCAGAGAGATCATTATCTAACATGGACACCTGTCAGTCATGTTGAATTCCATTCTCTCTTTAAATGTAATATGTTCAGTTCAAGTTCAGTTTCGCTATAATCTTGTGAAAAAAGTATTTCACAGAAATATGGATTTAAGTTCAAATTCAATGTTGAGGCACAAAATAAGAGAAAAAAACTGTCATAGACCAGACATAGAACATTTCATGGTGGGCGCCAAGATCCCTCTGGGATCTCTTGTTTATTTTGGGAGATGTGGTTTTATACAATGATGGTAAAAGGAGTAGCAACAGTCTGACTGGAAATTGTTTTATCTGCGGTAACTCGTATAATTAATCATGAACGCTTTGCTGATAAAGTAGCACTATACTGTAATTTAGTGTTTTGATCCTTCATGTAGATGTGGCCGAATCTTCCAACTCTGGTCAGTGAGGGATGGAGCCTCCTAGAACCTGTGCTGAATTTGTGGGGAAGTTTGCGAGTGTACATGCTGTTTTCAATTATACTATTTAAATAATTGTAATTCATGTCTCTTACCAGGGACAGTGTTAGCAGGTTTTCTCCATTTCCTTTAGTCAGGGTTCTGTAATGACTTGTAATACTTGTTTTCAAAACACATATTCGTGTTTGGCGGTGTTTTCCAGAAAACATGTTAACATAAAATAATGAGGGTATTACCAACCCGAGTTGTGTTATGGAACCAGAGATAAACAAACATATTTTCTAGTGCATATATTTAATTTCAATGTTGTGTTGTATTTTTTCAATAATGCTCATAGTTCCCGTAAATAAGTTGACAAAATCCACGCTCTACATGCATGTTTCCACATCCAAACATGCGTAAGTGTCCAATCAAGAAGTGATGTACATGTACTGTAGGTGTGTATTAGTCCTGTCTTATCAACTCTTTCAGCTTGTGCTACCCGATTTGTTTAGACAAAGTGATCAATTAACATGACCCTTTTAATCTATTGTTCTCTGCAAGTGTTACTTCGGTATTGATCACGTGTGTATACATGAACCACAGGTGTTCTGACTGACTGGACACAAACGCAACTTAAGTGACACCTCCCCATTTATAATCCACGCGACAGTAATGAATAAACAAGCATACAGTAACTCTTGATTTTAATGTATCAATTAATTAATACTGTTTTCACCAATGGCTGACCATGGCAGTTTTTAAAATTATAATCAATATACGGGTAAGGCATTCAGTATGATTTTTAATAATGGCAGCCATTCGAGTGGAACAGTTTGACAGCACATGTACTGCAAAGCTTAGAAGAATAACATTGTCAAAGAACTTGAACAACTATATATACATTTTAATAAAAAAGAAAAAGCAACAAGGTACCTGTGATATTATTTCATTTCTTTAGATGGAAAATACCTTCAATTAGAATAAAACTGAAGTAGGTCCCAAACTCGGTGATAATGTTAATTTGATCCTGATCTCATACTTAAATTTTCACAAGATATTTTTGGGAATATGAGCTCAGATTTTTTGCCTACCGACTAAGACTAGCCTATAAGTCGGTACCCCTTTTTGAGATCGAAAATTTAATCCAGAAAATCTGACTTATAGGCAAGTATATATGGTAAAACACGAAAGGACTCCAATCGATCAATCATGGACAACACACTGTCTGTTATTTTCCTTTGTACATTAGTACATAAATTTTCCAATTATGCTTGAAATTTTCGCCTTCATCTTAAATTCGCCGTCTTGGTAAAGGGCGAAATTAAACAGGGGCAAAAATTTTCAGGTATACAGTAACTGTAAAGTTGTCGAGTGTGGCATAAAACACTAATAAAACAAACAAAACAACAACAAAAATAATAAAACTTCATTTAGTTTGTGAATAGATGCATGCATATGTTAGGATGCATACAAAAACATATGTGAAGAGGGGGAAAAAAACATGTCAAAAACATTGATTTACATTGATCTAAAATTGTGATCAATACATATTTTAAATTATGCTGTTGCCATGCCGTCCATGTCCAGATAAGATGATTGGTTGGCCAGATTTACATGTTTCTACTGCTTATACTGATGACATATCAACTTAACTTGTATAGCCTATATAAGTGTTGTTATTTTTAGTACATGCTTTGCTTTATGTGCTGGATTAGCCCTGTATATTTTGTAAAGATGGCCTTATTTGGACATCTCGCAAAATCAGCCCAGTTTTCAGCAGGACTCAAACTTGCAATTATTAGAGATGAGAAACTTAAGTGTTTTTAAGTGTAATTTGCTTGGGTGAATGTGGAAATAATTGTTTGTTTTATAGTGTTTTTATTAATTAATGATATTCCTTATATCTATATTATATAAATAATTTTGTTTTGAATAGTAAACCACCGCCAAGGAAGGCATTCACCACTCCTGCCAATCGGTTCAGACCTCGTGGTTATGTATCATCACCAATGAGTTCATCGCCAGTTCTTCCAGGGCAGTCAAGGTTTGTATCTCTGTAATTTTACTTCTCATCTCAAAAGTCCATCTCTGTAATTTTACTTCTCATCTCAAAAGTCCTTATCTTTGCTTGTAATTTTACTAATTAGACTAACAATATTTTCGAAGTTTATGGATATTGCCCCCTTGTCACATTTTCATAACTTTTAAAATATTGCATGTTTTCTAAAATTAGATAGAACTTTCAATCATACTTTTGTTGCGGTATCTGTAATTACATATTTCTGGTAAATAGATGCATGAAATGTTTGTAAACATACCAAACTTTCCCTTGAATTCTCCCATCACTGAAATATTATAGATATACCGTATTTGACCCATTAATCCTTTCAGTACTGCAACATCACAGCTGCATAGTGACGTTATACACTATAGCAGTTTACATTTTCTACAGTCTGCTCACTGTAACATATTTTCATCATGATGTTGTTTTCTGTGCAGTCTAATTTTTTAATTTATAAGTATGAAATGAATAAATTTGTTAGAGAAATTTTAAAAATATGATCTTATTTTAATAATGTACAAATAGAACATTTGAATGAAAAGCTTGAATAAATCAAAATATTCTGAATACATGTATATATTTTATTGTATACACAATTTTCCCTTGCGTTTCATATAAAAAATTGCATGTACACTCATCATGAAAAAGATGAAAATATGCTAACTCACTTGTGACTTGATTAAATATCCATATTGTAAGTTGGACCAATATTTTCAGCTGTAAATGTGTTAGATTTAACTCTTTGATATAAATTATTTGTCGACACATGTTCTGCAAAGGAGGTTTCTGCATTCAAATTGTCTGTAATATCATCATCACCGCTAACATCTTATTCAGAATCTATATCTATCTCGGATTCTATTTCCGTAGAAATAGGGTTTACATGTTGTTCAGGTGCAGAATCATCATTCAAATCAGATACTAAAATCTCATTTTTAGAGTCGGATTCAAAGTTGAAAATATCTAAAACATCTTGGGGAAGGAAATCTCGGATGCATATGCGGCGGCCATTTTTCAATGACTTTCAGTCACCGATTTAGAAATAATAGCACTTTTATATCCTTTGTAACTTGCTTATTTTCGCTGGCATCCATTACATGTACATGTGATAATACAGAATAAAGTCATATAATTCTTGTTTCGTGATATCTGGTCATAAAGTGAAAGTGGGAAAACCTTGAATTGAAAGTGAAGCTACTGAAAGAGAACCATGAGGAGGTTTACAACGTTCTCGTAACCACCGGTTGTATTTCTACTGGGCGGCCGTGAACGTTATCGTGAGTAGAGAATAATAAATTTTGCAGGTGTTATAGGACACTATGGTATTGAAAGGGTTAAGCGCCAAGGGCACTACAAATATCCGGAAAAAGGATGGGCGCTTAATGGGACTAATTAAAAGTCTAATTGATCAGTTAATTTTTTAGAAGGTAAAGTTGGTGTAGTTATTTCTAAGGACACATATCAACATAATTCTGTAGCTTAGAGGCTACAGATAAACTGTTACTTATGGTTTGTCAGATCAACATCTCCTTGTCAACCAGCTAGAAAAGATTCTTGATCGTATGTAAAAAAAAAAAAAAAAAAAGGGGGGGGGGGGGCTCTTAATGGGTTGAATACTGTAATCTTTAGTCCTATCTTTAGCATCACTTGATTTTAATGGCATGAGGGTACAGAAAAGATGCAGACATGCTATGATTTTCAGTGCAGGCCAAAATGGAAAGGTTCCCTGCTAAAACTCTCTCGCTTAAACCACTACATTTATGGCAAACAGCCCCATGTATTTATATAATTTCACAAAAAAATTGTAAAATGTATCAAGCCTGTATAGAAATTTTGTTATCTCAACAGAAAGCCAGCAAGTCCAAACTGTAGTTTTGACAGCAGTTTTGAAGAGGAACGATCAGTCACACCAACATTTAATGGTAGCACTCAAAATTTGCTTGAGGGAGATGATATAACAAAGCCAGGAATTGAGCCAAAAAATCTCATGGATGTAAGTTGTATACAGCTGTTTGTCTATATATGGACAAAACATGTTGTCAGGGTACATATATAATTGACGCTTGTATTTGAATTCAATTACAGTCAAACCCACTTATGTTGATCCCTGTTTTATTGAAATCCTGATTTATTTGAAACAATTTGATATCCAGCCACATTTCTTTATTAATATTATAACCTGGTTATTTTGAAACCCATGTTTATTTGAAAGAAAAATCCACTCCCTTTGATGTCAATATCTCTGGTTTTGGTTGTAATTTAGTATATGATTTTTTACTAATCATTTCCTTACAGAAGATTCTTTTAGCATTGTTCTTGTCATTTATAGTAGGAAATATTTTATATAGAATGTTTAGCTGATGAATTAACTCATCTACCCCTGTGGTCACATTTAGACTTGCCCAGATCAATAAATAGTAAAGTCTACTTTCATAATTAGGTGTGAACATCATCATATTGCAGGTAAAATTATTATATGATTTTTATTCCAAATCATAAACCCCTAAATTCTGCCAGTGGACTCAACCATTCTTTGAAATGTGCAGGTCCAAATGTAGCTTCAGGGGTTGATGATTTAAGGAAAAATATAGGTCTGATAGGAAGAGGAATTTTAATTGGTCTTTCAACATATCTTTGGAAATAATAATAATTTGTAAAATAAGTATGTCTTGTACAGTCGGAAGTGTTCAGTTGTTTAAAACAGCATATTTTCCATCCCCCTGCCCCCTCCTTTTTAGCCCCTACTGGTTAAGAGGGGTGGGGAAACCCAAGGCTTTGTCTGCTTAAAGTTTGTAATTGCTCTTCATCCACTTAACAATGGTTTCACAGGTAGGGCAAATGTTTTGATTCATCAATGCTCTCAGAATGCTATTTTCATATGATTATGAGTGTATATACAGCATCAACTTTCTCCTTTTTCATTTTAGATGTTTGAGGCAGCAAGTGATGAAGACTGAAGGTGTCCGTGTCATAGTGACGTTTAGGATGTATTACATTATCTCTATCCAGATGTGTTCATTTGACAGAAAACCATTAGTTTTGCAATATAAACAGTTCAGGATTTTGTATCCAAGTGCTGTAGTGAAATGCTGCTAGCTTGCATTAATCAGTATTGGACCATTTATATATACTTAGAAATATCTCATCATGCTTTTGAACCAATTTTTTATGTGTGCCACAGGATATTCCATCATGCTTTTGGACTAATTGTATATTTGTGTTACATAATATCCCACATGCTTGTAGACAAATCATATATATTCATATATAATTGTCCCTACCAGGCACTGGGTTTCACTCTCAGCATTTTATAATATGGTGGAAGTTATTTGTTAACATTTTCTGTGTGTCTCATTGAGAATGGAAACCAAAACTGTAATTGTGCATGTCCAATTTTATTTCATTTTTGTTTTTTGTTTTTTACCATAATTAGGCCATCATCAATTATTATTATCATGAATATCTAAAGTAGTGCCCGGTACTGATGATTGTAGCGACATAATGGCAGATAGTATAAAAATAAAGTTGTGAGATGAGCTTCTTGCCAAAGTGGATGAAGACAAAGATTTGTCACTCAATGTTTTAAGTGTCATCTCATAATTTTCGTATCATTATCCTGGCATGTAAAAATGTCACATGATTATCAAAGTTGATATATTTCAAATAGTTTCATATGTTAACATTTTCACAGCTTTTATATCTTGATAATATTTTAAATGCGTACTTAAATCTCATACATCGTCAGGTAATTAAAATTCCTGCAGTTGAAATGATTGACAGAGATGAAAGATAATTTTCTATTCATTGCATTGTATCAATAAGATGGATAGTCAGTAATTAGTGTTCATAGCTGAAACATCATAACATGACCCCAAGAGAGCCAGTTGTTACCACTTTGTGTTCAGTACATGATATGTCAAACTGCCAGTGCATTTATGATGCTATTTAAGTTCGATCTCTTTAGGTCCTCTGTACTCATTTAAGGACAGAAGAAATTGTTTGCATATTCATAATTTGCGTTGAGACCATTTATTTAATTGTGATCATAATTATACAATAAAGATAGGGCTATATGGATTGTTTATTAACAATGCATTGTGCGTAGGGACTAGCTTCCTTGAACAGTGAGGTCTCTGCCAAATTTAAGATGGCCAGGGAACGAGTCTTTATTAATGAATATGAATGCAGCAATATATTAGAAAGGTGATGAAAGTGAATCTTTATTTGGCTCAAATCAAGTTACCATTTCAGATGAATAGAATCTCAACATGTAAGTCTTTACCAGGGTTCATTCAGATGACTATATGCTGGGATAGGTATACAATTGTGTAAAAATATTGACATGCTACTAATGGCAGTATGGGTCCTAAATATATACTACTAATAAATATTGACTTGGCAATTATCCAGCATGCTATATACTACTAAGTACTGACATGGCAATTATGAGGATTGTTTATTTATGTATGTATACGGTTGATTTTACCACTCCCATTAAACCTTCCTGTATTTCTTGGAGTTGGATGTACATAGAAAAAAAGTATGATTCTGTATGTACAGCATTATTTTATTGATGTATAAATTTTGTACTTATTGGGATATATTTTGAACTAAGACTGCTGGTATTTATTTCTGTACAAAATTCAAGGGATATGATATTTGTTGTCAAAAAAATTCAGGCGAATTGATATGTTCAATAATGACAAGGTTGCTGACATTCAATTGTGTGGGTTCTGGAATGCACATCCAGGTTCTGCCAAAACCCCCCAAAATACTGTCCGTTTTTCCAAAAATAAGAATGTAACGGGTACAAGTAAAACATTTTAGAATATCTCCGATTCCATGAATTGCTGATTTTTGTGGTGAAAACTTTCATTTCAACTGGTGTTTGTAAACATGTGCCAATTTATCTCTGTAGAACTACAGTAGAAGAACTTTGATGAGTCGAAGTTCAAAGGACCACCTACAAAAGTTTGAAACATTGTGACTTCGACTCATTTTTTAGTTTCAGAGTTTCTATAAGGTGTATATGACTTCTTCGAAACATTTAAGACATGTACAGTCATTATATTTAATAATTAGTGCTAAATTTTGATTTTATTTTTGTAAAATTAAACATTGAAAGTTTATGAGAAGGAAAAGAATTATCATGGGATGATTTTGTACACACGTAAAATTTGACTTCAAATTGTATGTAGGAGTTTTTGTTATTTGAAAATGGGACCAAAAATTTATTCGAAACATAAGAGAAATGCGACTCATAAAAGTTTGAATTATAAAATGTCTTTAAGCGTAAGTAGTATTGAATAACAAAGTTATTCGGGACTTTGTCAATAGTTTGAAACAGAGAAATTCGACTCATTGAAGTTCTGCTGTATATACATCACAATGGATTGTTGTAGATGTAAATAATACCAGTGTTATATTACATCTTAATGTGCCACTCACCTTCTCCAAAGTCCCATAAAGTGTTCAGTAGTAACACTTGACTAGTGCTAAAGTTTTTGCAGGGTTTATATATTTTTGTAAACTTGTACCACAAAGTATATTTAGTATGTTATTTCACTGTTCTTGAACAGGAGATCAAACTGTATGAATGCTTAGTTGAGTATTCTGTGGATGTTTTTAGTATTGTGCCATTTTTTTTGAAGACATTTGCACACCAGTTGAATACTAGTATATCATTTCATTACCACGCACAACAGAGTTTAATGAAAACAGGCTGATCAAATAGATCTTGTAGTGGGAGGATAATTAATTATGAATGAAATTGATAATCATATCGTGATAATTACCAGTTACAAACTTCCAGACTTATAATAAAAACACTTTCAATTATGAAGTGAAACATTCTAAGATAAAGCAGTATTGAGCTTTTATGCTTTATGGCATATATTCATTTGGATGCCGTAAATTAAATTGAAGATCTTTAAAACTGAAGGCTCATTACTATGGGACAAGACTCTCTGGTGTCTAGCCTTGTTATAAACTTTATAAACAAAAGAAATAGTCTTCATCAACAATGTAATTACCTTTGAAATTGTTTAAAAGTGGTGCTAATGTACAAGAGCAAGATATCGATAGTTAAATGTAATAATATAGAAACTAGATGTGGGTGTATTTATCAATTCAAAAAATGTTCAGCAGCTTTCATTTTATTTGGGGTTACTTAGGGAGGGTAGGATGTTGGTAATGACAATGTACCTGTCAAAGGTCGAAGCAGTAATAATTAGAAAGGGAAATAGCATTGTTGGTGCATTGTGTCAAGTTTTTGTCAATTAAAATCATTAGAACTTGGCAAATGTTGAGTGCTGTTAAGTTTTGCTCTGTGAATTGATTTATTATTTATATAATCAGGTTTCATACTTTTGATGCATTCATATTTGTGTTATAATGTGGGTTCTTCGTTTACTCTAACATTTCTTCACAGTTTTGGTATTTTTGTACTGTGTAAATGATGTTGAAATTATCTCCACAAACACGTTTTTGTTTCATTTTGTCAGAAGTATGAATTTTTATGTAAATGTACGAAATTGTTTGTTTTTGAAGAATAAAACAGAAAAGTTAAATAAAAATAAAGTCTCATTAAAAAATTGATTACTTAGTTTATTTATCTTCACAGATGGTAGAGAATTTGAAACCATGATTACTTGAACCATTAAATTGGAACAACATAAATATCCCATTGACACTTCCAAGAAGGAACTCTTTTTGCATGGCAGCATTCCATAGCTAGAGTAAAAAAAGATTCTTGACATCCTGCCATTTGCCAATGTTGCTATGGACATTTTGCTTGGTTGGCTAAAAAGATTGTAATTGGCTAAATGTTCTGGCAAATATTTGGTTGCATTTCATATATCATACTGTCGCTCAAAACATAACCACAGACAGAAAATTGTAAGGAATAATCTAAAGGTCATTTTGACAAAATTTCAAGGTCATGGCCACAGACATCTAAGAAATAGGAAAATACAGTGGAATCTCGCTATCTCGAAATTCACGGGACCACCCTATTTACTTTGAGATAACTAAATTTTTTCAATTCGCATATTTTGTATTCTTATTGGACAACAAATAGACCTACTCGGAGTACTGTATAATTCACATTGGATTTAAGCAACTATTAATTACACTTTCATCTTGACTCGTTAACGGAAGTCGATTGTCCTGTGTTTTGCAGGTAAACAAGTAATTTTAAGAATGATTTCTGTTTATAAAATCACACGGTAACTTCCGAGATAACAAGTAACAATTCTCTAATATTTTGATACTTCTGGTCAGAAAAAATATCTTAAGCGAAATTTCAAGATAAAAACTTCGAGATATCTGGAATAAAAGAAGTATATATATATAGTAAAATGATCGGGACTGGCCATTCGACTTTAACATAACCGGGATTTCGACTCATACGATTTTGACATAATGAGATTCCACTGTATAAGCTTTTCGTCAAATTGGACATTTTTTACTTCTCAAGAACGAGTGGGTCAGTTTTAATTAGATTAAGCAGAAAGTATCCCAATGTGAAGCTGCACATGGGCCAAAAGTTAACGCATCTCTTTACACTGTAATCTTATTTCACTCTGGTATGACTGATTAGGTCTATTGGGCATCTTGTTTCTACTGGTGTTTTGCACCATGTGTAAATTTTAGCTCGCCGGGACGAGCGTGGGTTAGGAATGGTTTTCTAATGAAAATGTCAAAAATTACAATAACGTTCCCGGAATGTGACTTTAATGAAACAAAAGACTGGTTTAGAACATTGTATAAGTAAGACTACCTGCATACATAAATACAAATTGTACACAGGGTACGAAACTACTTGATACCCTGCTGAAGTTGTTTGCAGGTGAAATAAGTTGGACCGCAATGATCCTGAAAAAGTCTATGGTGAGAAATAATTGTCCTTGTGCCATGTAATGCTAATATTACAGTGACCCGATGAGACTTTGGAATTGTGGGTAATGGGTTAAAATTCTGCATCTAACACGGAGAAAATGGGCCTCTTTGCAGGTATGGTGAGCATTATGTATATGTTCTTGTGCCACAAGAACATTAGCTGGGCATTAGCTGTGTTTTTATCAAAATATGTCCCCCTTTTTTGCTACTTAGACTGATATACAATGTCAATAAGAGATAATCACAGGCACAAAAAATACTTAAATTCCTAAATATTTTGTAAAAATTGCTTGAGAACCCAGGTTTCACACTTTTTCACTTGCAATTGATTAACTCAATCTTACTATTTGTATATGAATACCACACTGTACCTCACCTTACTTTCACAAAATATATAGGAATTTAAGATCTTCATGCAAAACAAAAAGCAAAGTCAGAATTCCCTTCTATGTCAGTTTATTAATGAAAACATAATCGCCATATCCAAAACTAGAATGTTCAATTTCTATTTCAATTTCCCAAGTTCTATCGCAAGATACAATATTCTTGCAAACAGTTACTGAATTATTTTACATGATTTATGAGAGCTGATGGCATTCAGGTTCATTATTCCACTATATAAACTATTACGAGTGAAGTCACAATGTAATGAATGACTTATGTAAGGCATATTCACAGCAGGTATGTATACTTGACCCTTTCAACCTCAAAGACCACAAGAGACTGATCTGATACAACAGAAAAGAGCATATCATTATGATACTTGGGGTTGAAAGGGTTAACTTCATTGTTCCACTATAAACTGTTACAAGTGATGGTGTCACAGTGTCTATACAACAAAGTACTTTAACTGACTATTGAATTACAGTAAATGTTT
>BROG01000318.1:600000-813408 GCA_030159075.1 Atrina japonica | reverse complement strand
CCCCGGATGTAGTAGGAATAAAATATAAGCTTCTCTACATATATGAGGGCTTCGCCCTCTATTAGTATGTGTAAATTTGACCTATTTGTACTTACACATACGCATTACATAAAAGCTCGCTTTGCGAGCGGCACTCGCTATTAAGAAGTATGATATGTTTTGAGATGTTCTGGATGAAAATTGATCGCTGTCAATTTAGCTATCGTTCACCGACAGTACATCAGTCTCTCGTCGTAAAATTGTAGCTTAGCCAAGCCTAGGCTAACCCTAATGCAAGGCAACCATGTATATGGTAGTAGAGGCTTGATGCTGCTTTCCCATTAGAATAAAATTTAATTTCAGAGTATGTTTTGATTATATGTCAGGTCCATTGTTTTGCATTAGGAATACAGGTGTGAATTAACGATTGTACTACAGAGTTCATTCAGTTTATTGTCCTTTACACCGGACTTGCCTTCTTGTGGTAACATAATATAGGACCACAGAGACATGACAAAAGTCTGCAGACTCTTATTTTTTTACTGTATATTTCATATAAAACTACATTAAAAAAAATATTGCAAAGTCATTTCCTATTGCATCTCAGTATACTTTTCACTGTTAATCAAAGAATTGATTGCAGTTTCATTATATATTCTGATTTTATTTTTCTGAATTACAAATTAAGAAAATTTATTTATTTACATGTAAACAGAAAGTTTAATTTTTGTGATGAAAACTCCCTATGTGGGTGAGTAATATTGTGGCATTTAACTTTTACTTTCAGTTTAAATTTGAAATTACTAATTAGAAAATTACATATAAATAAGTAATGTAAACTGCAAACATTCTCTGTTTAAGGATAAGAATAGACCCTTTCAAAATAACTGCGTCCCCACTAATTTCGTCTGCGCATGAACACTTTCGGATCCGAGTGGTATCAAGAAATTTCGTGCTCAAAACATTTCATACCCATGACAATTAGTACCCAATTAAACACTAATTGTTCCCTGTGTACGATTTAAATTTCATTGGGTTTGATTTGTGTTGAGTATGAAAAATTTCTACGTTTCGCAGTATAGTAGAAATTTGTTGTCTTATCGTAATGAATATTCATTAACGTAGTGGTCAAGTGTAAGTCACGTGACTTGCGCAAGGGTCTTTTGAAAAAGAGTGTAAAGAAAACCAGTTCTAGTCTCGCCGTCAATCTGTGCATGTCAAGTTTTTGCACGGACTGTAGCCGCCATGGATCCAATAGCCGTAAAGAATGAAATCAAATCGGCTATTATCGACTCGCAACAAAATATGTTGGACACTTTAGAATCTATGATAAATTCTAAACTTCAGCGATTTGAACAACATAGCAGAGAGCTTTCCGAAACACAAATTGGGCGTATTCAGACCGAAATAATTGCACAGGACAATTTAAAATTTAATAGAAAAAGTTGCGAGGACCAGTATAAATTTAACAGTAAAATTTCGCTTACACTGAAAGAAGCAGACAGAGAACTTGACCAGGGCAATTTTTCTGACGCCAAAGCTAAATTAGCACAAGGTATAGAACATTTAGCATATCGACAGAATTGGTCAAGATGGCTGATTCGTCCGAACTTGGGTGGAAAGTGGTTCAAGAATACGTCGCAAATCCGCTTGCCGATAATTCTGATGATGAAAAGAAAATGAACAGAGCTTATTCTGCAGCGTCACGAAAATCTAAACTTGAAAAGAAGCGTAAACGTTTCAACCCACTTACGAAACCTCAGACAAGTAATTCAAGTCATGAGCGTACTAAGCCGGGTGTGTGTTATCGGTGTATGAAACCAGGACACTGGGCCAGGGATTGCTTTGACAAAGAAAATAAGATAAGTGAAAAATCTTTCTATTTTCATGTTGAAAATCATGCCAAAAAATTATGTTCTTCAAAAATTGAAACTGAACGAGAAAGTCTAGTCGAACATAACGTAATCTCTAAAGCTGAAGCATCTTGTTTGTATACAGATAGATTACCCGCACGTAACAATATTGTTAACACACCTGTAGGCAGATTAAAGTCAGTTATAGATAAATGGAAATCTTCTGGTACTAATGATTATATATTGAAAGTTATTGACAAAGGTTACGGTCTTCCATTCAAATTTATACCTGAATCGGTAATTTTGAAAAATAACAAGTCCAGTTTAGATAACCAAAATTTTGTCAAAGACGAAATAGAAAAATTGTTGGCTATGGGCTGTATTTCAGAGGTCAAAAAAGAGAACGTTGTTGTTGTCAATCCTTTGACAGTTGCAGTGAACAGGAAAAACAAAAAGCGAATGGTGTTAGACTGTAGGCATATTAATCCATGTTTACATAAGTTTAAGTGTAAATTTGAAAATGCATCAGTCGCCCGACTATTATTTAAGTCGGGTTATTTTTTATTCAAATTTGATTTAAAAAGTGCATATCACCACATTTCTATTCTACCAGATCACAGAAAATATCTGGGTTTTAAATGGAATTTTGATGGTGTTGATAAGTATTTCGTCTATAACGTGTTAGCGTTTGGGATCGCGACTGCAGGTTTTATTTTTACAAAATTAGTGCGAGAACTGGTTAAATCATGGCGGTCAAAAGGCCATAAAGTTGTAGTCTATTTAGACGACGGTCTAGGGGGAGCATCTTCTCTCGAAAATGCTCAGGCTGTGAGTGTTTTTGTACGTGACAGCTTGTTAACTCACGGGTTTTTAATTGCTGAGGAGAAATGTATATGGGAGCCAGTAAATGTCATCACATGGTTAGGGATCTTATGGAACACCATAGAGGGCAAAGTATTTATAACAAAAGAACGCATTGAAAGGCTATTAGATATGGTTATATCGGTGATAGCAGACTCGGAGAACGGAAAGCAGTTGTTTAAAGTAAAACATGTAGCTTGCATTGCCG
The DNA here is from genome assembly GCA_030159075.1 of Atrina japonica. Taxonomy (NCBI): domain Eukaryota; kingdom Metazoa; phylum Mollusca; class Bivalvia; order Pterioida; family Pinnidae; genus Atrina; species Atrina japonica. The sequence continues at coordinate 810,507 of BROG01000318.1, read as the reverse complement.
GTCAGATTATTTCAATGCAGATTGTTATTGGAAATTTGGTTAGATTAAGAACAAGAGAGTTGTATAAATGCATTCTACTTCGGTCAAATTGGCATTCATTAGTTCCTATAAACGAGTGCACATTAAACGAGTTGATTTTTTGGGAGAAACAATATATCAGAGCTAAACAACATAGGTAAATGCATAACCGAAGTAGATCTTTGTACTGTGAATGCATATAGTGATGCATCAGCCACTGGGTACGGCGGTTTTATTGAATTTAGTCAGACTGTTGACAATGTTGAACGGAACTCCGTTACATTAAACTGTGATTGCATATCACCCGACTGTGGGAGTTGCATATATTGTAAGCATACGAAAGCTTTTACTGGAAGCTGGGATGTACTAGAACAGAATAAAAGTTCCACATGGAGAGAACTGCAAGCTATTAATAAAATGGTTTTAAGTTCAGTTGATGTGTTACATACAAACAAAGTCAAATGGCGTACTGATAATAAAAATGTAGTGAGTATTGTAAAAAATGGAAGTAAGAAAACTGATTTGCAAACGATAGCTTGTCAATTGAATGACGTATGTATGGAAAACAAAATTCAAATTGTGCCTGTATGGGTTCCAAGGAACGAAAACAAAGTAGCTGATTACTTAAGTCGTTGTTCAGATTGTGACGATTGGGAAATACAATCTTGGGTATTCATGAGATTAGATCATCTTTGGGGGACCTCATACTGTGGATAGGTTTGCAAATGACAAAAATAAAAAATGTAAGAGGTTTAACTCTAGATTCTGGTGCAGAGGTTCTGAAGCTGTTAACAGTTTAACACAGGACTGGTCACAAGAAATGAACTGGTTGGTTCCTCCTCCCAGTTTAATTTGTAAGTCAATAAATAAGATGGTAAATGAACATGCCATTTTGGCCTCTGATATGTTCAAATGGTATATGTTTTGATGCTTTTGTTACTGATTTTCTTTACATTGATAGCGAAAATGTAACATCCCCAGGTAGAGGGAGCAGAGGAGTATTTAATGAAAAACAGCAGTCTTTCAGATTTGAAAATAAGATTTATTTGATTTTATTATAGGCATAAAGCTTGATGCAAGCATAAAGACATGTTTCAAGGATTCCGGTATTGATGAACAACATTCTTTGTTTCATCTTCATGAGAGTTTGACCAGAAGACTTGTAAATTCAAAAAGTGATTCCACCGCACAGAAATACTGGTATAGTTTTTCAAAATTTGAAAAATTTATGCATTTTCACAAATTTTCATTTTTCCCGACAGAGCCAATTCATGTCGCTTTATATTTGACAAGTTTATTAGACTCAGGAGCATCTTTTGCAACTGTTTCAACAGCTGTTTATTCGATCAAGTGGATGCATGGACTTCGATCTTGTACTGATCCTACAGCAAATTCTTATGTGCAAAATCTATTGGAATCATCCAAACGGACATCCAGGAAAGTCGTGAACAAAAAAGACCCTGTTACTGTCGACATGTTAATAAAACTTTGTGATATATTTGTCCATTCTACAGACCTGTTAGTTATCAGAGATTTAGCGATGATTGTATTATGTTTTAGTGGTTTTTTGCGTTTTAGTGAGATAAGCACATTACTTTGCAAAGACGTTTTCATTAGAGACGATCATTTATTGATAAAAATCAGAAAAAGTAAAACTGACCAGTACAGAAATGGTAATGAAATTGTTATTGCCAAAGGTCACACTTCTGCTTGCCCAGTAACAATTTTTCGTAAATATGTGCATTTGGCAAACATAGATTTGTCTACAGATTCTTATTTGTTTAAAGCAGTGTGTAGGTCCAAAAACAATTGTAAACTAATTAATAAGAATAAACCACTTAGTTATACTACAACCAGGGATAACATTTTAAAGATATTAGCATTGGTTGGAGGAGACTCCAAGAATTTAGGTTTACACTCACTTAGATCAGGCGGTGCAACTGCAGCCGCAAACTTAAGTGTTAATGACAGGAACTGGAAACGTCATGGTAGATGGAAGTCTGACAGTAGTAAAGACGGATATGTAGTTGATTCTCTGGAGAGTCGATTGTCGGTTTCCAAGCAGTTAGGTTTGTGATACATGTATTATCACAGCTTTCTATCTTTGTAAGTTCTATGTAAATGGCTGACTAGTCGACAAACAAATATTTTTGTTTAGTTTTTTATTGATTAGTGAAGAAAAGACTGAAAAATTTCTACGTTTCGCAGTATAGTAGAAATTTGTTGTCTTATCGTAATGAATATTCATTAACGTAGTGGTCAAGTGTAAGTCACGTGACTTGTGCAAGGGTCTTTTGAAAAAGAGTGTAAAGAAAACCAGTTCTAGTCTCGCTGTCAATCTGTGCATGTCAAGTTTTTCAAAAATAAATTTCATGTTATTTTTTAGCATACGATATATTCAGTTTTTTTATTTAAACAGTATTTAGTGCAAGCTTAGTGCGCTTTTGTTTTCAGTGATCTTACCTAGCAACGTGCATTAGCACAGTATCTTAAGCACAGGTTTCCCGTTAACCTGTAAATATTCAGGTTTAGGGTTTTTCCTGGACGGCTGGGAAGGTGAGAAAACATTAATTTTCCTTCATTATTTTTTGTCTCTGTATGAGTGGATTTTGATATACCGTACACAAATGCGTGTATTGATGTATTAGCCATATGGCGGTAATACATGAATATGAACATCTATTTTTATGTATTGTTGTATAAATTGGTTTTTTCTGTATACATTATTATAAATGTAATGAGAATAAAATTACGGCGGCTATGTAAACGGCTGGCTAGTCGACAAAGAAATATTTTTGTTTAATTTTTTATTGATTAGTGAAGAAAAGACCAGATATTCTTGTTACCACTCGGAAGTGATAAGTGTACTGGTAAGATTAGTAGGAATGCAGTTATTATGAAAGGGTCTATTCTTTTGAAATCTAATAAGAAATGTCTTCACAATATTTGTTTTAGAAAAAAATGTGGTTTTATATGAAATAGATCTATATGGTAAAAAAATAGTGTGTATACTTTGGCATGTCGGTCAAAAAAAAAAAAATGGATCTATAGATTTTTTTTCCAAAATTTAAGAAAGTTTAAAAGTTGATTATGACAGCTATCAATGATGTATATAGGATCTGTCACAAGTTTCCATTCATATCACATTTATGGTTTGAGTTTTGAATTTTCCATTTTGCAAGCCTCTGGTGAAGTCACAACATGTATCATAAATGTGATAGATCTTATATTGATAACTGGAAACTCATAACAGATTCTTTTTACCGTATTATGTAACTAAATTTAAATAGCATTTTCTGATGACTGAGGATGAAATTCCATATTTGCCTTTTTGTCGAGTTGACCAATTTGTTCCAAATAGGTAAATACTTGCACATAAATATTTTAGTGCATAAAACATAATTGTAAATATTGATTATGTTTTAATACATAAATTTAGCCTACATTTGTACATTTTAAATTATAATATATTAATTATATCTAAGCATACTTTATCAGATGTTGAATAGCAAAATTGCCAACAAAATTTTAAAATCATATGTTTTATTAGATTTAGTCCATTTAAGTTCAAGTGATGTTACAAATATCAAGTGACAACCTTCAGATGAATGGAGTCTGTGTACAAAATGAATAAAAGTACAGTAAACACACTCAATATTCACAAATTTTCAGTCCCTTGGCCTTTATCAAGTAAAAGACAGCTTCATTGCGAAATTTATTTTAAAATATCATTTTTTAAAATTTTTAAAATTATTAATTTATTTATTAAAAATAATTTTTTGTTATGTAGGCTTGATACATGTACTATTTAACTCATATATTGTTTGATCCACATAAGATTGTGGGGCGGAGTAACATTTTGATTATTATACAGATAATTCTACTCTTCGGTTATGTCAAACTGCATGGGAAAAACATTTTATTCTTGACTGAATACTCTCTTATGTATGGTGACAAGTAACAAGTCAATGTAATTTTAATCTTATGCTTTTATTTACCTAAAATTTAAACTCGTCCAGGTCAAGAATGGGTTCACAAGACTCCACCCACCAGGTTATATGGATTTTACGACAATATCTATAGAGATATTGTTGTCTTTCAATTGATAAAGGCCAAGGGACTGAAAATTTATGAATACTGAGTGTGTTTTCTGTTTTTTTGCATATTGAATTTATTGGATTTAAATTAAAATAGAACAGTTTGCTGCACGTTAGCCAATCAAATTGCAGCTAGGCTATGTTATTTGATATTTAATATTTATATAATCTGTTATGAAGCTGTATATGGTGCATATCATATGATATATATATCAAATGATCTGTGTCAGTGTGTGTTATGCAGCTTCATAACAGATTACACAAATATTTTATATGTAACACGTATGTTTCTATAATAAAGCCTAGCAGCTATTTGATTGGCTAATGTGCAGCAAACTAAATACATAGACTTCATTCTTATGATGGTAAGCATGATGTCACTTCATTCATCAAAAGGTTTACGATGACGTCCATTGGTGTCTGTGACGTCACTTGAACTTAAATGGAAACAATCAAATAAAACATGTTGTGTAGATGATTTTAAAATTTTGTTTATTCAAGTCTGCAATGTGCTAATTTCTACATCTGATAAAGTAGGCTTAGATGTAAATAATGATTTAAGATGTAGGCTCAATGTATGTATTCAAATATAAGCAATAATTACAATATGTTTTGCTTACTTATTTCTGTGCAAGTATTTTACCTATTTGGAACAATTTGGTCAACTGGACAGAAAGGATAATATAGATTCTAATCCCCAGTCATCAGAAAATGCCGTTTATATTGCATAATGTTTGATCATACAGGGCTCTACAACACTAAAAAATTCATTCTTCATTTGGCCAGTGAACCAGAAATTTTACTAGCCAGCCAGGAACTTTTACTCCCCAATATATAGGCCTATATGTGTGTGTGTGTGTGTGTGTGTGTGTGTGTGTGTGTGTGTGTGTGTGTGTGTGTGTGTGTGTGTGTGTTCTTGTTAAAAAAAATTGAATGAACTAAAACATATTATTTTTTTTTAAGTTGACATGACTTTTTATTGTTTCAATCCATTTAAAACAAGGTTATCAACTGTTGACTTTTTGTGCATTTTTAAAATAAATCCGAGTGTTTTTTTTTTCTTCATATTTTTCATATTTGTGGCTCTAATACTGAGGTAAACTTAAACTCCATTTTTGAATTTTTAATGTCAATTTGTTTTTGACAAAATTTACAAAACAAAGTGTTTAACCACAAGAATTGGAACACCCGATTGTAGGACAAAGACCTATAAAGTAAAGTTCTTTATAGGTGTTTGTCCGAAAATCTGGTGTTTGACTCTCAATTTTAATTTACAGATAAAATTTCCAATTCGGCTGTGGTCTGCCTGCCCGCCCTCCTCATTGAACACTAGCCATAACTCGGTTCCAGTATTCCTGTAACCAAGATCATTTAAACTTGCTAGTGTTCATTGAAGAGGTAGATGCTTCTGTTGAAATCGACACTGAAAAGAAAATGTCATTTTGTTCTGTTTGGAAAGTTTCAAGTCAAAAACATGACAGCATACAACATGTTTTTATACAGTAATCAATGTGAGTTAGACGCTCTAGTTTATCAAAACTGAATAGCCAAATTTGTTGTTGTAAAGCGCATAACAGATCATGATTTCGATAATGTAATTTCACAGTGAAAACAGACAAACTTTTGAGGCTTTGAGGCTTCTTACCCCAGAGTGATCTACTATGGCATATGACACACCTAGCGAGTCTTCTCATTTTTAGTGATCTACTGTGGCACAAAAGACACAGTGAGGCTTCTCACCCCTCAGTGATCTACTGTAGCACACAACACAGTGAGGCTTCTCACCCCTCAGTGAACTACTGTAGCACATGATACACCAAGTGAGGATTCTCACCCTGCAGTGATCTACTATGGTAAATAACACACAGTGAGGCTTCTCACCCCTCCTTGATCTACTGTGGCACACAACACACAGTGAGGCTTCTCACCCTGCAGTGATCTACTATGGTAAATAACACACAGTGAGGCTTCTCACCCCTCATTGATCTACTGTGGCACACAACACACAGTGAGGCTTCTCACCCACAGTGATCTACTGTGACACATGACACATCTAATGATGCTTTTTCATCTTTCTGTCATCTACTGTGGCACACACAGTGAGGCTTCTCACCCACAGTGATCTACTGTGGCACTTGACACACCTAGTGAGGTTTCTTATCTTTCAACAATGTACTGTGGCACAAAACACACACAGTGAGGCTTCTCACCCACAGTGATCTACTGTTGCACTTGACACACTTAGTGAGGCTTCTTATCTTTTAATGATCTACTGTGGCACAAAACACACACACTGAGGCTTCTCACCCCTTAGTGATCCACTGTAGCACATGATACACCAAGTGAAATTTTTCAAACTTGGTAATCTCTTTGTGACTCACAATTCAAATTAAAAGTACCTAGTATGAATTTTCTGCAATATATGTACCGGTACATGTATATATCCAAAACATTCATTTTAGGACATTAATACATTACCATTCTTCATTTAGTTTTATATATACAAGCACATACATACAGACATTAGAATCTCATTCAGCAATCTCTTTGACAATAGATTTATCCTTCATTAATTTTGTAATAATTAGTATTGAGCTGGTATCCATTATGAGTTGATTATCATTTGATGAAGCAGTATTGACTTTTTGTTTGTTATGTATCATGATGTATTCTCAGTCAGGAGGAAATCACAGAATTGTCAGCAGTGTGATGGAATCCATCAGGCTGACATATATCAGCAGCCACGAATTTGATTTTGCGTAATTAATCATGAATTCTCCATTCAGAAGTTTCAATAACTAAAACTATTCCTTGTATAACACAAAATTGAATTAAATGATGAAAGCTGTTGTTTATATAAAATGTCAAGGAATATAATCAATAACTATTGTATTTGTCTATCTCAAAGAGAAAAGCAATCAAGCTTAGTGTAACTTGTAAAGCCCTGAAAAAATAATGGACCCTACTTGACATCAATGATATAGATCAATCCAATGTATCTTTTGGGGAAATTAATTTAAGTAAAAAGAACTTCATTTAAAAATAGGGCAATTAACTTTATTGCAGAATAATGGAAAATTCATTTCAATATCATTTAAATGTTGTTTTGCCAGAAAACTATTTCTTGTATTACAATAACACAAGTAAAATGCAAACATTAGATATGACTGTTGCACATATTGGTAGAATTTCAGTAGAAATTTACCCTGTAAACATGTACAGATCTTCAAGTCAGACTGGATACTACAGAGACAGATCGAGTACTACTAAGACACTACCAAGACAGACTAGATATTACCAAGTCAAACTGGACACTACCAAAATAGACTGGATATTACCAAGTCAAACTGGACACTACCAAGATACTACCAACCAAGACAGACTGGATTTACCAAGTCAAACTGTGTACTACCAAGACAGACTGGATACTACCAAGACAGACTGGATACTACCAAGACAGACTGGATACTAATTACTACCAGGTCAAACTGGGTACTTCAAGACAGACTGGATTTAGATACTTCAGAGACAGACTGGACTGGTCAAACTGTACTTCCAAGACAGACTGGAAACTACACTACCAAAATAGACAGACTGGATACTACCAAGACAGACTGGATACTACCAAGACAGACTGGATACTACCAAGACAGACTGGATACTACCAAGACAGACTGGATACTACCAAGACAGACTGGATACTACCAAGACAGACTGGATACTAATTACTACCAGGTCAAACTGGGTACTTCAAAGATAATAGATACTTCAGAGACAGACTGGGTACTTCAAAGATAATAGATACTTCAGAGACAGACTGGGTACTTCAAAGATAATAGATACTTCAGAGACAGACTGGGTACTTCAAGACAGACTGGATACTACCAAGACAGACTGGATGGTACCAAGTCAGACTGAATATTATCAAGACACTGGATACATCATGACATTTACTAATTAGATATTCAGGGAATAAGGCCTACTGTTTTTATATAGTAGCCACCTGGGCTACAATGTATTGAAGATTACTTCAAAGATAATAGATAGCCTGGCTAGAAATACCATTAGCCCAGACTTTTACTTCAGAGGATAGGCAAAGACAGTCTGATATAGATATTCAGAGACAGGGGTATTTTAGGGGCATGCCCAGAGACAGACTTCCCAAAGATAAGATTTTGAAACTTTTAGAGCCAAATACTTCATTTAGAGATCTTTTGATAGAAATAAAACATACTGGGTTTGTTCCAAGTTCTGGATTTGAAAAAAATGGTACCAAGTCAGACTGATTTTTCAAATTCACAAAGACAGAGGAATTAGAATAAATAAGGCCTAAATTGCACCATGACGTTTGCTCATTAGAACTGGCCCAGAGAAAACTTAAACTTTTGTAGAGGTTTCACAAAAGCAGAAATAATATGTTTTTAGGGGCATGCCCCCTGAAAATTTTGCTGTTAACCCTTTCAACATAATTTGTTCTTGTTTGAAAAAAAAACAACACATTTTTCGAGTGAATAAAAAAAAATGCACCATGACGTTATCAGAACTGGCTTTTCTATTTTTTAAAATGGCTGTTAACCCTTTCAACCCTGAGTTTCCGAGTGGTATATTCTTTTCTATTGTTTAAGATCAGTCTATTGCAGTCTGTAGGGATGAATGGTTAATAATAATAAAAAAAGAAAACAAAAAAACATATATATAGGGTTAATAGCATATTGAAGCAATTTGCTTGCTTGCATTGGCTTGATTTAATGAGCCAAGACAAATTGGATATTACCAAGTCAGACTGGATTTTACCAAGTCGGACTGGGTACTATCAAGACAGATTGGGTACTGCCAAGACAGATAGGATATTACTAAGTCAGATTGGGTACTACCAACACAGACTGGATACTACCAAGACAGTCTGGATATTATCAAGTCAGACATGGTACTAACAAGACATACTGGATATTACTAAAACAGACTGGATAGTACCAAGTTAGACTTGGTACTACCAAAACAGACTTATTGTTACTAAGACAGGCTGGATACTACCAAGACAGGCTTGATATCATCAAGACAGATTGGATATTATCAAGACAGACTGGGTACTACAGAGACAGACTGGATACTGTCATGACAGATTGGGTTCTACCAAGTCAGATTTGGTACTACTAAAACAGACTGGATATTACCAAAACTGGGTACTTCCAAGACAGACTGGATTTATCAGGTCAGACTTGATATTACCAAGACTGACAGTGTATTACCAAAACAGAATAGATACTACCAAGATTAACAAGACAAACTGGATACTACCAAGACTTGGGCTCAACACAAAGGCATGTCTGACCAACCCTGACCGGTAAAAGATTGGTCCGGTCTAGTTATTTTGTGTCAAAGTAGCCCAACTGGTCGTGTTAAAAATATCATTTCAGATAGACTGAAAAGAAAGAAATTTGTTGTGGAAATCTATTTTTTTTGTAGTTTAGTAAATTGCGTTTAATGGTGTAGCAATAGCTAAAATGAGACTTACATGTAGATAAATATACACACAAATGCACATGTCCTCTGCCTGTCATCAAGTTCATCAGGCACAGATAATTTAAAAAAATGATTTTCTAACATAATTGATATTGAATCTAAAGTAAAACATGAATATGTGAGCTATATTTTAGCACTTATTAACAAAATATAGTATTTTCATTTGATAGTACCCTTAGAATCTCTAGAATACTCTAACCCAGTAGCATACCCTAATTAAGGATTGTTTTTAATTTTTCGGAATGCATTCGAGTATAAATGCAATGGATTCTGGAAAAAAATTCTGTGCAGCATGAATATATTTATATACAGTAAAACCTGCTATAGCGGCCACCTCAATATAAGGATTACCTGTTTATAAAAGCCAGTTTTTTTCAAGTCCCTTGACTGCTTACTTCAACTAAATTGAACCTGCACAAAAAGGTAAATATTTTCTGGTCCCTTGGGTGGCCCTTATATACAGGTTTCACTGTATATTACCATTTTCTGTGAATCTGTGTTCAGCTGGTTACAAAATTCATTCTATGTAATTGGCTTTGCGTTGGGAGTTTTTCATATTACGTAACAGCTAAACAGCTGTGTGGGATGAGAAGTAGTTCCCCTTTTTCTGTCCGGAAATACTAAATGGAATTAAGGTTTATTTTCTTATTTTCATATCTTTTTGAAAGAAACTAGTGATATGAAAAATTTTGAATAAGTGTCAGATTTGTTTTGAAGTTATTTTAAAATATTCGTCTGCTTGGTACCTGAATGTTAAATGTGTCAGAAGAGAATTGAAAATGCAAATGGCCACACCCATGGGTATGCTGCAAAATGTATTTACAATGAATTTGCGTTTGAATTCTGATATATTATTTATGGGATATACCACAGAAAGTTTGAGTGTGACTTACAAGAAGGGAGACAGCTAATATTTATTCTTGACAACTGAAAGTAGCCATTTTTTACCAGTCTGCTGGGAACCATGATGACTGAGTTATATGTAACTTACGCCTGATTTCACATGATGTGAGTGAAGAATTGTTTCTGATAGGAATATCTGGTGAAGGCAAACAAATCGACCTGTTTATCAGAGATGCTTGACAATGTTGCATTAGGCCTAACTCTTTTTTTTTACGAAGTGAACTTTCATCTGTGCCAGACTCTGGCTGTGGTCATAACATGACCTAGATATATTGCGATATGGGCCTGTAGGCTGTACAATGTGCTACAGATGTAGTGTTGTGTTTCCGATTTCTTTCTGTAATTTTTAGCTAACCTGAGCCGAAGGCTCAAGTGAGCTATTGTGATCACTCCCTGTCCGCCGTCCGTCCATAAACTTTTCATATTTTCGACTTCTTTTCTGAAACAACTTAAGGGATTTTGATGAAACATGACAGGAAGCAAGTGCTCAAGGTCCTTTACCATATTTGCAGTTTTCAGCCAGATTGGCCCAGGGGTGGATCCAGGGTGGGGCAGAATAGATCCAAAAAGGTACCCTCTTTAAAAATCATCTTATCCAGAACCACTACATGAATTTAAAAAATTGATTGTTTCTGAGTGATCTACATGGATGTATGATTCAAGTTTGTATTTTTCATAGATCGGAATATTAATTTTTCATGCGTTTTTAGGTCTTTTTATACTTTGTCATTTTCATTAATTTTTGCATGATTTTCTCAATTATCTCCTCTTGCATTCACTTTCATGCATTCATTTAATGTGTTTTACATGTAATTAGGTGAAGAAAATGTTCTTGTGCAAGAATTTTGCAGAAAATTTAATTTCTAGAATTTATGATTCCAAAAATGAGGGGGTGTGTGTGCATTTTTCACACTATTGCTTTTGTTTCAAAACTACTGGATGAATTTTGGCTAAACTTTATAGGAAGCAAGTGCTCAAGGTTCTTTACCAAGTTGTAGTTTTCAGCCAGATTGGCCCAGGAGTAGATCCAGGGCTGGGCAGAATAGGTCCCAAAAGGTACCCTCCCTAAAAAATCTTCTTCTGCAGAAGAACTACATGAATCGAAAAAAAACAGATTGTTTCTGAGTGATCTACATGGATGTATGATTCAAGTTTGTATTTTTCATAGAAATTGGAATAATTATTTTTGACTCGTTTTCGAGGACTTTTCAGATGTCATTTTCATTAATTTTTGCATGATTTCCTCAATTATCTCCCCTTGCATTCCCAATGATGCAAGTGTTTTACTTGTTTATAGTTGAAGAAATGTTTTTGTGCAAGAATTTTGCCGAAATTTGATTTCTAGAATTTTGATGAATATCTTAAAACAGCAATTTTTATGTTTCTTGGCCAGATCAGCCTACATGTACATATTCTTATTGGTCTTCTTTCCACATTTGTAGATGGTTCTCAGGTGAGCGATTGAGGCCCTCTTGGGTCACTTGTTGTTTGTTTTGTGGTAGGCCTAATGTATGGCTTGTAAGATTAAATACTTAAGAAATAAACATGTGATATTCTGTTCTTTATTGATTCATGTATGTAAAGTAAAGTGGTTAATACTTGTGGCAGGCGACTGCAAATACTGAATATATAAAATTTATCGCTCTATATACTTGCAATGAAAGGAATTGCAGTCGGTATGTAAATATTTATGTATATAAGGATATGAAACAGAGAGAGAGAGAGAGAGGGAGGGAGGATATGATTAGATACTCATTAACTCAAGTAGCAATTATTCTTGACAGACTTGATACTCATTGACACAAGTAGCCACTGTTATTGAATCCCTGGGGGAGGATTGTTAACAGTGTTAAATATGTCATTTTAACATCATATTGAAGCAAAATTTGCTTGCTTGCTTTGACTTGATTAATGAGTGGCATTACCATATAAAGTCCAAGCCACTCCTGTGAGGTAGGGAGAGATTTGTAGTGTCTGTGTTTGTGATTTGCACCTATACAATCTGACTGGATATCAAATGGCACATCTTAGATCACATACATGTACCCTCTATCTAGGCACAAAACTATGTGGACAGAAGATGAAAACCCATATCTACAGGGATTGAACCAGGGACCTTCTTGAAGATCTGGCACTCTTTACCAACTGAACTACTCTTGTTGTAACTTGGGAATAAAGAATCGGTTTGACAATTTACTGACACTCTCCATACTTTAAGAAGTCAGTGCGATCTAGGTCTGAGTATATTTGCTTTATTTGGGGAAAGTCTTGGTTTCCGAGATTTCTGATGTTGAAAGTGACATTTTGTATTGACCACACATACCTATTTATTCCATAACATGTAACAGCAAACTAATGAAATAAGACGGCAACTTCAGGTTCCATATATAATAAAATTTTCCAATGTTATTGTGCACAAAACATTTTATTTTAATTTTAGTTTCAACAGTTTAATATCAAACATTAGATCAGGTTCTGAAAATAGGGTGTTGTGATTGATGGTTGTGTGATGTGACCATGAAAATGAAAACCCCTGCACCTCTTTGCTAGGCCTACATTAACCACTTCAGTGCATTGTGTGATGTGACCATGAAAAAGAAAACCCTGCTTCTCTTAGCTAGGCCTACATTAACCACTTCAGTGCATTGTGTGATGTGACCATGAAAATGAAAACCCCTGCACCTCTTTGCTAGGCCTACATTAACCACTTCAGTGCATTGTGTGATGTGACCATGAAAATGAAAACCCCTGCACCTCTTTGCTAGGCCTACATTAACCACTTCAGTGCATTGTGTGATGTGACCATGAAAATGAAAAACCCCTGCACCTCTTTGCTAGGCCTACATTAACCACTTCAGTGCATTGTGTGATGTGACCATGAAAATGAAAACCCCTGCCCCTCTTTGCTAGGCCTACATTAACCACTTCAGTGCATTGTGTGATGTGACCATGAAAATGAAAACCCCTGCCCCTCTTTACTAGGCCTACATTAACCATTTCAATGCATTGTGTGATGTGACCATGAAAATGAAAACGCCTGCACCTCTTTGCTAGGCCAACATTAACCACTTCAGTGCATATTATGACACAGTGTTATCTTTATGACATTACATAATTAATGTTGCTAGGTAAACAAAACATTATGACGTTGCTGGTTTTCAGTGCCAATATATTACATTGTGAGCAGACAGCAACAGTATAAGAAAAAAACTATGCAGTAGCGTACCTATATTTTATTTACCCATCAAGCACAGACATGATGTTCTGATTTTTGACTTTTTGATGACTTAAGCTTTCATAAAAAGTTAACATTGTGACGGATATACCCGTCATATGCACTTAAGTTCTCGTTATGAAATTTTCTTCAAATAATAGCCTGCATTCGACACCTTAACTGATATCACATATATACATATAGCATTGTGAAGATGTGGGGTATCATTAGTATATTAAATAGTTTTCCAAGAAAGACCCAAGTTTGAACTATCTAAGCCATGAGCTCTGATGGAACTTAGGCAGACTTTGTGAGAAAATTACCAATTTAACTGTGGACAGTTATGGGGCTCTCCCCAGGTAACAGACAATTACCAATTTAAATGTGGACAGTTATGGGGCTCTCCCCAGGTAACAGACAATTACCAATTAAACTGTGGAGGGACAGTAATGGGGCTCTCCCCAGGTAACAGACAATTAACAATTTAACTGTGGACAGTTATGGGGCTCTCCCCAGGTAACAGACAATTACCAATTTAACTGTGGAGGGACAGTAATGGGGCTCTCCCCAGGTAACAGACAATTAACAATTTAACTGTGGAGGGACAGTTATGGGGCTCTCCCCAGGTAACAGACAATTACCAATCTAACTGTGGAAGGACAGTTATGGGACTCTCCCCAGGTAGCAGGCAATTACCAATTTAACTGAGGAGGGAGAGTTATGGTGCTCTCCCCAGGTAACAGACAATTACCAATTTAACTGTGGAGGGACAGTAATGGGGCTCTCCCCAGGTAACAGACAAATACCAATTTAACTGTGGAGGGACAGTTATGGAGCTCTCCCAAGGTAACAGACAATTACCAATTTAACTGTGGAAGGACAGTTATGGGGCTCTCCCCAGGTAATAGACAATTACCAATCTAACTGTGGAAGGACAGTTATGGGGCTCTCCCCAGGTTATAGACAATTACCAGTCTAACTGTGGAGGGACAGTTATGGGGCTCTCCCCAGGTAACAGACAATTACCAATTTAACTGGAGGGACAGTTATGGGGCTCTCACCAGGTAACAGACAATTACCAATTTAACTGTGGAGGGACAGTTATGGGGCTCTCACCAGGTAACAGACAATTACCAATTTAACTGGAGGGACAGTTATGGGGCTCTCCCCAGGTAACAGAAAATTACCAATTTAACTGTGGAGGGACAGTTATGGGGCTCTCCCCAGGTAACAGACAATTACCAATTTAACTGTGGAGGGACAGTAATGGGGCTCTCCCAAAGTAACAGACAATTACCAATTTAACTGTGGAAGGACAGTTATGGGGCTCTCCCCAGGTAGCAGGCAATTACCAATTTAACTGTTGAGGGACAGTTATGGGGCCCTCACCAGGTAACAGACAATTACCAATTAAACTGTGGAAGGACAGTTATGGGGCTCTCCCCAGGTAACAGACAATTTCCAATTTAACTGAAGGGACAGTTATCGGGATCTCCCCAGGTAACAGACAATTACCAATTTAATTGTGGAGGGACCGTTATGGGGATCTCTCCAGGTAACAGAAAATTAACAATTTAACTGTGGCGGGACAGTTATGGGGCTCTCCCCAGGTAACAGACAATTACCAATTTAACTGTGGAGGGACAGTTATGGAGCTCTCCCAAGGTAACAGACAATTACCAATTTAACTGTGGAAGGACAGTTATGGGGCTCTCCCCAAGTAATAGGCAATTACCAATCTAACTGTGGAGGGACAGTTATGGGGCTCTCCCCAGGTAACAGACAATTACCAATTTAACTGGAGGGACAGTTATGGGGCTCTCACCAGGTAACAGACAATTACCAATTTAACTGTGGAGGGACAGTTATGGGGCTCTCACCAGGTAACAGACAATTACCAATTTAACTGGAGGGACAGTTATGGGGCTCTCCCCAGGTAACAGAAAATTACCAATTTAACTGTGGAGGGACAGTTATGGGGCTCTCCCCAGGTAACAGACAATTACCAATTTAACTGTTGAGGGACAGTAATGGGGCTCTCCCAAAGTAACAGACAATTACCAATTTAACTGTGGAAGGACAGTTATGGGGCTCTCCCCAGGTAGCAGGCAATTACCATTTTAACTGTTGAGGGACAGTTATGGGGCCCTCACCAGGTAACAGACAATTACCAATTAAACTGTGGAAGGACAGTTATGGGGCTCTCCCCAGGTAACAGACAATTTCCAATTTAACTGAAGGGACAGTTATCGGGATCTCCCCAGGTAACAGACAATTACCAATTAAATTGTGGAGGGACTGTTATGGGGATCTCTCCAGGTAACAGAAAATTAACAATTTAACTGTGGCGGGACAGTTATGGGGCTCTCCCCAGGTAACAGAAAATTAACAATTTAACTGTGGCGGGACAGTTATCGGGCTCTCCCCAGGTAACTGGGTTTTCTCAGAAGCAGAAGATGTGGTGTTACTTGTTCATATTACTTTTTAGCAAGGCTTTGTCCAATCAGAGAGGGAATTAGTAGTCACTCTGCATTGTTGCTTGTTCATATTACTGTGTGTTAAAAATTAACCCACTTATATTTTAGCTCTCTGAGGCAGTGTAAATTTGTTAGTGCAATCTTGAATTCACGCAATTACAACAGATCATATTGAAATCATTATGACATACACTGAACTATGCAGTTGATAGATATTATTTTGTACGGTAGTTAGTTTTGTCATGTAATTATATAGAATGACAGAATGGAAAAATTTTAGCGCTATTCTAGAATTAGCGAAATGATTTAATATTATGATTTAATATCAAAATACCGCTAAAATAAGTACATTTACAGTACTATTCAGCAGGGCTTTGTCCAATCAAAGAGGGGATAATTGGTGGCATTGCTTTTGTTAACCTGTGTAATATTGTTTGTATGGTGTTATAGCCCTAGGAAATTTTTGTATTGTTGCAATTTTTTTAAATAGTTTTAGAATATGGTGTTAGTACCTTTGCTAGATAGTAGATATGACAGAATTTTATTTATTGTTGCAGTTCAGTTTTTCGTCAGATGGATGCTGGGGAAGTTTATTGGCTGAAAATCTTCAAAGGTAAGATATATCAATATCATAATTTGCATTCAATTCCTTGCAGCTTTACATTATTTAAATATTTATAACTTGTTTAAAAAAGATTTTGGGGGATTCAATTTGAATGTAGGGAAAATAAGCACCTATTGAGGTTTAGGCAGGTACTGGAGTGGAAATATCAAAGACAACTGTATGTTATAAGGCTTATTAAAGGGCATTCAACTAACTGTATTCTTTCAATACAGTAACTTTACAGATACAGTGAACCTGTACATGCTTTATTTAGCTGTCACCTTCTCTAAACAATCAGTCTTAATTCATCCTAAATATTTCTATACGAAAGTAAATCCTTATAAGCAATCACCATTATAACATGGTCAGTGGTCACCCCTATTCGTCCAGATTTACCAAGTTAACCCAAATTGGCACTCAGACTGCCAAACCAATTCCGATGCATTGGAAACTTGGGATTCAAACATATTTTGCTCCTAATCAATGCTAGTATTTATAAACATTGTGGTAATTGCATTTGTTTAAAATAACTTGGTCTAACAGGAATTTTCCTAGGCCATTCAAAATGTAAAAATGGATTGTATTCCTTCACAAATATATGGAAATTCCCAGTTTGGAGTTTCAAAATAAAAACTAAAGATTTTTCAAACAAAGGTCACAAATTAAGTTATTCTGTTTTATTTTGAAATGTTAAAAAAAAAATCCTCAATAAATTTTTAATCCAGAATTGAGATAATAGTAGAAAGTTTATTGTATGAAGTTTATTGTTTATTGGTTGTGATATGTTCTGTGTTTTAAAGTTTGTTGTTTATTGGTTGTGGTATGTTCTGTGTTTTAAAGTTTACTGTTTATTGGTTGTGGTATGTTCTGTGTTTTAATGTTTACTGTTTATTGGTTGTGGTATGTTCTGTGTTTAAAAGTTTATTGTTTATTGGTTGTGGTATGTTCTGTGTTTTAAAGTTTATTGGTTGTGGTATGTTCTGTGTTTTAATTTTTACTGTTTATTGGTTGTGGTATGTTCTGTGTTTTAATGTTTACTGTTTATTGGTTGTGGTATGTTCTGTGTTTTAAAGTTTACTGTTTATTGGTTGTGGTATGTTCTGTGTTTTAAAGTTTATTGTTTATTGGTTGTGGTATGTTCTGTGTTTTAATGTTTACTGTTTATTGGTTGTGGTATGTTCTGTGTTTTAATGTTTACTGTTTATTGGTTGTGGTATGTTCTGTGTTTTAATGTTTACTGTTTATTGGTTGTGGTATGTTCTGTGTTTTAAAGTTTATTGTTTATTGGTTCTGGTATGTTCTGTGTTTTAAAGTTTATTGGTTGTGGTATGTTCTGTGTTTTAAAGTTTATTGGTTGTGGTATGTTCTGTGTTTTAAAGTTTATTGTTTATTGGTTGTGGTATGTTCTGTGTTTTAATGTTTACTGTTTATTGGTTGTGGTATGTTCTGTGTTTTAAAGTTTATTGGTTGTGGTATGTTCTGTGTTTTAAAGTTTATTGTTTATTGGTTGTGGTATGTTCTGTGTTTTAATGTTTACAGTTTATTGGTTGTGGTATGTTCTGTGTTTTAAAGTGTACTGTTTATTGGTTGTGGTATGTTCTATGTTTTAATGTTTACTGTTTATTGGTTGTGGTATGTTCTGTGTTTTAAAGTTTACTGTTTATTGGTTGTGGTATGTTCTCTGTTTTAAAGTTTACTGTTTATTGGTTGTGGTATGTTCTGTGTTTTAAAGTTTATTGTTTATTGTTGTGGTATGTTCTGTGTTTTAATGTTTACTGTTTATTGGTTGTGGTATGTTCTGTGTTTTAAAGTTTATTGTTTATTGGTTGTGGTATGTTCTGTGTTTTAAAGTTTATTGTTTATTGGTTGTGGTATGTTCTGTGTTTTAAAGTTTACTGGTTGTGGTATGTTCTGTGTTTTAATGTTTACTGTTTATTGGTTGTGGTATGTTCTGTGTTTTAAAGTTTACTGTTTATTGGTTGTGGTATGTTCTGTGTTTTAAAGTTTATTGGTTGTGGTATGTTCTGTGTTTTAAAGTTTACTGTTTATTGGTTGTGGTATGTTCTGTGTTTTAATGTTTACTGTTTATTGGTTGTGGTATGTTCTGTGTTTTAAAGTTTATTGGTTGTGGTATGTTCTGTGTTTTAAAGTTTATTGTTTATTGGTTGTGGTATGTTCTGTGTTTTAATGTTTACTGTTTATTGGTTGTGGTATGTTCTGTGTTTTAATGTTTACTGTTTATTGGTTGTGGTATGTTCTGTGTTTTAATGTTTACTGTTTATTGGTTATGGTATGTTCTGTGTTTTAAAGTTTATTGTTTATTGGCCGTGTTTTAAAGTTTATTGTTTATTGGTTGTGGTAGGTTCTGTGTTTTAATGTTTACTGTTTATTGGTTGTGGTAGGTTCTGTGTTTTAATGTTTACTGTTTATTGGTTGTGGTATGTTCTGTGTTTTAATGTTTACTGTTTATTGGTTGTGGTATGTTCTGTGTTTTAAAGTTTATTGTTTATTGGTTGTGGTATGTTCTGTGTTTTAAAGTTTATTGTTTATTGGTTGTGGTATGTTCTGTGTTTTAATGTTTACTGTTTATTGGTTGTGGTATGTTCTGTGTTTTAAAGTTTATTGTTTATTGGTTGTGGTATGTTCTGTGTTTTAAAGTTTATTGTTTATTGGTTGTGGTATGTTCTGTGTTTTAAGGTTTACTGTTTGTTGGCTGTGGTATGTTCTGTGTTTTAAGGTTTATTGGTTGTGGTATGTTCTGTGTTTTAAAGTTTATTGTTTATTGGTTGTGGTATGTTCTGTGTTTTAATGTTTACTGTTTATTGGTTGTAGTATGTTCTGTGTTTTAAAGTTTATTGTTTATTGGTTGTGGTATGTTCTGTGTTTTAAAGTTTATTGTTTATTGGTTGTGGTATGTTCTGTGTTTTAATGTTTACTGTTTATTGGTTGTGGTATGTTCTGTGTTTTAAAGTTTATTGGTTGTGGTATGTTCTTTGTTTTAAAGTTTACTGTTTATTTGTGGTATGTTCTGTGTTTTAATGTTTATTGTTTATTGGTTGTGGTATGTTCTGTGTTTTTAAAGTTTATTGTTTATTGGTTGTGGTATGTTCTGTGTTTTAATGTTTACTGTTTATTGGTTGTGGTATGTTCTGTGTTTTAATGTTTACTGTTTATTGGTTGTGGTATGTTCTGTGTTTTAAAGTTTATTGGTTGTGGTATGTTCTTTGTTTTAAAGTTTATTGTTTATTTGTTGTGGTATGTTCTGTGTTTTAATGTTTACTGTTTATTGGTTGTGGTATGTTCTGTGTTTTAAAGTTTATTGTTTATTGGTTGTGGTATGTTCTGTGTTTATTGTTTATTGGTTGTGGGATGTTCTGTGTTTTAAAGTTTATTGGTTGTGGTATGTTCTGTGTTTTAATGTTTATTGTTTATTGGTTGTGGTATGTTCTGTGTTTTAAAGTTTATTGGTTGTGGTATGTTCTGTGTTTTAATGTTTATTGTTTATTGGTTGTGGTAGGTTCTGTGTTTTAAAGTTTATTGGTTGTGGTAAGTTCTGTGTTTTAATGTTTATTGTTTATTGGTTGTGGTATGTTCTGTGTTTTAAAGTTTTTTGTTTATTGGTTGTGGTATGTTCTGTGTTTTTAAGTTTATTATTTATTGGTTGTGGTATGTTCTGTGTTTTAAAGTTTATTGTTTATTGGTTGTGGTATGTTCTGTGTTTTAAAGTTTATTGGTTGTGGTATGTTCTGTGTTTTAATGTTTATTGTTTATTGGTTGTGGTATGTTCTGTGTTTTAAAGTTTATTGGTTTTGGTATGTTCTGTGTTTTAATGTTTATTGTTTATTGGTTGTGGTAGGTTCTGTGTTTTAAAGTTGATTGGTTGTGGTATGTTCTGTGTTTTAAAGTTTATTGTTTGTGGTATGTTCTGTGTTTTAATATTTACTGTTTATTGGTTGTGGTATGTTCTGTGTTTTGAAGTTTATTGTTTATTAGTTGTGGTATGTTCTGTGTTTTAAAGTTTATTGTTTATTGGTTGTGGTATGTTCTGTGTTTTAAAGTTTATTGTTTATTGGTTGTGGTATGTTCTGTGTTTTAAAGTTTACTGTTTATTGGTTGTGGTATGTTCTGTGTTTTAAAGTTTATTGTTTATTGGTTGTGGTATGTTCTGTGTTTTAATGTTTATTGTTTATTGGTTGTGGTATGTTCTGTATTTTAATGTTTACTGTTTATTGGTTGTGGTATGTTCTGTGTTTTAAAGTTTACTGTTTATTGGTTGTGGTATGTTCTGTGTTTTAAAGTTTACTGTTTATTGGTTGTGGTATGTTTTGTGTTTTAAAGTTTATTGGTTGTGGTATGTTCTGTGTTTTAAAGTTTTTAGCTCACCTGACTATGTCAGGGTGAGCTTTTGCAATCACTTTGCGTCCGTCGTCCGTCATCCGTCCGTCCGTCGTTAACTCACTTTCAAAAATCTTTTCCTCTGAAACCACTGGGCCAAATTGAACCAAACTTGAACTGAGTCGTCACTAGGGTATCTAGTTTCAAATTTGTTAATTTTCTATGTCGCAGGTCAAACAACATGGCCACTGTTGCTAAAAATAGAACATAGGGGGTAAATTGCAGTCCGTCGTTAACTCACTTTCAAAAATCTTCTCCTCTGAAACCACTGGGCCAAATTGAACCAAACTTGAACTGAGTCGTCACTGGGTATTTAGTTTCAAATTTGTTATTTTCTATGTCGCAGGTCAAACAACATGGCCGCTGTTGCTAAAAATAGAACATAGGGGGTAAATTGCAGTTTTTGGCCAATAACTCAAAAACCATTACAGATATAAAAAATCTGACTAGGGTAAAAGTGATCAGCTTGATGAGATCTACCTGCCATGCGATTTTGAAGAAAATCGGAATACTCATCTCGGAGTTATAGCCCTTATTTTGTAAAATTTTTCAAAATTTTGGCATTTTTTAATTTTTTATTTCAAAAAATGTAACAGATAGAGGTCAAGTGTAAATTGCAAAAATGTTCAGCATATCAAGATCTACCCACCCTGAAAATTTGAAGACAATCCAAAAACCTGTGTAGGAGTTATTGCCCTTTTTTCACAGAATTTTTTCAATTTTTATGTTTTGTCGTCTTCTAACAACCAAAACTATGAAAGATAGAGGTCGAATGTAAATTGATAAAATGTTTGCCATGATGTGGCGACTTCAAAACCGGTGTTGAAAATTGTTTGTTGACCGCCATTTTCAAAATGGCCGACAAAAAAGGCGGGAAAATTCAACATTGTTTGATTTCAATGAAATTTGGTTTCCAAATACATGTAGATATTGATGTTGCAACTTCAAAACCGTTGTTGTAAATT
The DNA here is from genome assembly GCA_030159075.1 of Atrina japonica. Lineage (NCBI taxonomy): Eukaryota > Metazoa > Mollusca > Bivalvia > Pterioida > Pinnidae > Atrina > Atrina japonica. The sequence goes on along the minus strand of BROG01000318.1, from coordinate 788,311 downwards.
GTTCCTTGACCGCCATTTTTAGCTCACCTGGCTTTTGGAATCACTTTGCATCAACAAACATGGCCGCTATGTTTTAATGTTTTAGGCTTAGTTTAACATTGGATCCTATAGGAAAATCAGTCTTCTCCTCTGAAACCACTGACACAAATTTTTCCAAACTTTACAGGAATGATGTATGCTAGGTCCTTTACAAAGACTGCTCATTTTGTTCTGATCCGTCAAAAATCATGGCCACTAGAACGGGGCTTAGTTTAACATTATATAGCCAAAAGAAGACTGCTGTGCTGCACACACTGCAAAGTTTTCACAGAACCTTATTCATTCATTCATGAATCCGGTTCCTGACTTGGAAGAAGAACATTGGATCCTGTGGGAAAATTACATTTTCATCTTCTCCTCTGAAAACGCTGAAGCAAATATAACCAAACTTTAGAAGAATGATGTATTGAAGGTCCTTTACAAAGATTGCTCATTTCGTTCCGATCTGTCAAAACCATGGCTGCCAGGGCTGGGCTTAGTTTATCATTGGACCCTATGGGAAAATCACATTTTCATTTTCTCCTCTGAAACCACTGAAGCAAATTCAACCAAACTTTACAGGATTTATGTATGGAAGGTCCTTTACAAAAAATTGCTCGGTTCGTCTGATCTTCTCAAGCAAATAACCAGGTGAGCGATACAGGCTCTTGAGAGCCTCTTGTTTGTTTATTGGTTGTGGTATGTTCTGTGTTTTTAAGTTTATTGTTTATTGGTTGTGGTATGTTCTGTGTTTTAAAGTTTATTGTTTATTGGTTGTGGTATGTTCTGTGTTTTAAAGTTTATTGGTTGTGGTATGTTCTGTGTTTTAATGTTTATTGTTTATTGGTAGTGGTATGTTCTGTGTTTTAAAGTTTATTGGTTGTGGTATGTTCTGTGTTTTAATGTTTATTGTTTATTGGTTGTGGTAGGTTCTGTGTTTTAAAGTTTATTGGTTGTGGTATGTTCTGTGTTTTAAAGTTTATTGTTTATTGGTTGTGGTATGTTCTGTGTTTTAATGTTTACTGTTTATTGGTTGTGGTATGTTCTGTGTTTTAAAGTTTATTGTTTATTGGTTGTGGTATGTTCTGTGTTTTAAAGTTTATTGTTTATTGGTTGTGGTATGTTCTGTGTTTTAAAGTTTACTGTTTATTGGTTGTGGTATGTTCTGTGTTTTAAAGTTTACTGTTTATTGGTTGTGGTATTTTCTGTGTTTTAAAGTTTATGTTATTGTTGTGGTATGTTCTGTGTTTTAATGTTTACTGTTTATTGGTTGTGGTATGTTCTGTTTTTTAAAGTTTACTGTTTATTGGTTGTGGTATGTTCTGTGTTTTAAAGTTTACTGTTTATTGGTTGTGGTATGTTTTGTGTTTTAAAGTTTATTGGTTGTGGTATGTTCTGTGTTTTAAAGTTTATTGTTTATTGGTTGTGGTATGTTCTGTGTTTTAAAGTTTATTGTTTATTGGTTGTGGTATGTTCTGTGTTTTAAAGTTTATTGTTTATTGGTTGTGGTATGTTCTGTGTTTTAAAGTTTCTTGTTAATTGGTTGTGGTATGTTCTGTGTTTTAAAGTTTATTGTTTATTGGTTGTGGTATGTTCTGTGTAATAATGTTTATTGGTTGTGGTATGTCCTGTGTTTTAAAGTTTATTGTTTATTGGTTGTGGTATGTTCTGTGTTTTAAAGTTTATTGTTTATTGGTTGTGGTATGTTCTGTGTTTTAAAGTTTATTGTTTATTGGTTGTGGTATGTTCTGTGTTTTAAAGTTTATTGTTTATTGGTTGTGGTATGTTCTGTGTTTTAATGTTTATTGTTTATTGGTTGTGGTATGTTCTGTGTTTTAAAGTTTATTGTTTATTGGTTGTGGTATGTTCTGTGTTTTGAAGTTTATTGTTTATTGGTTGTGGTATGTTCTGTGTTTTAAAGTTTACTGTTTATTGGTTGTGGTATGTTCTGTGTTTTAAAGTTTATTGGTTGTGGTATGTTCTGTGTTTTAAAGTTTATTGTTTATTGGTTGTGGTAGGTTCTGTGTTTTAAAGTTGATTGGTTGTGGTATGTTCTGTGTTTTAAAGTTTATTGGTTGTGGTATGTTCTGTGTTTTAAAGTTTATTGTTTATTGGTTGTGGTAGGTTCTGTGTTTTAAAGTTTATTGGTTGTGGTATGTTCTGTGTTTTAAAGTTTATTGGTTGTGGTATGTTCTGTGTTTTAAAGTTTATTGTTTATTGGTTGTTGGTTGTGGTATGTTCTGTGTTTTAAAGTTTATTGTTTATTGGTTGTGGTATGTTCTGTGTTTTAATGTTTATTGTTTATTGGTTGTGGTATGTTCTGTGTTTTAAAGTTTACTGTTTATTGGTTGTGGTATATTCTGTGTTTTAAAGTTTATTGGTTGTGGGATGTTCTGTGATTTAAAGTTATTGTTTATTGATTGTGGTAGGTTCTGTGTTTTAAAATTTGTTGTTATTTGTTGTGGTATGTTCTATGTTTTCAAGTTTATTGCTTGTGGTAGGTTCTGTGTTAAAAGTTTATTTTTTGTGGAATGTTCTATGGCTTAAAGTTTATTGTTCTACATTTTAAAGTTTATTGGTTGTGGTACATTCTGTGTTTTCAAGTTTATTTTTTATTGGTTGTGGTATGTTCTATGTTTTCAAGTTTATTTTTTATTGGTTGTGGTATGTTCTATGTTTTCAAGTTTGTTGTTTATTGGTTGTGGTATGTTCTGTGTTTTAATGTTTATTGTTTATTGGTTGTGGTAAATTCTATGTTTTAAAGTTTATTGGTTGTGGTATGTTCTGTGTTTTAATGTTTATTGTTTATTGGTTGTGGTAAATTCTATGTTTTAAAGTTTATTGGTTGTGGTATGTTCTGTGTTTTAAAGTTTATTGTTTATTTGTTGTGGCATGTTCTGTGTTTTATTGGTTGTGGTACGTTCTGTGTTTTAAAGTTTATTGTTGATTGGTTGTGGTATGTTATGTGTTTTAACGTTTATTGGTTTTGGTATGTTCTGTGTTTTAAAGTTTATTGTTTATTGGTTGTGGTATGTCTTGTGTTTTAAAGTTATTTTTTTGTGGTATGTTCTATAGCTTAAAGTTTGTTGTTTATTGGTTGTGGTATGTTCTGTGTTGTAAAGTTGATTGTTTATTAGTTGTGGTATGTTCTATGTTTTAAAGTTTATTGGTTGTGGTATGTTCTGTGTTTTAATGTTTATTGTTTATTGGTTGTGGTAAGTTCTATTTTTGAAAGTTTATTGGATGTATTATGTTCTGTGTTTTAATGTTTATTGTTTATTTGTTTTGGTATGTTGTATGTTTTAAAGTTACTGTTTATTGGTTTTGGTATTTTCTATGTTTGAACGTTTATTGTTTAATTGTTGTGGTATATTCTATGTTTTTAAGTTCACTGTTTATTGGTTACGGTTTGTCCTCTGTTTTAATGTGTATTGTTTATTGCTTGTACATGTATGTTCTATGTTTTAAAGTTCAATGTTGGTTGGTTATGGTATATGGTATGTTTTAAAGTTGATCGTTTAATGGTTTTGGTATGTTTTGTTTTAATGTTTATTGTTTATTGATTTTGATATGTGGTATGTTTTAAAGTTGATTGTTTATTGGTTGTGGTATGTTCTCTGTTTTAATGTGTATTAATTATTTGTTGTGGTAGGTTCTGTGTTTTCAACTTTATTGTTTATTGGTTGTGGTATGTTCTATGTTTTCGTTTTTGTTGTTTATTGGTTGTTGTATGTTCTGTGTTTTAATGTTTATTGTTTATTGGTTGTGGTAAGTTCTATGTTTTAAAGTTTATTGGTTGTGGTATGTTCTGTGTTTTAATGTTTATTGTTTATTTGTTATGGTATGTTGTATGTTTTGAAGTTTATTGTTTATTGGTTGTTATATTTTCTATGTTTAAAAGTTTATTGTTTAATTGTTGTGGTATATTCTATGTTTTTAAGTTCACTGTTTATTGGTTGCAGTTTGTCCTCTGTTTTAATGTGTATTGTTTATTGGTTGAGGTATGTTCTATGTGTTAAAGTTCAATGTTGGTTGGTTGTGGTATGAGGTATGTTTTAAACTTGATCGTTTAATGGTTTTGGTATGTTCTGTTTTAATGTTTATTGTTTAATGGTTTTGGTATGTTCTGTTTTAATGTTTATTGTTTTTTGGTTATGGTATGTTCTATGTTTTATGTTTATTGTTTATTGGCTGTTGTATGATCTGTGTTTTAAAATTAATCATTTAATGGTTGTGGTATATTCTGTGTTTTAATGGTCATTGTTTATTGGTTGTGTTATCTTCTGTGTTTTTAATTTTACCATTTATTTGTTGTTGCATGTTCTGTGTGTTAATGTTTATTGTGGATTGGTTGTGATATGTTCTGTATTAGAAAGTTTATTGTTTATTGGTCCTGGTATGTTCTATGTTTTTATGTGTATTGTTTATTGGTTGTTGGTTGTTGTATGTTTGTGGCTTTCGTGTTTATTGTGTATTGGTTGTGACATGTTCTGTGTTTGAAAGTTTATTGTTTATTGGTTCTGGTATGTTCTATGTTTTGATGTGTATTGTTTATTGGTTGTTGTATGTTCAATTTTTTTTAAGTTTATTGTTTTTTGGTTGTAAGTATGTTCTATATTTTAAAGATTGTCATTTAATTGTTGTGGTATGTTCTGTGTTTTAAAGTTTATTGTTTTTTTATTGTGGTATGTTCTGTGTTTGAAAGTTTATCGATTATTGGTTGTGGTATGTTCTGTGTTTCAAATTTTATTGTTTCGTGGTTGTGGTATGTTTTGTGTTTTAAAGTTTATTGTTTTTTGGTTGTGGTATGTTTTATGTTTTAAAGTAATCGATTATTGGTTGTGATATGTTCTGTGTTTCAAAGTTTATTGTTTAGTGTTTGTGGTATGTTTTGTATTTTTAAGTTTATTGTTTTTTGGTTGTGGTATGTTTTAGGTTTTAAAGTAATCGATTATTGGTTGTGGTATGTTCTGTGTTTCAAAGTTTATTGTTTAGTGATTGTGGTATGTTTTGTGTTTTAAAATTTATTGTTTTTTGGTTGTGGTATATTCTGTATTTTAATGTTTATTGCACATTGGATGTGGTATTTTCTATGTTTTAAAGTTTATTTTCTCTTTTCTATGTTTTGTTTTTTGGTTGTGGTATGTTCTGTGTTTAAAAATTAATGGTTAATAGGTTGTTGGATGTTCTTTATTTTCAAGTGTATTGTTTATTGTTTCTGGTATGTTCTATGTTTTGATGTGTATTGTTTATTGGTTGTTGTATTTTTTATGTTTTCAAGTTTATTAGTTTTAGGTTGTGGTATGTTCTATATTTTAAAGTTGATCATTTATTGGTTTATTATATGTTCTGTTTTTTTTTAAAGTTCATTGTTTTTTGGTTGTGGTATTTTATTGTTTAGTGGTTGTGGTGTGTTTTGTATTTTAAAGTTTATTTTCTTTGTTCTATGTTTTGTTTTTTGGTTGTGGTATGTTCTATGTTTAAAAATTAATGGTTAAATTGTTTTTGTATGTTCTTTATTTTCAAGTGTAATGTTTATTGGTTGTGGTATGTTTTGTGCTTTAAATTTAATGGTTAGTGGTTTGTGTATGGTTTGTCTTTTAAAGCTTTTTATATTGGTATGTTATGTTATTTAATGTTCATTGTTTATTAGTTGTGGTATATTCTGTGTTTTTATGTTTATTTTTTAGTGGTTGTGGTATGTTCAATGTTTTAATGTTTATTGTGGTATGTTCTATGTTTTTTAGTTCATTGTTTATTTGTTGTGGTATATTTGATGTTTTAATGTATATTATTTATTGGTTATGGTATGTTCTGTGTTTTAAAGTTTATCGTTTATTGGTTATGGTATTTTCTATGTTTTAATGTGTATTGTTTATTGGTTGTTTTATGTTCTATGATTTAATTTGTATTGTTTGTTAGTTGTGGTATGTTCTGTGTTTTCAAGTTTATTGTTTTTTGGTTGTGGTATGTTCTATGTTTTAAAGTTGATCATTTATTGCTTGTGGTATGTTTTGTGCTTTAATGTGTATTGTTGATTGGTTGTGGTATGTTTTATGTTTTAATGTGTATTGTCGATTGGTTGTGGTATGTTCTGTGTTTAAAGTTTATTTTTTGTGGAATGTTCTATGGCTTAAAGTTTATTGTTCTACATTTTAAAGTTTATTGGTTGTGGTACATTCTGTGTTTTCAAGTTTATTATTTATTGGTTGTGGTATGTTCTATGTTGTCAAGTTTATTGTTTATTTGTTGTGGTATGTTCTATGTTTTCAAGTTTATTGTTTATTGGTTGTGGTATGTTCTATGTTGTCAAGTTTATTGTTTATTTGTTGTGGTATGTTCTATGTTTTCAAGTTTATTGTTTATTGGTTGTGGTATGTTCTATGTTTTCAAGTTTGTTGTTATTTGTTGTGGTATGTTCTATGTTTTCAAGTTTGTTGTTATTTGTTGTGGTATGTTCTATGTTTTCAAGTTTATTGTTTATTGGTTGTGGTATGTTCTATGTTTTCAAGTTTGTTGTTATTTGTTGTGGTATGTTCTATGTTTTCAAGTTTATTGTTTATTGGTTGTGGTATGTTCTATGTTTTCAAGTTTATTGTTTATTGGTTGTGGTATGTTCTATGTTTTCAAGTTTATTGTTTATTGGTTGTGGTATGTTCTATGTTTTCAAGTTTATTGTTTATTGATTGTTGTATGTTCTGTGTTTTAATGTGTATTTTTATTGGTTTTGGTATATTAGTTTTATTTGATTGTTATTTGTTTTGGTATGTTCTGTGTTTTAATGTTTATTGTTTATTGTTGTAGTATGATTTGTGTTTAAAGTTTATTGTTTATGGTTGTGGTATCTTCTGTGTTTTAATGTTGATCGTTTATAGGTTGAGGTATGTTCATGTTTTAATGTGTATTTATTATTTATAGTGGTATATTTTATATTTGAAAGGTCATCATTTATTTGTTCTGTGTTTTAAAGTTTCTTGTTAATTGGTTGTGGTATGTTCTGTGTTTTCAAGTTTATTGTTTTTTGGTTGTGGTATGTTCTATGTTTTAAAGTTGATCATTTATTGCTTGTGGTATGTTTTGTGCTTTAATGTGTATTGTTGATTGTTCTAATGTGTATTGTCGATTGGTTGTGGTATGTTCTGTGTTTAAAGTTTATTTTTTGTGGAATGTTCTATGGTTAAAGTTTATTGTTCTACATTTTAAAGTTTTCACATTCTGTGTTTTCAAGTTTATTATTTATTGGTTGTGGTATGTTCTATGTTGTCAAGTTTATTGTTTATATGTTCTATGTTTTCAAGTTTATTGTTTATTGTTGTGGTATGTTCTATGTTGTGGTTTATTGTTTATTTGTTTGTGGTATGTTCTATGTTTTCAAGTTTATTGTTTATTGGTTTGGTATGTTCTATGTTTTCAAGTTTGTTGTTATTTGTTGTGGTATGTTCTATGTTTTCAAGTTTGTTGTTATTTGTTGTGGTATGTTCTATGTTTTCAAGTTTATTGTTTATTGGTTGTGGTATGTTCTATGTTTTCAAGTTTGTTGTTATTTGTTGTGGTATGTTCTATGTTTTCAAGTTTATTGTTTATTGGTTGTGGTATGTTCTATGTTTTCAAGTTTATTGTTTATTGGTTGTGGTATGTTCTATGTTTTCAAGTTTATTGTTTATTGGTTGTGGTATGTTCTATGTTTTCAAGTTAATTGTTTATTGATTGTTGTATGTTCTGTGTTTTAATGTGTATTTTTATTGGTTTTGGTATATTATATGTTTTAAAGTTGATTGTTAATTTGTTTTGGTATGTTCTGTGTTTTAATGTTTATTGTTTATTGGTTGTAGTATGATCTGTGTTTTAAAGTTTATTGTTTGTTGGTTGTGGTATCTTCTGTGTTTTAATGTTGATCGTTTATAGGTTGTGGTATGTTCTATGTTTTAATGTGTATTTATTATTTATAGTGGTATATTTTATATTTGAAAGGTCATCATTTATTTGTTCTGTGTTTTAAAGTTTCTTGTTAATTGGTTGTGGTATGTTCTGTGTTTTTATGTTTATTGTTTATTGGTTGTTGTATGATCTGTGTTTTAAAATTTATCATTTAATGGTTGTTGTTTATTTTGTGTTTTCATGGTCATTGTTTATTGGTTGTGTTATTTTCTGCATTTGAAAGGTTTTTTTTAGTTGTTGTGGTATGTTCAATATTTTAATGTTTATTGTTTATTGTGGTATGTTCTATGTTTTTAAGTTCATTGTTTATTGGTTGTAGTATGTTCTATTTTTTAAAGTATAGTTTTTTTGTTGTTGTGTATGTTTTGTGTATTAAAGTTTATTGTTTTTGGTTGTGGTATGTTCTATGTTCTAAATGTTATTGTATAATGGTTATCGTATGTTTTTTATTAGCTCACAAGTGAGCTTTTCTGAAATCCTTTTGTCTGTCTTCTGTAAGTTAACGTTTTACATTTTCAACTTCTTCAAAACAGCTAAAGGGATTTTCAGGAAACTAAAGGAAAGCAAGTACTAGGGATGTTCTATCGTTTATTCTCATGTCAGCCAGATTAGCCCATACCATAAGCCAGGGTTTGGAAAATAGACCTGAGGGGATGCACCTCTTTGAAAGTTTATTCTCCAGAACTGCTGCATTGATTGAAAAAGTGATCTACATATATGTATGATTTAAGGTTGTTAGTTTTGGTAAATCAATTTTTTTTTCACAATCTCTGTTTTTCAAAAGCGTTGAAGGGATTTTGACAGAACTTAACAGGAAGCTGGAACCAAAAGTCCACTGCCATGTTTGTGTTTTGTTTGGCTAGATCAGCTCAAGGATGGATCCAAGTTGGGGCAAAATATGTCTCAAGGGGTACCCTTTTTTGAAAAATCTTCTTTTCAGAACTGCATGGATTGAAAAACTAATTGCATCATAAAGATATATGTTGCTGTGTGATCAAATTTCATAGTTTTTAAATAAATTGGAAACTTAATTTTTGACATCTTTCCTGACGTGGTCATTTTCATTCATTTTTAAGTCTCTTCCACTCCCCAGGAGTATTATAATAATATTTATTAGATACCAACACAGTTCAGGTGAGCCATTTGGCCCATGAGTCTTTTGTTTGTGGTATGCTCTGAATTCTACAGTGTTTTGTTTGCAGTATGTGCTATGTTTTTAAGCAGATGAATTGACTGATTACATTATTTAAAAATTTTAAAATGACTATGTACAGAACGTCAAGTACCGTAGTAATTCTGATAATTGTGTACAGAACGTCAAGTACCGTAGTAATTCTGATAATTGTGTACAGAACGTCAAGTACCGTAGTAATTCTGATAATTGTGTACAGAACGTCAAGTACCGTAGTAATTCTGATAATTGTGTACAGAACGTGAAGTACCATGATAAATTGTGTACAGAACGTCAAGTACCATAGTGTACATTAGTAATTCTGATAATTGTGTACAGAACGTCAAGTGTACCATAGTAATTCTGATAATTGTGTACAGATTGTGTATAGAAGATCAAGTACCGTAGTAATTCTGATAATTGTGTACAGAACGTGAAGATAATTGTGTAGAACGTAAGTACCGTGTAATTCTGATAATTGTGTACAGAACGTGAAGTACCGTAGTAATTCTGATAATTGTGTACAGAACGTGAAGTACCGTAGTAATTCTGATAATTGTGTACAGAACGTGAAGTACCATAGTAATTCTGATAATTGTGTACAGAATGTCAAGTAGTAATTCTGATAATTGTGTACAGAACGTCAAGTAGTAATTCTGATAATTGTGTACAAAACGTCAAGTAGTAATTCTGATAATTGTGTACAGAACGTCAAGTAGTAATTCTGATAATTGTGTACAAAACGTCAAGTAGTAATTCTGATAATTGTGTACAGAACGTCAAGTACCGATAATTGTGTAATTCTGATTCTGATTGTGTACAGAACGTCAAGTACCGTAGTAGTAATGTACAGAACGTCAAGTACCGTAGTAATTCTGATAATTGTGTACAGAACGTCAAGTACCATAGTAATTCTGATAATTGTGTACAGAACGTCAAGTAGTAATTCTGATAATTGTTTGCTTTCCATTTCTGTATACAACAGGTTAAATTTCTTTCGACTAATATACAGAATTTTGGTCCCTGTTTGAAAATGTCTACTTAGGTATTCTAGATATTATCTATAGAAATGTCTGATAATAGTATATTAACTTATTACAGGAAATGTGACGTAATCACTAGAGGTTTCTCTGGATATAATACAAGATGGTGCAATATCATTTTACCCAAAGTGTTCAGTGAATTTGACAGTTCAGACATAGCTCTAGTTACAATATTCTTAGGAGCAAATGACTCCAATTTGCCGACCAACACCCATCAGCATGTGCCTTTGTCAGAATATAGAGAACATCTTGTTAATATGGTTCAAAAACTGCAGGTAAGTCTTTTAGAAAAAGTAAGTCTTTGTCAAAATTATAGAAATTAATAGTCAACCTTAATTCAATAGGTAATCAATTTTGAAATTCATGGAATATAAAGAAGTAAAAGCTGTTAAAAATACAGATTAGTATTGAAGCAATAAATACCTGTTTATATCATACATAGGTACTGTAAATGTCTCTAGCTTTCACTCATTTGTAAAGGGATGAAAATTCTCGGTTACCAGGAAAGGCTGAAATTGTGGTAATTGTAACATAAACAGAGTATAACATGTATATTCGCTTTGTCTTGATTTAATGAGGGACATGACTACTTAAAGTCCTCACCACTCATCCCAGTGAGGTAGGGAGAGATGTTTAGTGTCTTTATGTCCTTGCTTGAGTAATCCATATATCCCATGGCTTTTTTAGTGCCATTACACTTGTACAATATGTTAGAGGTAATCAATATCATGATATCAACTCAGCACAACTAAACTATATTCTGTCACTATATACCAAACCAGAAATCAACCAAGACTAGGTTATCAAAATTTCTCATATTTGCATCTTTTTCCAGGGGATGGCAATTTTAAATTATGTTCAATCAAATTTGAAGTTTGAATATGGTGTGAATTATATTTAACTTTAGTTAGAAAAATAATTGATCTAATGTTAAAACAATCCATATAGATAGTTAGAAAAATAATTGATCTAATGTTAAAACAATCCATATAGATATATAAGACCTGCATGATAAATAAGTCTCTTGATTTTGAAATAATTTGTTAGATAAAAGTTACTGGTAATATGGATCACTTAAATCACCATCCTATATTTATTTTGTGATTTGTTGCTTTCCAGAACCATGGTATTGCTAGAGATAAAATCATATTGATATCTCCACCAAGCTGTGATGAAAACACATGGAAACAAGACTGTATTGAAAATGGTAAGTGTTTTAATTACATACAGTCATAATATCTTCAGAGAAGAAGCTGAGACGGTCTGTCTTGAAAGATATCATACAGAACAATTATTAGATTATCACAACACCATACAAAAAATTACCAAATTATCAAAATACAAAACTAAAGTTTCCAAATTAGCACAACACCACACAAATTAACAGAATATCATAAAACCATACAAATTAAAAAATATATAAAACCATAAAAATTACATACAGAAAAATTTTGAGATCATCCAAACACCATACAAATTACCAAATTATCACAACACCATACAGAAAAATTACCAATTTTCACAACACCCTACATATTACCAGATTATCACAACACCATATAGGAAAACAATTTATAACAACATCATGCATAAAAATAACTTGTCACAACACAACATATAGAAATATTACCAAGTTATCACACACCATATAGAAATATTACCAAGTTATCACAACACCATATAGAAATATTACCAAGTTATCACACACCATATAGAAATATTACCAACTTATCACAACACCATATAGAAATATTACCAAGTTATCACAACACCATATAGAAATATTACCAATTTATTACACACCATATAGAAATATTACCAAGTTATCACAACACCATATAGAAATATTACCATTACACACCATATAGAAATATTACCAATTTATTACACACCATATAGAAATATTACCAAGTTATCACAACACCATATAGAAATATTACCAAGTTATTACACACCATATAGAAATATTACCAATTTATTACACACCATATAGAAATATTACCAAGTTATCACAACACCATATAGAAATATTACCAAGTTATCACAACACTGTATAGAAATATTACCAAGTTATTACACACCATATAGAAATATTACCAAGTTATCACAACATATAGAAATATTACCAAGTTATCACAACATATAGAAATATTACCAAGTTATCACAACACCATATAGAAATATTACCAAGTTATCACAACACCATATAGAAATATTACCAAGTTATCACAACATATAGAAATATTACCAAGTTATCACAACACCATATAGAAATATTACCAAGTTATCACAACACCATATAGAAATATTACCAAGTTATCACAACATATAGAAATATTACCAAGTTATCACACACCATATAGAAATATTACCAAGTTATCACAACATATAGAAATATTACGAGGTTTTTAAGACTGGTAATAGAATTGTGATTGAGATTACAATTACATACAATACTTATTAAAGGAGACATCTTGGTTATAAATTTTTACACAACATTGCTTTTCCAATGAATATTGATTATTTTCTCTTAGAAATAATTATTATCTATGTACTTAAACAAGTCTTGAATTTTAAAATCATGACACCATTAAACGGTTTCCTCAAGCATGGTAACTATTGATCTCCATATTATGTGGTAAAACATGAAATAGTTGAGGAGTAGATCTTATCGTAAAATATCATTACTATGACAAAGAATTCAGTGTACATAAGAATTAACCAAGGGGTGAATGACATTTAACATTATACAGAAGATGACAGACTGCAATGTAAACAAGAGAACCAAGTCCTCTGATTGTTGCCTGAAATTGTTTTGTTTTTTGTGATCAACCAAAAGTTGTAAAGATTTATACAGTTTCAGAAATAATCACTTTGAAAGATAATTTAAATTCCAAGAATCACATTTATACTTTTAGCCTACCTGAAGACTGAGGAAGGAATGGGGTAGGTGTAGTGATACTGTATACCTGCAAACTTTCACACCTGATTATTTTTACCATTTTATGAAAGTATATTTACACCTTCTTAAATTAGGTGTAAATCTCTGTAGTCTCATGGATGACATTTTTGTCCATGATTCACTTATTTAGCTTAAATATGTTGCTTTCATTTTATATTCACCTTCTAATCTAAGAGTGAAAATTAAATCACAGTGAAAATGACCAGGTATACAGTAAATGGGATTTGTATTAAAAATAAGACCTCCAGTGTTTGTAGAGTTACAATCTCCAAACTTTTGATATGATCCTTATTAAAATGTCACATATACTTATTCATGTTATTTGCAGATCGAATATTTACCAAATGTAATAAAGAGGCTGGGAAGTATGCCGGGGTTTGTGTGGATGTGTCAAAGGAATGTGGAACTGGTTGTGTGGATTTATACTCAGAAATGATGAAACAGGAGGTAAGTATACACTTGTTTGTACTCAGAAATGATGGAAGAAGAAATAAGTATACACACATCTACTCAGAAATGATTAGAAATGATAAAACAGAAAGTAAGTGTACACTTATCTTTATTTAGAAATGATGAAACAGGTAGTAAGTGTACACTTATCTACTCGGAAATGATGAAACAGGAAGTAAGTGTACATTTATCTACTTAGAAATGATGTAAAAGGAAGTAAATGTACACTTATCTACTCAGAAATGATGAAGCAGGAGGTGTACACTTACCTACTCAGAAATGATAAAACAGGTAGTAAGTTTACTTTTCTGTAAGTGTGATATCTTTTAAGAAACTAAAACAGCACTTTTGAAGATTGTTTTCTCAATGACTTCTGAAGATCGAACTGTACTGTTGTCACTGGATTTGGTTTTAAAGGTTATTTATTTTCAGAGCTTAAGGAGTTGATGATTTTCATTTGAGGGACTTCAGAAATGTATTCAACTCTGCTACTGTCTCATATTACCTAACCAAAACATAGTATTTACTCATTTTAGCTGGAAACTTTGTACTTTTTAATGTGGGACGCTAATTTATGCTTTCCACTGATTTTATCTAGTTTTCCTCTGCCTCGTCATCAACATCTTGCTTGCTGAAATGGTATCTGTTGACAAATACAGAGACATTCCAGGCAGTGCATGTTTATTTTTACTAGAACACAGATTTAAAGACCTGGCCTTTGTTATCGATAACATATATTTAGTGTAATGTGTCTAGTTTAGTCTGATGTGTCTAGTGTCTAGTTTAGTCTAATGTGTCTAGTTTAGTCTTATGTGTCTAGTAGTCTAATGTGTCTAGTTTAGTCTAATGTGTCTAGTTTAGTCTGATGTGTCTAGTTTAGTCTAATGTGTCTAGTAGTCTGATGTGTCTAGTTTAGTCTAATGTGTCTAGTTTAGTCTAATGTGTCTAGTTTAGTCTTATGTGTCTAGTAGTCTAATGTGTCAGTTTAGTCTGTGTCTGGTTTAGTCTAATGTGTCTAGTTTAGTCTAATGTGTCTAGTTTAGTCTAATGTGTCTAGTAGTCTAATGTGTCTAGTAGTCTGATATGTCTAGTTTAGTGTCTAGTTTAGTCTAATGTGTCTAGTTTAGTCTAATGTGTCTAGTAGTCTGATGTGTCTAGTTTAGTCTAATGTGTCTAGTAGTCTGATGTGTCTAGTTTAGTATGATGTGTCTAGTTTAGTCTAATGTGTTTTGTTTAGTCTAATGTGTCTAGTAGTCTAATGTGTCTAGTTTAGTCTAATGTGTCTAGTTTAGTCTAATGTGTCTAGTGAAATGTGTATGTTTAATGTGTTGTTTGTAAGGTAAATGTCTACTGATCATCAGAACAGGAAGCTACATTTACACACTAGTCCAGTAGTGTTTTGTTGTCGTTAACACTAGTTTACCTATATGTAAACAGAAAACAATATATCATACTCTTTAAAATATTTCTGTCTACAGAGTATTCATTATTGCTTTCCATTACAATGATATTTATAAGATTGAATCCCTAGTCTTACACAAACACACAAGCTATAAATCTTGTTTACATCAAGACTTCAAAATAACTATCACATTGCAAAAATCAATATTAACATTTTATGAAGTAATATGTTAATCAGCGAAATAAAATTCTAATACATTTCCACAAAAGAAAAAGAGTGTCAAACCGTCAATTAAATAGTAATTGGTCAGGGGTATTCTGCTGGTAACTGTAGTGAGTGATGTGGGGTGAACTGCTGGTAACTGTAGTAAATGGTATGATCCGTTCTGTGGGTAATTGTAGAAAGAGATATTGTTTGTTCTGCTGTAGGAAGTGGTATTGAACGTTCCGCTGGTAACTGTAGAAAGAGATATGGTTTGTTCTGCTGGTAACTGTAGTAAGTGGTATTTGGCGTTCAGCTGGTAACTAGCTAGTGATATGGGTCGTTCTGCAGTTAACTAGAAAGTGGTATTGGGCATTTTACCGACAACTGTAGTAAGTGGTTTGGGGCATTCTGCTGGTAATTGTAGTAAATGGAGTGGGGATTTCTGCTGGTAACTGTAGTAATTGATATGGGACGTTCTGCTGGAAAATGTAGTAAGTGATATTTTGCGTTCTGCTGGTAACTAGTAAGTGTTATGGGGTGAACTGCTGGTAACTGTAGTAAATGGCATGAGTCATTCTGCTGGTGACTGTAGTAAGTGGTATGGATCATTCTGCTGGTGACTAGTAAATGGTATGGATCATTCTGCTGGTGACTGTAGTAAATGGTATGGATCATTCTGCTGATGACTGTAGTAAGTGGTATGGATCATTCTGCTGGTGACTGTAGTAAGTGGTAAGGGACATTCTGCTGGTGACTGTAGTAAGTGGTATGGATCATTCTGCTGGTGACTGTAGTAAGTGGTATGGATCATTCTGCTGGTGACTGTAGTAAGTGGTAAGGGACATTCTGCTGGTGACTGTAGTAAGTGGTATGGATCATTCTGCTGGTGACTGTAGTAAGTGGTAAGGGACATTCTGCTGGTGACTGTAGTAAGTGGTAAGGGACATTCTGCTGGTGACTGTAGTAAGTGGTATGGATCATTCTGCTGGTGACTGTAGTAAGTGGTAAGGGACATTCTGCTGGTGACTGTAGTAAGTGGTAAGGGACATTCTGATGGTGACTGTAGTAAGTGGTATGGATCATTCTGCTGGTGACTGTAGTAAGTGGTATGGATCATTCTGCTGGTGACTGTAGTAAATGGTATGGATCATTCTGCTGGTGACTGTAGTAAATGGTATGGATCATTCTGCTGGTGACTGTAGTAAGTGGTATGGATCATTCTGCTGGTGACTGTAGTAAGTGGTAAGGGACATTCTGATGGTGACTGTAGTAAGTGGTATGGATCATTCTGCTGTTGACTGTAGTAAGTGGTATGGATCATTCTGCTGGTGACTGTAGTAAGTGGTATGGGACATTCTGATGGTGACTGTAGTAAGTGGTATGGATCATTCTGCTGGTGACTGTAGTAAGTGGTATGGATCATTCTGCTGGTGACTCTAGTAAGTGGTAAGGGACATTCTGATGGTGACTGTAGTAAGTGGTATGGATCATTCTGCTGGTGACTGTAGTAAGTAGTATGGATCATTCTGCTGGTGACTGTAGTAAGTGGTATGGATCATTCTGCTGGTGACTCTAGTAAGTGGTATGGGACATTCTGATGGTGACTGTAGTAAGTGGTATGGATCATTCTTCTGGTGACTGTAGTAAGTGGTATGGGACATTCTGATGGTAACTGTAGTAAGTAGTATTGGGTGTTGTGCCAGCAACTGTAATAAGTGGTATGGGGTGTTCTGCTGGTAACTGTAGTAAGTGATATGGGGCTATCTGCAGATATTATCTTTAGTTAGTGGTATGAGGTGGCCTGCTGGTAACTGTAGTAAGTGGAATGGGGTCTTATGCTGGTAACTGTAGTAAGTGGAATGGGGTCTTATGCTGGTAACTGTAGTAAGTGGAATGGGGTCTTATGCTGGTAACTGTAGTAAGTGGAATGGGGTCTTATGCTGGTAACTGTAGTAAGTGGAATGGGGTCTTATGCTGGTAACTGTAGTAAGTGGAATAGGGTCTTATGCTGGTAACTGTAGTAAGTGGAATGGGGTCTTATGCTGGTAACTGTAGTAAGTGGAATGGGGTCTTATGCTGGTAACTGTAGTGAGTGGTATGGGTATTCTGCTGGTACCTTTAGTAAGTGATATGGGGCTCACTGCAGAGATTATCTGTAGTGAGTGGTATGTGGTGTTCTACTGGTAACTGATAGCTTGTTAGCTTCGTCTGCATTATAAATAGTGTTGGTATTTTGATTTTGAACAATGTTCGTGATCTGCATGGTCCTAATTCATCAAGTTGTAACATGTATACATATTATTTGGGTCTGGACAGTGTACTTTTTCATTGTTAGTATTTGACCTTTAAGGACTTGCTATGCTCAGCTCACGTTCTGGGATTGGAATGGTAGTGAAATGGTGGGACTGAGAAATACCTTGATTATGCTGTGCAACTTGTACTTTCTGGACGATAATTTTTCCTTAGTTCGTTTTTGTTTGTTTTATACGCTTGTCTGTGAGGGGACATATTATTGAATACTATTTGTCCATCCAAACATATCTCAAAATAACTCAGGTTTCCTTTGACAAGTCCTTACAATATTTTTACGCAATATTTTGTTTTATGAAGACCAATCTAATTAAAAACAGATCTATTATTGTGCCCATTTTTCTGGTATGTCTAGGAGGAGGATCTAATGAAACTCACTGGGGGTCACATGCGAATATACCTCATAAATGTGTCATGTTAACACTAGCCACATTTCAATTCTTACAATTTTAACTTTTGCCATTACAGAATTATAGAACTTTATTTTCCAAGGTTATGGCCCTGTACACTTAGAATTTCGTTTTTATGCTGTTTGAATATTGTGACAGAAATCCTTGCTACACCATTTAATACATCTAGCTGAAAGCTGGTACAGAGTTAGATTATAGTCTAAAGATGTGTTTTGCGAAAAATAATTCTGTATATTTAAAAAAATTAAAGACCTATATACACATAGAAAGAAAACATTTTGTTGATTCCTCAAATACTTTGAAAATGCATGTGACAGGTTTACTATGTAGCATAGGATTTGTTTGTTAGTGTAATTATCCTGTTATTTATTTCAGGACTGGGAAAAATTGTTGAATGATGGTCTTCACCTAGCCCCAGGAGGATCCAAGTTATTATTTCAACTCTTAAAACCTCTGGTTGACAAAGCAACGAGTCATCTACCAATTGTCTTCCCAGATTTTCATATCATTGACAATTCAAATCCTAAAGCAACTTTAGAATGACCTTTTGTGTCTTTCAGTTTTGGATTATTTGATAATTCAGATGTGACACAGATTAATTGCTAGAAATGGATAATAGTGAAAAAAAAATATGGTGTTTTATTTACAACATCATATTCACTTTTCTCTTTTTTAATTCTGTTATTTATATATTTTATATCATTGATATTTTGTAAGTTTTGATTTCTATAATCAGAGATCTTTGTATTATCACATGGTATAAATTTTAAATATCTTATGATCTTTGACTTAGTTATTCTGAGGTTGTCATAGTCACCCAGGGGGTCTTTTGTTACCTGCTAGAGAGGAAAAGTTTGATGTTCTTAGATAACATTTTCAACTACATTTCAGAAAACACCGAGCCTGCTACTCTCAAAGTTGCTATGCATGATCTCTAGAAAAAGAAATGGATAATTGTTTTCAGTTATAAGATAATGATGTATTTACTGAGTACAGTGAATATCACCACTCCATTACTGATTAGGACTACACATCAAATTTGATTTTTATAATTGTGAAAAATTATATATACATGTCCAGTCAATTCTTGAATCATTGGTACTCAGTTTATCGCAATTTTCCAGGAACATTTTTCTTGCTACATAAAATTTACTTTATAAGTAACGCCAAATTCTTTAACACAATCCGACTCTCCATTTTGTGAACAAACCTCCATTTCAAAGTGTCATTTATCTTGATATACTGCCATAGACGATGATGGTCAATGAAGCGGCTTATCGGTGAGTAGAGAGCACAGGCATAAAGCTTTGCAGCAGTAGTAAAAACAGGTAATTGAAGATTTAAATACTGTATATGAACTGTTGTTTTGTTTCCTCTTCATTACGATATATGTATTATAACAAACGATGGTAACTCTAATTCCCTAGGATGCAGGGAAATCACTTCATTGCCAAACTTGATATACAATGTACCAACATAATTTCTGAAAGACAAAAGGTGGCACTTTATCGAGAGTTTAAGAATATGTAGTTATAATCAGTGATGCAGTTGTTATTTTCACTGTATATTCAATATACTATTGATGAAGAAAGTAAAAACAATCTCATATTGTCGATATCAATTGATCTAAACTTTTCAAAGTCATTTAAATTGTGACTTTGAAAGTTTTTCTACCTTTAGTAACACCTAGGTACCGAGATATAGATGAACTGCCATTACTGTCTAGTGTTAAGTTGTAAATTGTCAAACTAAAAGTGTCAATGTGACATACTAAATATTGATAAATAGTTTTGTTAATTCTTTGTGAAAACAATTGCTGTTGGTTTTGTCACATCATTTTTTCTGGTTTCCTGTATGGGAATTTTTATTTCAATGTCAAATCCCCTATGTGACCAGTTTTATTTTGGAATATTTACATACCACTTTGTAGATGTAAATCATGCCAAATCATGAGGGTTGGCATCACGGGAATTAGACCTAATTCTTTGTTTTGTCACTTTGTAGATATAAAATGTATTACATTAGAGGTGTGAATCACAGGAAGTAGACCTACTTCTTTGTTTTTATATACCCCCCCTTTCGTGAAAATAAATGTACTGAAATATAGTACAGACCTCAATACCTGTCAGTCTGTCTGTGAAAATGACATACACTGAAATATAGTACAGACCTCAATACCTGTCAGTCTGTCTGTGAAAATGACATTCACCGAAATATAGTACAGACCTCAATTCCTGTCAGTGTCAGTCTGTCTGTGAAAATACATACACTGAAGTATAGTACAGACCTCAATACCTGTCAGTCTGTCTGTGAAAATGACATTCACCGAAATATAGTACAGAACTCAATACCTGTCGTCAGTCATCTGTGAAAATACATACAATGAAAGAGTACAGACCTCAATACCTGTCGGTGTGTCTGTGAAAATACATGCACTGAAAGAGTACAGACCTCAATACCTGTCAGTGTGTCTGTGAAAATACATACACTGAAATAGTACAGACCTCAATACCTGTCAGTGTGTCTGTGAAAATACATACACTGAAATAGTACAGACCTCAATACCTGTCAGTCTGTCTGTGAACATACATACACTGAAATACGGTACAGAACTCGATACCTGTCAGTGTGTCTGTGAAAATACATGCACTGAAATAGTACAGACCTCAATACCTGTCGGTGTGTCTGTGAAAATACATGCACTGAAATAGTACAGACCTCAATACCTGTCAGTGTGTCTGTGAAAATACATACACTGAAATAGTACAGACCTCAATACCTGTCAGTGTGTCTGTGAAAATACATACACTGAAATAGTACAGACCTCAATACCTGTCAGTGTGTCTGTGAAAATACATACACTGAAATAGTACAGACCTCAATACCTGTCAGTGTGTCTGTGAAAATACATGCACTGAAAGAGTACAGACCTCAATACCTGTCAGTGTGTCTGTGAAAATACATACACTGAAATAGTACAGACCTCAATACCTGTCATTCCGTCATGTTGTGAAAATACATACACTGAAATACGGTACAGAACTCGATACCTGTCGTCCGAGAGAGTCCCTCGGACCGGACAAACAGATTCTTCCCACTCGGATGTATATTTCCTTATCAACTTAACACACCCATGTAAGATTCTAACATTCTCTCATCTCTGACACGCGTATTTGCTATTTTACCCAGCCAGAATTTCCCTGTCCACGACCTAAGATTTGGACAAGCTACACGCGCTATGACGTTTTATTTGACGCTAATTTTATAACGAAGAACTAAATAATTTCATGAGAATACAGTGTATAAAAAGTTGCGTCAGGTTTTATTTACGTACATAAACGTGTTTGAATTATGGGAGGGAAATAATCTAACAGGGGTTTGTTGAGTGGAAAGGGAACTCTAAACCCAGGTGGAAAGAACCTGAAAGTCAAATCCTCGGGGAAACCCTCGGACTGGACAACCGGGTTCTACCGCATGGGTAGAAATTTCCTTATCCGCTCGGCATACCCATGTAAGATTCTATTATTTAATGGCATAGATCTACCAACGGAGATCTATATAACATGCTCTGACCTCTGCTGTCAAACTTTATCCTTTAAAATAAGGTTTGTAGGATGCCATAGCATCTATTGAAGGGGAGCAAATAAAACATTCTAACATAAAACATATATACTCAACAGCAAAAGAAACGCAAGATTATAAAATTATTATTTTTCATAAATACGTGATTTCAAGCTTTGAATTTTAGGTAGTGTATCAGCTG
This sequence comes from Atrina japonica, assembly GCA_030159075.1. Classification (NCBI taxonomy): domain Eukaryota; kingdom Metazoa; phylum Mollusca; class Bivalvia; order Pterioida; family Pinnidae; genus Atrina; species Atrina japonica. The sequence continues at coordinate 766,640 of BROG01000318.1, read as the reverse complement.
ACCTCTGTGCGAAGTAACCTTTTGATTATCATACTGACTTTCGGTTATGACAAGCTGCTTAATCACTTTTGTTTTTGATAAATCTTTATATCTAGACTGTATAATGGACAAATCTATATACAAACAGCTACACAAGCTGTTTGTATATAGATTTGAGAGAGAGAGAGGGGGGGGGGGGTTAGGGAGAGGGGGGGGGGGGGGGGGTTAGGGAGAAAATGGGAAGTAGAGGGAGATACAGAATTATTTCTTGCCAGAGGAATAGATGAATGTTTAAACAAAAAGTTGAACTTTTGTTGTAAACGTGGCTCACGACATACATACCGGTATTTGAAAACAAATATGCTTGACAAGCAAAAACAGACGGGGGTGATCATACTTCAAATGCCTACATGTAATATATATAAGATCATGAAGTTGTCTAAAAATAGAATGAATTGGCTTTCCTTACCGATCGAGAAAGCTTGTTCTCTATTTGCTCTATGGAACTAAATTATCAACCCCTTTTTCCGATGCAAACGAATAAAAGTATTAAATACTGATACTTAAAATTGGAACTTTCACTGAACGTTGATATAAGCGTCATGTTGTAATTTTCAATTTACTAGGTGATAGTACCGGTAAATAAAAAAATTTCAACATGACAATTTTTATCATGTTGAAATTTATGTATTCCTTGCATGACATTGACATTGACATTTTGTATTCATTACTACCCGGTTAATTAAAAAAAGAATCCAACATGAACATAAACTCTGAAAAAAGGCCTCGGATCGGGCACCAGCGCAACGGCCGTGCGCTCCTGTTCGAGTTTACGTGGCTAATTTTGCAAGAAAAATGATCTGTATGTTCTTTAGATTTTCAAACAATAAACTTTACTTTGGTCTGACACGCGAAAGATGATAAACATTGCAGAAATATTCATGTATGCATAACGGGCACATGTCATCAAAAGGCGGGGATAGCTCATCATCTTTTAATGACAAGGACCTTTTCCTTATTATGTACTATTAGAAAATAATGAAACAGTCAGTGCATTCAATATTTCCGGCTTGAATTTAATTATTAAATGATACCTCAGTTGATATACGTGAAAACATTGGCGTCTCCTTTTCTGAGGGCTACAAGGCAACAAAAGACACCAATGCTTTCACGAGTATGTCAACTGATTATCATTTAATAATTACATTCAAGTCGGAAATATCTGAATCCGACCCTGAACCGAACCGATCCCACCCCCAATCATCACCTGCACAATTGAGGAAACAGGCTCTCAGAACCTTATTTTTTGTCCCCACACCTAAAAACGATACTGTTTGTGTCGTAAAGATAGCCATATTTGGTAGATCCAGTATCTGATTGCATTATACAATTACTATTATATATTCTGTTCAATTCTATCCTTATTGTTTACTAATATTTATAATGAATACTGACAATTGTCGTTTTATAAAAACTAAAACTATATTTAGCCCAACATGTTTTCCCCAAAATACTGCATGTACACCCTTGTGGGAACCTTATCTTTTGTTGAAAATCCTCTGAACTGTATTGAATAGTTACACTTGAAACGACGGTGGAAGTTCTTTTGAGGTATCTATTTGTATATTATTTATTTAATTCGTATAACAATTGCTAAGAATATTATGTAACTATGGATACAATGAACGTCCCCTTTTCTCAAACTGTTTAATTACGTTCGTAAGATATTGATACTGCTCTTTTAAGGGACTATGAACGTACGATTGGCCAGTTCAGAAGACGTGGCTACCAATTTCGGCTGTCATTGTCGACAAGTTATGGGCAGACTTCGCACTACAGGCTGTACTAACGACCAACGTCGAATAGGGCGCCCACGAGTGACGTCAGCATATCAGGACCGATACATCACATGACGCACTTACGCATTAAGGGCCCTTTTTACGAAAGGTCGTAAGTCCTAAATCTTAAGTCTTAATTGTCATGGGACTGACCAATCGGCGATGCGTTGCCATTGTAGTTAGGAGTAAAAATTAGGATGTAGGACTCAGGATCTTGCGTAAAACAGGCCATAGATTCCGTGCAGCATCGTACACATCTAGGGCGTTCCCTGGAACTTACAATCTCAGAATGAATTCTAACACCGTCCGATGTCGTCTACGCAATACAGGACTGAGACGGCCGAGAACGCCGTATTGACTTGCGTTTGAGACTGGTCATACCTTTGACAACTACGGACAATATAACGCAATTTGGCGTCAATTTTTTTTTAATTCATAGGGCATCAACTTTAATGAAAATATTTTTTTACCCCTTGCTGATATTTATAGTACAAAATTAAGAATGTTGAAGCATTTTCGCATTTCATTTGCTGTTGAGTCTATATACAAAGGTAAAATAAAACATTCCAAACCAAGACATCTCTATACAAAGGTGAAATAAAACATTCCAAGCTAAGACATCATTCTATATACAAAGGTATAAATAATACATAGGTAAACCTATGGAGAGGGCGAAGGCATTCATCAACAGTTTTACATCGTTAATCCCTTTGGGGATTAACATTCAGTGTTTTTGTCACGTAAATGTCCCGGTTATTCACTCATTGTTTTAAATAAAATATTGATTGACTGACTGTTTCTTCTGTGCTAAAACTTAAATAGAATCTATGTGGTATTTATTAGTCATTAATTAAATGCACAAACATGTTTTTATGCAATATATTTCTCTCTATCCCAGCATATCCATAATTTCGTGTAGTTCACATTACTAGAATAATTGAGGCGCTTCGTGATCGGGTTCGATGTACAACTCTGGTCGTTATGGCCTAGTCTCGGTCTGCAAAACGTTTGCTAGTACGGTAGTTTATTACTTTATTTGTAATGCACTTTAAAAGTAATGACTTCGCATTTCCGACATTTTGTTTCTGTCACGCGCAAATTCCCGATGTGAGCAGAATTTTTTCCATTAGTAGTACGGGTCCCCGGATGTAGTAGGAATTAAAAAATGTGAGCTTCTCTACATATATGAGGGCTTCGCCCTCTATAATAAAACATTCCAAGCCAAGACATCATTCTATATACAAAGGTAAAATAAAACATTTTAAGCCAAGATATCATTCTATATTCAAAGTTAAAATAAAACATTCCAAACTAAGACATCTATATACAAAGGTAAAATAAAACATTCCAAACCAAGACATCGCGATACAAAGGTGAAATAAAACATTCCAAGCTAAGACATCATTCTATATACAAAAGTATAATAAAACATTCCAAGCCAAGACATCATTCTATATACAAAGGTAAAATAAAACATTTTGAGCCAAGATATCACTCTATATTCAAAGGTAAAATAAAACATTCCAAACTAAGACATCTATATACAAAGGTAAAATAAAACATTCCAAGCTAAGACATCTATATACAAAGGTAAAATAAAACATTCTAAGCTAAGACATCATTCTATTTTCAAAGGTAAAATAAAACATTCCAAGCCAAGACACCCTTCTATATCCAAAGGTAAAATAAAACATTCCAAGCTAAGACATCATTCTATTTTCAAAGGTAAAATAAAACATTCCAAACTAAGACATCTATAGAAAAAGGTAAAATAAAACATGCCAAGCTAAGATATCTATAGACAAAGGTAAAATAAAACATTCTAAGCTAAGACATCATTCTATATACAAAGGTAAAATAAAACATCCCAAGCTAAGACATCATTCTATATACAAAATTTCTAGCGAAGACATCTATATACAAAGGTACCATAAAACATTCCAAGCTAGGATATTTATATACAAAAGTGAAATAAAACATTCCAAGCTAAGACATCTATATACGAAGGCAAAATAAAACATTCTAAACTAAGACATTCTATTTTCAAAGGTAAAATAAAACATTCCAAGCCAAGACACCCTTCTATACCCAAAGGTAAAATAAAACATTCCAAGCTTAGACATCATTCTATATACAAAGGTAAAATAAAACATCCCAAGCTAAGACATCTATATGCAAAAGTAAAATAAAACATTCCAAGCTAAGACATTCATACACAAAGGTTAAATTAAACAATCCAAGCTAAGACATCTATATAGAAAGGAAAAATAAAACATTCCAAGCTGGGCGTCTATATACAAAGGCAAAATAAAACATTCCAATATAAGCATCTATATACAAAGGTAAAATAAAACATTCCAAGCAAAGATATCTATAAACAAAGGTAAAATAAAACATTACACAAGTTAAATCAAGACATCTATATTCAATGGTGAAAAAATATCCCAAGCTAAAACATCAATAAACAAAGGTCAAATAGAACACTTCCCAAGTTAAAGACATCTGTATACATTAGTAAATAAAACATTCCAATCCCAGGCATCTGTATACATGGTATACGAAGGTAAAACAAAACACCATTTGTCATGCAATCTAACAAACGTTATTTTAAAAGTCCCTTGTCATTATGTCTGCGTATGGATGGAATAAAACATTAAATGTCAGGACATCTACAAATATGAAACTCATAGATAACAAATTATTAATCTATTGATTTGGAAACATCTGGTGAACATTGGACAAACACATACCTATGAAAAAGCAGAGGTGGCTCAGGTGTCATGGAGGCGTAAGCATCCTCTGTTGACCAACCAATCACAGTCACGCCGCGAGTCCACAAATAAGTAAAAATGATGAAGTACCCCGAGGAATAAATCCTCATCACAATGTGGTACAGACGCTTCAACAACTGCCACCGAACAGGTGACCCAGCAGTTTATTAAGTGAAACAGAGTAATTGCAAACTAGGCCATTATACCGATCGTAAAATTTACGGGAAAATGACATTAAATGTGATTCCAGATATCACAAGACAACTTATCAGTAAGTATAGGTCTACCAAAGTATTGTAGTGTCACATCCGGGTTGAGTCAAAATCCAAAATAATACGGTATACTTACCAAAAATAGGTTGTACAGGTAATACATATTTCCTTGCACGGACTCCATGCATTTGTCATGTTGTAAATTTTGTATTTACACCCACCCAGTAAATTCAAAATTTACTACATGACAAATTACTGAATCTCTAATACTTTTGTGACGACAAGTAGTTTGTCACCCCTGATACGATTTGATTTAGACTCGTTGTGTCTGTAAACAATTGACCCTGGTAGACCTGTATTTTGCCTATGTATAAGAACTCTTTATATGTTGATCACGTGCTAGTATATAGGATCATCTGAGAATACAGATACCATACGCAGTTGATGGCAGGAAAACAGTTCTTATTTGTGTAAAGCCGAAATCGAGTTTGTCGTGTAGTTTGGTTGTTATAGACTTAGTTCTAATTAACAGCAAACAAGTATAGTGAAGATACATGTAGTTTAAATACATTATTTGTGGCGTTGTATGTTAGGACTAGAACATAATGGTCATCACTTATCACGTCTGGGTCACTGAACAAAGAAGATGCATTTTCATATTTCCTTTAAGTTTTCGAATTCAAGATTTTATCAATAATCGCCCATACAAAAGCAAAGTAGTTGATGTCGAGAGTGTACGAACAGGTAAAATAAAAATAACCACAGCATTATAACTACCAGCAGAGGTAAACTAGATATCCCATAGAATCAACCAAAATATATGCAATTGATATTCATGACAAAACAACTACAGACAGAATAAGACACTTCATTCCATCACTGTTGGTAGATGTAATTATTATTCCCTGCAGGGAACCAAACTAAAATTGTTCTCTATCCGGTCACTAGTTCAACACTTAAAAATGGAATCAGTAAGTGTGAACCAGTTGTGATTCCGTCATATGGAGGCTGACTTAAGCGCACTAAACTTTTTGTAGCATTAATCTAGCTTTAAATTTCTTTCTTTTTTCTTAAATTGTACATGTAATGGTGTAAAACGCACAAATCTAAATTAACTGGCGGGTTTCTTTATAAAGCGGGAGATTTCCAAAGTTTTAAATTATTTTGTAAAACGCACAAATCTAAATTAACTGGCGGGTTTCTTTAAAAAGCGGGAGATTTCCAAAGTTTTAAATAATTTTGTACCGAATACGATTTAGCAATCGATAGTTATAAATCAGCTGAAGAAATGCCTTTGTAGTAATTTTGTTAACCTATCTGACTTCTGAATACTGTATGTCTGTGCTTACTTCACAGTGTGTAAGATTGATCTAGTGTAATATCCTGTGACACTTTACATTTATATGGATTACACACACACACACGTGTTATCTGAAATGCTGTCACCATCTGCAGGACTCTGTCACTATGAGAAACCCATGGGAATGGCTGTCCGTAAATTTCTTCTTCCTATTGGAACTATTTTCTGTATTTTCTCAATTTTATACATATATAATCAATATATTGAAGGTAAGTCAACTATACACTTAAATTATCCTTGGAATAATTTAACTTAATTTCAATTTATATTTATTGCCTGCGTGTTGAGAGCTCTAAACCATACAAATGAGTTGACGACCAGGTAAATTACAGATTACAAGATTTGCCCTGTTGCTTCAAAGTGCAGACTTATTTTCTGAGTCTATATCATCTATAGAGCTCCAAAGTGCAGAAAAGCACTGAAAGTTTTATCTAACGAGAACATAGTTATTAAAATATCGTCTCAATTTCATTGTGCTATTACAACAAATAATTTTTGTCAAGGTAATACGGTAAATGTTATTTTATACTTGAAATTGATTATACTTTAATTGGTGTAAGTGTATTGCTGGTTTCTGTTATATTTTCGAAAGTTAAAAGTCTAATTATGAGACAATATTACTGAAATTAAATTGTTTTATATATTTATAGGAATATTGTGTATCTTTTTTTAATATAGACTTTCATAAAGATTGAACGCATTTTGAAAATCTTCGTATTACCTGACCTCGTAAAATTGTCTTTTTATTTATTTATTACTTCTTTGTGATTGATTTTAATTTTATGACTTGGATATTGCATTTTTAATCATAAATATCAAGATAAAGTCACAATGTGATTAATCCTTCTCTTGGGAAAATGAAAAGACCTGAGTATATTTCATTGATTTTGTTTAAGCTTAGAATAAAAGATCTTCGTCGTTTCCATTGATCGATTCTGCTTTGTCCGTGATATCGAATAGAAGATTAAAAAGGGAGTAAATCGGACAGTTTTCTGTATTCAGCATCAGAATACTTCTAATGTGTTAGTAACTTTGAGTTATCAATATCCTAGCATTTTGTATACCATTTCTGTACTTACAGAAAGTGTTCTTAAACATTGTAATTTGTAGTCACGATGTAAATTAACAGGAATTTACGCTACAACCCAGTTGCGATGTCATATTTTATCGTATCTGTCCATTGTCTAATAATAAACTCTTGCGAGTTTAACGTCCTTTATTTTTTCGTTGATGGAAATTGAAACTGTCATATGTTTTTCTGTAAGAAGGTTGCCATAAAATTGACACATATCTTTGCCACAGACTTGTAAATAATCTATGAGTTTTCACTTTCATGTAAACAGAAAATCATGTTTAACTGTTCATTTAAAACTGTTTCATATTTTTCCCCAAAAGTTTTTTTTCTATTTTATGAACTAAAAATGAACTGTCTCTGGACGCTAGACAGAGGAAAAAAACCCGTTTCAATTGCAAACTTGGTAGATATTGACTTGACAATCATGCAAACAAAATTTGAAATTCATCTTACCACTGGTTCGTGAGAAGAAGCTATTGGGAGGTGTATCAATATGTTAAGAAGAATCCTTTTGAGGAGAAGGAGATAAAGTACGCCTGTTGTATTTGTGACAATTTTAAATCCATTTAACTTATATTATACTAGGTAGCAAGTCATGGCGAGAACCAGTATTTTTTCCAGCATCTATAGCAGTTACACCGGAAGTGAGATCAGTAAGCGAGGGAAACAACGTAGTCTTATTATTAACATATCTAAGAAGTGGGTCCACACTCACAGCTGATATCATACAGCAAGCCTCGGGAGTCTTCTATGCTTATGAACCGCTGAAAATGTTCCTGCCGGACAGACATTATCTGATGAAAAATAAGCAATGTGACCTTGTAAACGATTGTGTGTAGGTATTCACATTTATTTATGTATGTAATGTATAGTATATAGTTATGTATATTTAGAATACTTACAATGAGCTCGGTTTTTCAGTCTCAATCCGAAGGACAGGAAACCAACCTGCTGCCGGCTGGACTCGAACTCACGACCTTACGATCAAGAGTCGAGCGCGCTACCGAATGAGCCAGACCGGCGCAATACTATACATAGCCCTGGTATTATATTTAGAATATTTACACCGATACAGTAGCCTTGGTATTATATCTAGAATACAGTAGCTTTGGTACAATATTTAGAATATTTACAACCTATATTGTAGCTATGGTATTATATTTAGAATATTTACAACAAATACTGTAGCTTTGGTTCTATATTTAGAATACTTACAACCAATATTGTAACTTTAGTAAGATATATAAAATATTTACAACCAATATTGTAGCTATGGTATTATATCTAGAATATTTACAACAAATACTGTAGCTTTGAGCCTATATTTAGAATATTTACAACCAATAGTGTAGCTATGGTATTATATCTATAATATTTACAATTAATACTGGATGATGATGATGAAGAAGATGATGATGAAGAAGAAGATGATGATGATGATGATGATGATGCATCAATGACGAATGGTCAGCTATAGATATTTATATAATCACATATATTTTTTCAGATCACACAATTCTACTGACGTTATGGATGCCATAAGAGATTTTTACAACTGTAAGCTTGGCGATTTAAGGAAAGTATTTTCAAGGAAAAGAATCAGTAGCTACGCTGTAAGTGTGTTTAACGTTTGCTACAGGGATTATAAATATAATGTCAGTTTTTGTGTCGACCAAGTACAACGCTTATGTCAAATGTCCAATATATTATCCATCAAAACTATACGTATCTCAATGGATATGACAGAGGAATTATTGAAGGAAATTCCAACATTAAAAATCATACATTTAATGCGTGATCCACGAGGAATGTTAGCATCTAGGAAAAGGGGTGGGTTTTTAAATAAAACCGAAATCACAAAGGCAGCCAAAGCAGTATGCGACAGATACATGCATGATATAAAAGAATCAAGACGTCTACGACAGTTATATCCCGGTAGGATAAAAACTCTTCTCTATGAAGTCATTGCAGAAATACCACTAAAAACCGCTAGGACCATTTATAAATTCCTGGAATTAGAAGAACCTAAAAATTTAAGGACATGGATTTACAGTCATATGTCGGCTGGACAAAAAAGCACTTTCTACGAAACAATCAGACCAAACTCTACTGAAACAGCTTACAAATGGAGAAGGGTTTGGAACATTACGACTGTGAGACAAATTGACAGTGTATGTGGTGATGTGTACAGAGTTTTAGGCTTAAAAAAGATAAACAACAAATATGATTTGATTAACTATGATGAAAGTGTCAGAATAAGCAGTCGGGAATTCGGATACTATTTTGGTAAAGACATGAAAGACAAACATTAACATAAGTACATGTAGATTAAAATCCTAGATAAATAAAATATTTTATTATTACTTTTGAAGAATAATTTACTTACCATAGGTCACAACACAAGAAAATGGAGATATTCTTGATAAGGTTTTGACGACATTCTGTGATTCCACATGTTTTCATGTCGCACATCTAACCAGTCATAAAACATTGTGCAGACAATATAGGGAAATTAACTAGTTTGCTGTGGGGCTATTCAAAAGTTCAAGATTTTATTACAACATTTTCAGAATTTTGTGCAGAAAAGAATATTAAGTTTGAGACAGAAAAACAGAAATCCATACTTGGCTCTCCAACTGAGGATTTCAAATGTTAGAATATTATATGTCACAGTAAATAAAGTGTTTGAAAGGTAGTCTAAACCTTGGACGTCTGCTTTATGACTTGGAAAATCTACATACTACAAAAAATGATTGCATTCAGAAAAGAACAATTAGATTATTTAGACAATAAATGGAGTACTTGTTCTTCCAAGAGCAATTTTAATTAGATACATATATTTATGAATCTGTATATATTATATTAATATATACTATATTATGATATATATACGTGCATACTCACATATCCCTCCAAAATCCTCCCCTCTTCAATTATTCCCACCTTTTCTCCCCTATTCCTACTCTTATCCTACCAATTTTCGCTCTGTAAAACAAATTCTTGAGTTTACACAATTATCATCTCATTACAAGTTATATCTATGTATGCAACTGTGTGCTGATGTTATATGTAAAGTCTTGAATAATAATAATAATAAAAAGATTGGGAAATTACAGTGTAAAGAGTCATGTATTTGAAATCGACAAAGTCTTGTAAACTATAGGTTGTTTTAAGGTGTTCTTTTCGAGATTGTCATGCGTGATTTTAATCGATTTAAACAATATAAAAGACAAATTGTCAGCTAATGTTTTATAAAGTATAAGATTCTCACAAAACGTCTAAGATGACCTGTTTTCAGCCATTATCTAAACTTTGGATACGATGATTGATTAAGTTTTTAGAATAGAAACATTTTAGATAGTTGAAATAATAAAAGTTTACAAAACTCTGGGCAAGAGCAACCTTAAACAGTGATATAATATAAACAGAGGTATCTCCACGAATGGTTGCTAATAGTTAGTATTATAAACATAATACCAATATAATTATCAATTATAATGCTCAAGACGATAGTGGTGTCATACAAGGCCAAACAATAAATCTAAACGTATAGCCAAAACCCATCTAAGAGTAACCACTGTAAAAGATGACTATCTTAGTTTTAGAAAAATTTAGAATTTTGAATGGTGGTGTCAGTGCCAAATATTACAAAAATTAGTATAAGATTATCAGCTGGTATCGAAATACCAAGTACTAGGTTTATGTATACCCTCGGGGACTCAAACGGTCCACAGCTGTGGCAACGACCTAGTGGTTATAAAGCTATAATACATGTTTGTTTCTGATGTTATTGCAATTTACACTATTTTATGTGTCTATACTGACTTCTAGTCATATACAATAGAGACATGTATATAACGGTAAACCGTTGGTTTGTTTTGATTTGATTTTTTGTTTTACGCCATACGCAACAATCTTTCAGTCATATGATGGCGTCCAGGTTTTATTGGTGGAGAAGAAACCCCGGTTACCCGGGTAAAGACCACCGACCTTCCGCAAGAAAACTGGCAAACTTTCCCACTAAATTCGAAATGACCCTAGCGGGATTCGAACCAGAGGTGGTAAACCGTTGATGAAAGGATAGGTAAAGTATATGATCCAATATTTACCATCTGTTGGCTCTGAGACTATAAAATACCAGATACCAAAGTATAAATCTGTTGATACTGGTTTCATTATCATCTGTTAATATATCTAATGTTTGTATGGATGTGCATGCGTGTGTATCTTTATGTATTTTATGAACGCAGGTTCGAGTCCCTCTGGAACCTAAGCTGATTTTTGTGAGAAAGTTTGCTAGTTTACATGCGGAAGGCCGGTGGTCTCTTCCCGGTACACTGAAACCGTGTCCTCTCCTCCACTAATAAAAACTTACCGCCACCATATAACTGAACTATTGTTGACTGTGGCGTAAAACAACATTTAAAATTAAAATTAAGTTTAGCATATGCATATTTTGTTAAAGTAATAGCGATAATAAGGTGATGCAGAGAAAGATATATAATATTGTATATCAGAAAGTAACGTTATTTTTACTTTATTGTCCCAAGGACAGAAAGTCAATCATGAGATTGCTAAGATCAAAAATAGATTAAAACAAAGTAATATTCATATAAATCACAGATATGTTGTTAATAAAAGTGAAGAAATCACGGATATGTTGCTATTAAACTGAAGTTTGGACAAGTACCAAGTTAGATTATGTTATATCGTATTATCAATAAACACCGCTCCATCTGTTACACTGGGAAAGAAAAGCCTCTTAATTATTTGAGGAAGCAGACAAACAGGCGCGCACACACACATACACACAGATTAAATATATGATTATAGATGTATTTCCCAGGTAGTGACTTACATATATATTATTTTATCATGTTACTGTCTTTTAAATAATTATAAATATTATAAACATAATACCAAAGTTGTAATGCCAATATTTTACAGAAATATGTTTTTCCAATTCAATATTAAAGCCCCAAATTCCACATCTATAATTCAAAACACTTGAAACATACAAATTTATCACACTGTTAAATACTTATAAATATTATAAACATAATACCAAAGTTGTAATGCCAATATTTTACAGAAATATGTTTCTCCTCTTCAATTTTAAAGCCCCAAATTCCACATCTATAATTCAAACACTTGAAACATAAAAATTTATCACACGGTGATGTCTCAGAACATGTTGCGTTCGTGTAAAATTTCCATTGTACAATGGAGTAATCCTTAAATAATTAAAACAGTCAACAAATTCAATTGAATTTTAAAAACATTGGAATTCTGTTTGATTTTCTGAAATTTTACCACATTTCCTAAACACTACAATTTTATGTCTTTTTGACATTTACCTTTATAGGTAAATCATTTACATGTTTAGCTATAATAACATGTCAATGATCCAATAAAGTGTGCAAATCAGTGATATATTCTGAGAACAGGACAGTGTCGTCAGCATATATGATTAAAAAAACCAGACAAATCTGTAGGTTCTATACTTTCTCAATTACTTTATAACATTTACTGTCACAATTACTCTATATCATTTTCGGGAATGATTAATATAGACTAAACATGTTCTGTTGCAAAACATAAAGAAAGGGATTACATACAAGTTTTGCAACTTATGAAACCTTGTCCCACAGCATTCACTTGATAACAATTTATGCATGCTTTATTTTGTAACACTAACTTAAACACTTACGATCCGCAAATTTTACGATCCGTATAATAGTCTTGTTTGCAATTACTCTGTTTCACTGGGTGAAATGTTGAGTTGCCTTTTCATTGTTGAGACGTCTGTACCATTTGTGACGAGTATTCGTTTCTCTTGTATTTCATTTTGACCTGACCGGCGGATGTGACCGGTCGACAGGGGACGCTTACTCATGCATGGCACCTGATCCCACCTCTTGGTTTCCAGAGGTATGTGTTGGTCCATTTTTGCCGGATTTGTATCTGTGTCCTGGACAACCTAAAGATTTATACTTTGGTATCTGAGAGGTTTTATATATTACACATGTATCTAAAATTAAACAGCTCAAACTAGGAAGAAAAGGGAAACATACGAATATATTATATTATATACACGTTTTCTCATTTTGTAACAATTTCTGAATGCTTTATCAAACAGCAGTTATATTTACAATTATACAATTCAAACTAGGAAGAAAAAAGGAAGGAACAACATTTGCATTATAACTGAAATGTACTCGTATACATACAATATATGACCATAGTAAGATAGGTATACATAACCGCATGTATCATGTTAGTATGTTTCCACTGTTTATGTCATAATTATATGTATACCATGATAAACCGGTCTGTTTACATACAGAATGAGTTTGATCATGGCAGGGGTTAGAGGCTTCTTATCGGACAAAACAATGAGCTATAATGATGCATGGAATAAAATCAAGGTAAAATTCTAAACAGTACACCCCCATTTTTCGGTGTCTCAAAGACCTGAATGCACAACTTTATTTTGTAGACCTATATTGGGACATCGACCAACAGATAATTGTGTAAATTATGTAAAACAGAGTGCTACCCGTGATACCAATTAACATAAAGTTAGAAAAAATCACACAGGTATTATTTAATAGCAAAGTGAGTATCAGATAAATCATAATAAATAATAAATATAATCAATACACAATTATACATTAATGAAAATAATCAATTTAGACTTTATTCAAATGCTAAGTAAGATTATTTATTACACTGCTACTCCTACTGTTACTCACACTTTAATATACATCAAAGTTAAATATTAATATTAAGACCTGATTATAAGCAATGCATCTTGTAATGATATCAGGTAATATTTTCTGTGCGTACATTGTAAGTTATTACACTTATTACACTTTAATTAATCATAGCAGATGATGTCAAAAATTGGTCAGTGTGTTTTCTATTAGAGGTAAATGAAAATTCACTTCAGATTGAAATAGTAATATTCCTTTATCATATAGTGTTGATATCTACCAAATGACCCTATATGCTAGCTCTTCCTCTGCGGATGGTCATTTCATAAACAGAGGGACACTACGTAACGATAAAATGTCAAGAGTATGATGCGCACCATTTATATACGTAGTAATAAAGTCACAGGACTCTCACGAAACGCATAAATATACAGAGAACTACATAGTGATAAATATTACAAGAATGTGGCGAAACAATTAAAAATACGTAGTGATAAAATGTCACAAGAATATCGCGAAACAATGCTGCCAATTTTGGTGATTCCTTCAAATAAGCCGATATATTTAATGATGTCATATCAATCTGTTATGTAGTAACTTTAAATGGGAATTAGGTGTGTTTACAAAAACAATATTTCTTTCCTTTTTTTTTGTTACTTTGATCGATATACAAGAATAAGAAAAAAGATACATACAGGCAAAAACATCGCAAATTTCTATAAATTTTGTGAAAATTGTTTGAGAAACACAGTTTGGCTCTTATTGACGTGCAACTGATTACCTCAACCTTACTATTTGTATATGCACAGCACACTGGAACTGACATTATTATCACAAAGTATATAACAAAATAAGATTTTTATGCCTGTGTATAACTCTTATTTGTTATTGTACACCAGTTACAAATAGTAAAAGTAGAAAAAATAAAAATGTTTAACACCTTTAAATGTGATATATGGCAACTATTTCCATTGAGAAAAACCCACAAATACAATTAATATAATTGTGAATAAATGGTATATAAATACGGACAATGGGTATATAATTGTTTATATAAATGAACTGGGAGATGGAGTTGGACTTGCCTTACTACTTGTTGTTTTAATTTTGACTATTTCAATTTTGATAAGAAACACCAAAAAGCAACGTTTGCGGGAAATCAGCAATATTTCGTAGTTTCGAACATGAGCCTTGGAAACAAACACTTTACCAACAACTGCGGACCACAAAAACAAAATATTTATGACACGCTCGTACAGACCTAACAATGATACATATCCAATGTGGTTTTCTATCGATACCTAAAACATAGTGATATTGCAAATTATGAATGTCAAAGAATGGAATCCGAAGCATTTAATGTCTCCGTTGACGATATGGACATCCTTTGACGGGAGATACTGTTAAAAGCCATGTTTGAAACACCACTTTTCGTCCTGCTTCTATTCAAAGATTTAATAAATAAAGAAATAAATTCTTTCCTGAAAAAGTTGCTTGTACACATGTATACAAAAAAGTCTATAGAAGAATTCAATATTTCCAAAACAAGTCCAATGGCAAAGGCAATGTCAACAGCACGCGTTTCTTTGTCAATAATCACGTGACCAGTGTCTATAACGATGAGAAGTGACAGAATGTCATACGGAATGGAGCATATCAGGTAAACACAGCTGACACAGACGAGACTTTTTGTTATTTGTCTTTCTTTGTGTGATCGAGAATTGTGTAATTGTGAATCAGGATTCAAAGATATCTTTCTGGCAGAATTAAGAACTTTAAATAATATTGCTGTGTTGCAGAAAACCACGGACAAAACGGGCACAATGTCATACAACAATCTCATCGTCAAGTGGTATGTCTCGAAAAATGCCTGATTTTCACGTACCACGTGCAGAGTTGCTTGGATTATCGACATGGACTTTGTTTCATTGTGGTCTGAATGTTCGTCAGATATCGGGAATATTGTTGGTACAAGAGTTATAGCACATGATGTATACATGACAGCCAAAAGTATCGTTGAACATTTCCTTGTCCATATCTTCCTGACTAGAAGAGGTTTATACACTGCAAATACACGTTCAAATACAATAACGAGGGTGACAACTTTGGAAAGTCTACACGGTATATAGCTGACTCTTAACACAAGAAATAATTCTAACGAATACGAAGCACCATTGTTAGAGTCAGTGTCCAAAACCTGGAACAGAGTAAACACTGTCATCACAAATAGATATAGAATATCAGCAAACGTTAAGCCACCAAGGAGAAGTAATGTTGGCGATCTTCTTTTGGATTTGATGAGAATTATTATCATCAGTGTATTACCAATAAATCCCACGAACAATATACTAGGAATCATGTATCGGTATATGATTGACGTTAACGACTCCCCCATTGAAACTTATTATCAAAATCTTGATTTCCAATGAAAATACAATTCCTGAGTATTTTCAGGGAATCTGTACACGTTTTTCTGCGCTTGTCTAAATTATTTTAATTATAAGTCGGTGTCGATGTAACTGATATCGTCACTGATAGTATCGCTATTGGTTTATACAAGTGATTCATTAATCTTTCATTACAACGATTTTGTTTTCATTTTACGACAGGATGTATTTCAAAATAAAGACGGGAAAGAAGTGTCAATAGGATAGCATTGGGACTTCGTATTTTAATGTGATTGTTCTTATGGCCATTAACTGTGTATTGATATTAAAAAACCACTGTTCAGTTGTAGACATATGTAAATAATATAACAGGTAAGCGATGGCATTAATGACATTTATTTATTTCAAAGAGGATATGGTGTTGTTGGCGTCAATTAACAAGAGATTGATTACTTGTATTATAAATTTGGTTACATACTGTTGTTTTCTGTCGCACTATTTTAGTCTGTGACAATGGTTGTGGGTGTTCTTTGGAATATAAAATATAGCTTATTACACGAGTGACATTTCTTGATTATAGGTAAAAACAAATCGTGTGTGATGTCTATCATTGCGGGAACATGAGCGGAGTACTCCAATAACTTCTCTGAAATGTTCATAACTCTTTTGTCTTTGTTATTCACCATAGAACTTAAATAAATACTTTTTATCCAAGAGTATACGATGCTTACTGCAAGTCACGTAGATATTTTATTGTACATGTAAATTAATCTTCATACCCGCACGTTAAAAAGGAATAATTTGTTGTCACGTGGATCATTAAAAATCCCATTTTTCTTACCATTATATTTTATGGGTAAAACTATATTCAGAAAGAAGTTAAACCTCAAAATATTTAATGAATTAGTAGAAATATAATAAATATTGAAGCATGTACATTCAACATATTTGAGTACGTTCAATCATTAAGACTCATTTCTCTCATTATGCTTGATATCAACAGAATCAGAAAGTCTAGTAACCGACAGCATAACAGAGAAAGAAAGACGACTAAATGTAGACGACAAAATTATATTGGTTCATCGAATGCCAATAGTGTTTGTCCGTCAGGTGTTCATAGAAAATAAAAATGTCGAACTATTGATTAGGGTCAGTTAGGAACCAAGTAGAAAGGAAAGGGGTTTGGTATGTAAAACCAAAGATTGTTTCCAGACTGGCGTTATGTAAAATATAAAGCACGAAAGTGGTTATTGTTTAGATATATTACAGTAAAGCCATTACGTGATGAAAATGGGGCAACATTGATTTTTGAGAAACAGGCCAAATAACCTTACTGGGGTTATAAGACCCCATGTGCCGGCAAGCAGGTTAAGTCAATTTTTAGAATTAAATTTTCAAAAATGTAATAATGGTTGGCAAATGCGAAATGTAAATATAAAAAATAGAAATTGTGGAGATACAAGAATTTATGGAAAACCTAGATGTGGTTCCAAGAACCGTTTAATCGAGATTTTGAATATGTATAGAAATATACAAATATATATAAATTTAGCTATGATATAATTTATCCCTTAAATATCTTGAAACAAATTTACATATATTTAATTAGCTTTGTTTGTTTGGTTCATTAATGTTTAACGCCACACTCGACAATTTTCAGTTATATGGTGGCCCAGTTACAATGTACCCAAAAAGAGACCACATCCTGGCACAGGCATTCGCAAGCAAACTGGGCAAATTTTTCTCCCAAAATTAGTCTAGGTTCCAGCAGGGTTCCAACCTGTTTTGATTACATCTAAAACTGTTCAGAAAAAAATTGACAAGCTGATGACTTTCTCCATTGATCAATACAAATTGGTTTTTCTCTATCATACAAACTGAATAGTGTAAACACTTGTGAATGAAACAAAACTTTAAAACAAAATTGTCCAAAGAATTTATTCATGTAAGCTGAAATGAACCAAGACAAATTTCAAACTCTGAAAATAGAATTAAGATGAAAAACAAGCTAAAGCATCAGACATAAATAGGGCACATCATCAACTGAATTCTTAACATTACTTGTTACAAAAACAAAATACTAAGATATCTAAGTTGTCCTCCAACTTAATGAATGCCTTTCATATTATTATTTTTCAACTTTACAATCTGCAAAATGAACAACGAAGTATTAACAAAGAAACATAACATAGTAAATGTATTAAAATAAACACTAATGTACTATGGTGTGATTCAAATATGTTCCAACACTTTGTACTGGACATAATATGAAAACAAAGAAAAGGTACGTGGGACTGAAATACACATAACAATAATCTTGTATCTGTAGGCCCCCCCCCCCCCCCCCCCCCCCCCCCCCCCCCCCCCCCCCCCCCCCCCCCCCCAAGGAACAATGTTAAGTTGAAACATAAATATGAGACAAATTCTGGTAATTCATGGTCACAATTTATTCATACATGTATAAGCAGCCTGTAAGAATACATATCTAGAAAGGAATGTTTTGCCATACTATTTCCATGACAAATCATGGTCATAACACTCACACGTCTGGTATGTAATAGTCAGACAGGTGACAGCATCATTCAATAAAACAGATGGACAGACAACTTTGATGACCTGACCTTTGACCATTTTAAAAGTGGTAGTGAGTCCATGTCATATCCGAGATATTGTATGCATATAACTGAAAAATTCTTATCATGTTGGTCAAACAAAAAAAAAACACAACAAAGCAACAAGGAAATTCATAGCTACACTCAAGCATGATAATGGAAGTAATTGATCCCCAGACAATAACAGACATGATGTGAGGATAAAATTGATAATTACTTTTGTTTTATGGTCAGTTTCATGGCATAAAAATTTAAAACAACTTTAACATTAAAATAAAACAAATAAACAGATGTAAGCAAATAGAGTTAAGTGGGTTTGATGAGGTAAGTGTCTTCATCACTTTTATATCATTATTGAGGTCAAACTCAGGTTACAAGAAAATCGTGCACATATATTACACATAGTCGTATGCTGATGTGTCAATATATGATATAAAAAGTCAGAAGAAGGAAAAACCATGCCCTGTACAAAAAATGAATGGAAGTTAAACTGCTTGACCTTCAAATGAGAAGTATAGGTCATAAGTCATGTGACATGATGTCTGGTAATCACACACTTTTACACCAAAGCCGAAGATAAAAGGTTAAGCCTGGCATGCAAGATCAAGCCTGGAATGCAAGATCATGGGAGAGGCATGAAAGTATGTCACAGTGTCTCAATGTTACACACCTTTATAACAGTAAAGGTCAAAAGTTACCTGTTGTTGGTGCGTTGGAAAAATTTGTATGAGCAAAAAAAACAAAAACAAAACAAAAAAAACAAAAAGAAATTCTACTAAAACATATAAACACATATATATTTCAAATTAACTTTTTGTTTATAGATAATTCTTAATTCCTATTTCTACCAAATCACCAAAATAATGATTTGAAAAATAAATATGGAACTCATCAAATCTGCATCATCAGCTTTAACGATATAAGATGTAGAAGCTCCAAGCTTGTTTGGTATCATTTAAAGTGCATTCCATAATGACTACATACAGACATAATTCAGATCTAAATAAATGATACTCGGTAATACAGTCAATACTGTTTTTAAATCTTACATGATCATCTACCAATATACAGTACTTTCCTATATTTCCTGTACAGACCTACAGACAGGCTACATACTCTGTGGTTTATTTACAAGTTGTCAAAGTAAAGACCATATACAGCAAGTTCTTGATTATCGCCACTAAATTAATTTTCACTTATGCAATAAAGCAACATTTTTAGGAACGTTTTCCTGCTACATGAATTCCTCTTAATAATGCCAAATTCATTATAGCCATCTGCGACTCTAGTTTTAAAACAACTGCAAGCGCTTGTTATCTCAATATGGTTACTGTGATTGTGGTCAATGAAGTGGCTAGAGATCACCTGTGTAAAGTCAGGCTGCAGTAGTAAACCAGGTTATTAAAGAACTGAATAAAAAAATAATATGAACTGTAGTTCTGTTTTCTGTTCATTAAAAATATATCTATAACACACAGACAGGTGACTCTAATTTCCCCAAGATGCGGGAATTCAATTCATCTGGAAACTTGATATACAGCCATAATTTGTAAATAACAAAAGGTGAATTGACTTAGATGGTATACAGAAATAAACATGCTTCAAACAACACCTTCCAATAAAGTTCTCCTGTAAAGAAAGGTCAAAATACTACATTGAAGACCTTCCAATAAAGTTCTCCTGTAAAGAAAGGTCAAAATACTACAATGAAGACCTTCCAATAAAGTTCTCCTGTAAAGAAAGGTCAATATACTACAATGAGGACCTTCCAATAAAGTTCTCCTGTAAAGAAAGGTCAAAATACTACAATGAAAACCTCCCTATAAAGTTCTCCTGTAAAGAAAGGTCAAAATACTACAATAAAGACCTCCCTAGAAAGTTCTTCTGTAAAGAAAGATCAATATACTGAAATGAAGACCTTCCAATAAAGTTTGCCTGTAAAGAAAGGTCAACATACTGTAATGAAGACCTTCCAATAAAGTTCTCCTGTAAAGAAAGGTCAAAATACTACAATGAAGACCTTCCAATAAAGTTCTCCTGTAAAGAAAGGTCAATATACTGAAATGAAGACCTTCCAATAAAGTTTGCCTGTAAAGAAAGGTCAAAATCCTGAAATGAAGACCTTCCAATAAAGTTTGCCTGTAAAGAAAGGTCAGCCACACAGAAGGACCACATCATATCACAAAAGACTGTATCATCTCTTTAGGAATTTGACAAGTTGTAGATACTACTGATGACTGGCATATACAACAGTATCTAATACCACATAGCTTTCAAAACTACCTTCACCTGTAAATAACACCTCTTAATTACAAATTACAAAAACTGAGTATGCCTGTGAACAAAGCTGTGTGTTCCAAACTTATTATTTCAGATGTGTAGGTATGTTTGAAAAATATAAACTTTATGAATATGATGGACTTTAAACAGCGCTTCAACCGTATCAGTTAACACCACTTTGTTTATTTTCATTATACAAAATAACAATTTTTAACACCAATTTCTATGGAATTTGAAGTTCCTGCTCCATGACTCAACTTCCATATTCAGCATGTCAACATAATTGTATCATACAATGTTCAAATAAATGTAAAAAATGGGCAATGTTTTTTTTTTACTCATCATCCTGTTTTGTAACTTGGAAGTCATCATACAAGTTATAATTCATGGATGTATTTCATGAGTACTGAATAAATAAAAGCGTATCACAGCTTTAGAAAATCACAACTGCTGTGTTGAATTCCCATTCCATGTTGCATTTTCATCATCATCGTCTCGCATGTCGTTTAATCTCCGTACATTTCCATCTGGGCGCAATGGTCGTCTCTGATAAGCTCTGCAAAGAACAAAATGATTTTTTCAATACATAAATGAAAAAATATCAATTGCTCAAATTTGACTTTAGAACTATGTAAATAATCTTCATTATGGCTTAATACAACCAAAGCTGAAATGTTAGGATAAAAATAAATGTGTCAGAAGATTTTTTTTTCATGTGAGAGTCTTGTACAAAATATTTTTTATAAAACTTGAAACCCTTGATTTGTAAATGCCAGACAGATAGTTTTGTGGAAATTATGATTCTTCTGAACCAATCAAACAATTGAATGAACAGTTAAAAGTCTGCAATGTAGTTACTTGTTTATTTTACTGTACAGGGGGAAACAACTCATGGTGTTAATATTTGCTACATTTACAGTGTTGATAAATTCATGAATTTAAGAAACAGTGGATAATTTTTAATGAAACTATATATATAACAAGAGGTCAATAAGCCTTAACGGTCTCCCGAGTATGCACATTTTTGTTATTTAGAAATTATTGTGTCAACTATGTGCTCTTTATACTTCATAATAGATGATGGATATATTGATTTAACTATCATACAATACTGACAAGTTTCAATCCTTTTATAGGACAGTAAGTTTAATCATATCAAAATGAGATGTGATTTTGTTATATCCGGATTAGATACAGAAAAATAAGCACATCAATTGTTTTTTGTGCCTTAGCAACCAAAATGTTCACGAATTTCACAATTACGGTAAAGCTTTTTGCTTTTTCTGATCATGCATAGTCTTTCTTCATAATGTACAAAAGTGAAGGAGATTTTCTACAATTATGTTTATTTCCACAATATAAACATTTTGGTCCTGCCCTAGGGGCAGTAATCTTGCCCCAAGGCATATGAATTTCAAAATTGTGGAAGATGGCTTAATGCATCATCTAACAAGGTATAATTGTAACAACACTCGGTTACAAAGGTCTCCCAAACCACCCAATCTCTTCATGTTACCCAGTCCATCTAGGTGATCAGAGAGACTTAAGTTTCACCATAACATCCATAAAATGTAATATACAACTTGTTTAGTCATGAGGAGCATGGTAACAAATGTTTAGTGGTAAGCTTCACATGTATTTTTCAGATGATTTAAGATTTCTAAAATAAGGGGGTGGGGTATGGCCCTAGTGACACCCATAAATTTCAAGCTGAAACTTGTCTTGTCATGGGTAATAAGAAAATATATGGTTTAGGGGTGGGAATCTCAATGGTTTCTAAGAATTGAGATTTCTGAAATAGAGGGGGTTAGGAATGACCCTAGGGACCCCCAAAATATCACTCTACAACTTGTCTTGTCAAAAGTAAAAAGATTTAGGGGTAGGGATCTCAACAATATTTTAGATAATTTAAGATTTCTGATATAAGGGGACAGGGAATGACCCTAGGGACCCCCACATTACCACCATACATTTTGTCTTGTAATGAGGAATAAGACAAGAGGCCTAAGGGGCCTTAAGTTGCTCACCTGGCAAAATTGGTCAACATTGCAGAAAACATCAAAAATGTGTAAAAGATAAAATAGCTAATAAAAATGCAAAACAGTAGGCTCATTGGGGGCCTTAATAATCACCTGAGTGAAATGTATTTTATTGACAATATACTGAAAAGCAACCAAAAGCTTGAAATATCATTGAAATGGAGAATTAACTTGCATAATTGTAGACTTGCCTTGCTGAGATTTTTATAGATCTTTCAAGATAATTTGCAACAACATTAGAAAACATACGAAATTTAAAAGGGTAACTAACTACCACAAGAATATCCCTCACAAGGGTTAACCTGACTATTTAATTCCTGTTGCTTTTTCATAGATCTTTGCATACTGAACATTTTACTTCTTTCTCTTTATCTATTATACTTTTTAAGACAATAGGACAAAACTGTCCCCAGGAAATAACTCATATAAGGGTCGACCTGACAATTTCAGCCCTATGACTTTTTTGTAGATCTTTGCATGCTGAACATTTTTGTTTCTTTCATTTTCTCTCTATCTATTATATTTTACAAGATAATGTCAAAAAACATCCAAAAACATGAAAAATCCGCTTAAAAGGGCAAATAACTCCTTTAAGGGCAAACCTGACAATTTCGGCCTTATGACTTTTTTGTAGATCTTTGCATGCTGAATATTTGCGCTTCTTTCACTTTCTCTCTATCAATTATACTTTACAAGATAATGTCAAAAAACATCCAAAAACATGAAAAATCCACTTAAAAAGGGAAATAACTCCCATAAGAGTCGACCTGACAATTTCGGCAGTATTAACTTTTTTGTAGATATTTGCATGCTAAACATTTTTGCTTCTTTCACTTTCTCTCTATCTATTATACTTTTTAAGATAACGTCAAAAAACATCCAAAAACATGGAAAATCCACTTAAAATGGGAAATAACTACCATAAGGGTCGACCTGACAATTCAGGCCCTATTGACTTTTTTGTAGATCTTTGCATGCTGAACATATGTGCTTCTTTCACTTTCTTTCTATCTATTATACTTTTCAAGATAATAGGACAAAACTATCAAAAACGTGAAAAATCCAATAAAAGGGGAAATAAATCCAAAAACGGGTGACCACTTAAAAAACTCCTATATGGAGCAACCTGACAATTTCGGCCTTAACTTTTTTGTAGATCTTTGCATGCTGAATATTTTTGCCTCTTACACTTTTAATCTACCCATTATACTTTTCAAGATAATGTCAAAAAACATCCAAAAACATGAAAAATTCACAAAAAAGGGGAAATAACTCACATAAGGGTAGACCCGACAATTTCCACCAAAATGAAATATTTGTAGAATTTTGCAAGCCCTTCATTTTAAGGTAATTGTTTTTTCTCTAGCTTTAATAATTTTGGATGTACATGTATTAAATCAGAAATATCTGCTGACTCATTCGTTCCATATTTAGCCATGGCAGCCATGTTTGGTCTTAGTCCCTTTTCATCTACAAACTTTATGCGTCTTTACATGGCTTTACTTCCTGTCAAGTTTGGTTCAAATTGATCCAATGGTTTTGGAGAAGTAGTTTACAAAAAAATATATTTTCCATTTACTTAGGTGCCTGCGACCATCTTTAACCCATTGACTTTGAAATTTTGTCAAAATGATCCTCAGATAATTCCTAACAACTTTCTCATATATCTTTGTATATAAAAAGTCGATCAGTTTTGAGTTATTAAATAATTTGTAATGCAAATATACCCTGTGTGCCCCCTAGTGGTTCATTTATGGACAGATTTCATTTTTGTTCGCAAACTTTGTAGATACTGACTTAACAATCATCTGATCATTGGTTCATGAGGATAAGATTTTTAATGGTCCTACTCTTTTTTCATTCGCAAACTTTATGCGTCTTCACATGGCGATGCTACATGCCCAGTTTGGTTGAAATTGGCCCACTGGTTCTTGAGAAGATGTTTAAATGCAAAAGTTAACAGACGGACGACGACGGACAACGGACGACGACGGACAATGGATGCCGGACCTTTGGCTATAGCAATAGTTCACATGACCCTTCTGGCCAGGTAAGCTAAAAATATATGGTTTAGATGAGGAGACTTCAATAGTTTCTGAGATAATTGAAGATTTATGAAATTAAGGGATGGGTAATGAACTGGGATTTCCCAAAATACCTCCATACAACTTGTCTTGTCATGGGAGAGCCGGCCTGGCTCAGTGGGTAGCACTTGACTCTGGATCGTGAGGTCGTGATTTCGAGTCCCCCCGACAGCAGGTTGGTTTCCTGTCTTTTGGATGAGACAGTAAAAAACCGAGGTCCTGTGTCACAGTGGGTGTCAGCACATTGAAGAACTCTCACTGCTCCATAGCCGTAAATGCTGAGCATAGGCCAAAATTTGAAGCTCTTCACCGGCATTTGGTGACATCTCCATATGAGTGAAATATTCTTGAGTGGAGTGTTAAACAACAACAACAACAACAAAAAACAAACAAACAAATATCTTGTCATGGGTAATAAGAAAATATATGGTTTAGGGGTGGAAAGCTAAACTATCTATAGAATAATTTAATATTTCTGAAATTATCTGAAAATCCGGATATGTAGCTGTTTGAAAAAAAAACAACCAAAAACAGAATTTCAAGTTGAAAGTCGTAAAATGACCAATAAAATAAACGGAAAAAAATGATGTCTGGTCCCGTAATGATATAATTTCGACTTGTTATGTTTGTAAACATGTGTCAATTTACCTAGGTAGACCTATACATTCACTCTACCTCTACATGAATTATAAGATAATGTAAAACATATAAAACTTACGACTTGGGTCTAGCACCTCGACTACTGTCTGGAGATGGTTCTTCCTGTGATCTTGTATTTTCCGGTTGTGATGATGTTGATGGTGGTGCTTCCTGGTTACTGCCACCAAACAGGAATGAATAGATTAAGTTCCACAACATCATAAGTGGTGCTAGTAATACTGATAAAACACCACTACCTCCATTTGCTGATGGAGAATTTGTATTCTTTTTTGCCTACAAAAAAAAGAGATAATGTAGAATAAAAAATTTGTCAGGTTAAAATTTCATTATTTTTACAATTAAAACAAATTCATTGAAAAATAAAACATGTTTGTAAATGAACCTGTCACTATTACTTGGTGTAATTTATTAAAAAAATTTGTGGTGGTTCAAATTTTGTTGATAAATGAAAACAACAAAATAAACAAATTTAAAACACTGAATCAGATGAAAAATGTCCAAGCAATTTAATCTGTTTGGTTCTTCAGTAATTATATTTATTTTATTTCATATTAGTCGGTTGTATTCATTCATTTCTTTGGTTACTCTTTTTTATTTGTTTTGCTGGTTTTTCATAATTAGACAATATTCATGCAGACTGATTTCTCAGTGAACATGTTGATTTACTGTAGTGCATTATCAGGTAAACAAATCATGGTTGTAGCAATATGTAGAAGAACTCTGTATATCATAACCTCATTCTAAGTATGTTCACCTAAATGTATAATTGATTCCGCATAATCTGATATTTTAAATTAATCTAGTACAGTTTGTATTTTGATTCTTTGTTTGTTTATATATGTAGGTGTTTAATGCCACGCTAAGCAGTTTATCAGTTATATGATGGTGGCCAGATTTCAGTGGTGGAGAACAGAACCTGGTTACAGAAAAGACCTTTTGCAAGTGAACTGGCGTACTTCATTACTAAATCAGATGAGGATCCAAGTGATAACAGAGACTTCAGCAATTAAAGGTGATACTCTAACCGTTCGGCCACAGAGGTCACACTAAAGAAAGGTACAAGTGCCAAAAATTTATTTCTTGTGTGATCTCTCTCAACAAATGGAAGCAATGGCTGCTATATTTAATAAATGGGTTAGACAAGACAGACAATCTGCTGGAATCTTTTAATCATGGATATTACAAATGCTATATATTGAGCACATATATTATGTTAACACAGTCATCCGGAACCTTATAAGGATTTTTTTACAAATTTTAAAACACTCACAGGTAAGGCCAGTAAAACAGCGGATGGGGCCAACTGTAGAGACAGTAACGTTTCTGACATGTCTTCTGTTGTAAACACTTTCTTGGGGTAAACTGTCTGTAAAGTTACATTTGTACCCATTGTCTGAAAGATACAATCATTAGAAATACAATGTTTGTGTTCCTACTGTCTGAAAGATACAAATACAATCATTGGAAATACAATGTTTGTGTTCCTACTATCGGAAAGATACAAATAAAATCATTGGAAATACAATGTTTGTGTTCCTACTGTCGGAAAGATACAAATAAAATCATTGGAAATACAATGTTTGTGTTCCCACTGTCGGAAAGATACAAATAAAATCATTGGAAATACAATGTTTGTGTTCCCACTGTCGGAAAGATACAAATAAAATCATTGGAAATACAATGTTTGTGTTCCCACTGTCGGAAAGATACAAATAAAATCGTTAGAAATACAATGTTTGTGTTCCCACTGTCGGAAAGATACAAATAAAATCGTTGGAAATACAATGTTTGTGTTCCGACTGTCGGAAAGATACAAATAAAATCGTTGGAAATACAAATAAAATCATTGGAAATACAATGTTTGTGTTCCTACTGTCGGAAAGATACAAATAAAATCATTGGAAATACAATGTTTGTGTCTGAAAGATACAAATAAAATCATTGGAAATACTGTACGGGAGTCGGAAATATACAAATAAAATCATTGGAAATACAATGTTTGTGTTCCTACTGTCTGAAAGATACAAATAAAATAATTAGAAATACAATGTTTGTTTACCTACTTCTGAAAGATACAAATAAAATCATTGGAAATACAATGTTTGTGTTCCTACTGTCAGAAATATACAAATAAAATCATTGGAAATACAATGTTTGTGTTCCTACTGTCTGAAAGATACAAATAAAATCATTAGAAATACAATGTTTGTGTTCCTACTGTCTGAAAGATACAAATAAAATCATTAGAAATACAATGTTTGTTTACCTACTTCGGAAAGATACAAATAAAATCATTGGAAATACAATGTTTGTGTTCCTACTGTCGGAAATATACAAATAAAATCAGTAGAAATACAATGTTTGTGTTCCTACTGTCGGAAAGATACAAATAAAATCATTGGAAATACAATGTTTGTGTTCCTACTGTCTGAAAGATACAAATAAAATCATTGGAAATACAACGTTTGTGTTCCTACTGTCTGAAAGATACAAATATAATAATTGGAAATACAATGTTTGTGTTCCTACTGTCGGAAAGATACAAATAAAATCATTAGAAATACAATGTTTGTGTTCCTACTGTCAGAAATATACAAATAAAATCATTAGAAATACAATGTTTGTGTTCCTACTGTCGGAAAGATACAAATAAAATAATTAGAAATACAATGTTTTCTGTTCCTACTGTCAGAAATATACAAATAAAATCATTAGAAATACAATGTTTGTGTTCCTACTGTCGGAAATATACAAATAAAATCATTAGAAATACAATGTTTGTGTTCCTACTGTCGAAAATATACAAATAAAATCATTAGAAATACAATGTTTTCTGTTCCTACTGTCGGAAAGATACAAATAAAATCATTAGAAATACAATGTTTGTGTTCCTACTGTCGGAAAGATACAAATAAAATCATTAGAAATACAATGTTTGTTTTCCTACTGTCGGAAAGATATTATCAAATAAAATCATTGGAAATACAATGTTTGTGTTCCTACTGTCGGAAAGATACATATAACATCATTAGAAATACAATGTTTGTGTTCCTACTGTCGGAAAGATACAAATAAAATCATTGGAAATACAATGTTTGTGTTCCTACTGTCTGAAAGTAGAAATACAATGTTTGTGTTCCTACTGTCGGAAAAGATACAAATAAATCATTGGAAATACAATGTTTGTATTTCCTACTGTCGGAAATATACAAATAAAATCAGTAGAAATACAATGTTTGTGTTCCTACTGTCAGAAAGATACAAATAAAATCATTGGAAATACAATGTTTGTGTTCCTATCCTGAAAGATACAAATAAAATCATTGGAAATACAACGTTTGTGTTCCTACTGAAAGATACTGTACAATGTTTGTGTTCCTACTGTCGGAAAGATACAAATAAAATCATTGGAAATACAATGTTTGTGTTCCTACTGTCGGAAAGATACAAATAAAATCATTAGAAATACAATGTTTGTGTTCCTACTGTCGGAAAGATACAAATAAAATCATTGGAAATACAATGTTTGTGTTCCTACTGTCTGAAAGATACAAATAAAATCATTAGAAATACAATGTTTGTGTTCCTACTGTCTGTAAAGATACAAATAAAATCATTAGAAATACAATGTTTGTTTACCTATCGGAAAGATACAAATTAAAATCATTGAAATACATGTTTGTGTTTCCTACTGTCGGAAATATACAAATAAAAACAGTAAGAAATACATGTTTGGTGTTCCTTACGAAAGATACAAATAAAATCATTGGAAATACAATGTTTGTGTTCCTACTGTCTGAAAGATATACAAATAAAATCATTGAAATACAACGTTTGTGTTCCAGTTGAAAGATACAAATAATTGGAAAACAATGTTTGTGTTCCTACTGTGTAAAGATACAAATAAAATCATTAGAAATAATGTTTGTGTTCCTACTGTCAGTAAAATCAACAAATAAAACATTAGAAATACAATGTTTGTGTTCCTACTGTCGGAAAGATACAAATAAAAATAATTAGAAATACAATGTTTTCTGTTCCTACTGTCAGAAAATACAAATAAAATCATTAGAAATACAATGTTTGTGTTCCTACTGTCGAAAAGATACAAATAAAATCATTAGAAATACAATGTTTCCTGTTCCTACTGTCGGAAAGATACAAATAAAATCATTAGAAATACAATGTTTGTGTTCCTACTGTCGGAAAGATACAAATAAAATCATTAGAAATACAATGTTTGTTTGTACTGGTCGGAAAGATATTATCAAATAAAATCATTGGAAATACAATGTTTGTGTTCCTACTGTCGGAAAGATACATATAACATCATTGGAAATACAATGTTTGTGTTCCTACTGTCGGAAAGATACAAATAAAATCATTAGAAATACAATGTTTGTGTTCCTACTGTCGGAAAGATACAAATAAAATCCAATGTTTGTGTTTCCTACTGTGAAAAGATACAAATAAAAATTTACAATGTTTGTGTTCCTACTGTACGAAATACAAATAAAATCATTGGAAATACAATGTTTGTGTTCCTACTGTCGGAAATATACAAATAAAATCAGTAGAAATACAATGTTTGTGTTCCTACTGTCAGAAAGATACAAATAAAATCATTGGAAATACACTACTGTCTGAAAGATACAAATAAAATCATTGGAAATACAACGTTTGTGTTCCTACTGTCTGAAAGATACAAATAAAATCATTGGAAATACAACGTTTGTGTTCCTACTGTCTGAAAGATACAAATAAAATCATTGGAAATGTAAACCAACCCACAAATATCAATAACTCAAAGTCTGGTCTGTGATCGTATAGTTTTATTCTCAGCACAGCAGAGTACAGCAATGGTAACAAATGTTTCAACAATCAGAGAGTATGGTGGTGTTCTCTCTAGGCGGTTTCCCGCTGGTCTCTCTCGTTTCCAGAACTCCAGTGTTATATACATTTGTCAGTTTTTGACCAACGCAAAACACTAAGTTCTAGAAACTTCTAGAGAGTTAAATGCATCTACAATTGGAAGGATACGGGCGCCTGCATCATCAAAATCTGTCATAATGCAACCTTTGGCAACCTTTTACATTATCATTGTTAGTACGTACTTTATATTAATTATCATTAACATCATTCTTGTTTACCAAAACTGATGATGACAGATATTTGGACCTTTTAACATGCAGCTTCAATTGCTGATGAATTTGTAAAGGTGTTGACAGTTTGTTTATCCAAAACAATATATTGTAATAATGCTAAGTCATATACTAAATATTATGCTGAGTAATTTTGAATTTGGAATTTTATATCTAAATTAACTTTGTCAACATATTTACTTGACTCATGTAGCTGCCCGTATTTTCACCAAATACATATAATACACATCAATACTATTTCAAGTCACACCAATTTATTTACGTATATAATTTACTAAAAGATTTATCTCCCGTACCTCATATTGTTACAAACGTCCCTATCCCTTGAAATTATACTAAATGGTAAAAATTTCATTCTCATAAATACTTTCTAAATTATAATTAGTAACTTTTTATAAAATTTTTCCCCCATTGGTGTGGCTTGAAAGTTATAACACAATTCAATAAAGTTTTTACTGTTAATCAAATGAATAAGTTGTGAGATTTTTATCGGTAAAATAATTCATATCCTGGAGTAATAACAAATTAACTTGTGACTTAGAAATAATCCACTATCAATTATGAGATTTTCAACAATTCATAAAACTCGTAATCTGGATTAATTAAATAAAAATGTGACCTGGATAAAAATATGTGACTTGGGTTATAATTTCAATATATATTCACATTATAAAGCGATATAAACCGGTTCAATAAGCAAAGAATTTATGGCATAATTCAATTCAATAATCATTGTCTCAATACAAAGAGAAAGTTCATTATTACAGTCTCCATAAGTAAAGTTCATTATGTTAAAGTTCATTATAACATTAATACGTTTAATAATTCACTTTTTAACACTTTAACATATTCATGGAAAATCCTCCATTCACGGAAAGTCCTCCGTCCTTGTAAATATTCATAAGTCCTCCATCCTTAATATGTTCACGGAAAGTCCTCCCGTCCTTTGCGCAATATTCTGTTTCTTTAATAATCATAAGTTTTCGACTTCTTTAAATTAATCGTGTTGTATTCACATTACACTGTGATTATTACTTAAGTTCTTGTATAGTCTTCAGTAGTCGAATGTTAGTGTCTTTAGTTACTGGTGAACTTAAAACTGGTAATACAAGTGGTCTCATCCACTTCGATGTTTTCGATCATTTGTTGTTATCGTTAAATTCTTGCGGTGTCACAGCTGATTTTATTTCATGGTTATCGTGTTTGTATTCCTTTATTTCACAGGAATGTACGTCTGGATATTCATTTTTGTAGTTTGGTTGACTGTTTTTTCATTTCTCCTTGACTATTTTGTTTCGTGTTTTTCTGTTCTCTTTTATCTTGACTGTATAGTGTTCGGTTTTCAATGTTAATTCTGGTTTGATCAGTTACTGGTATTAAGTCTATGTCGTATTTATCCTTAAGGTACATACTGCAAAGTTTCATGTCTGGATATTCTATGTCGTGTTTATCCTTAAGGTACATACTGCAAAGTTTCCTGTCTGGATATGCGTTCGGTTCTTGTTCAGTTTGAATGTCTTCTTGGTATATAAATCTTTTCTGTTATAAGATTGCGAATGTCATTATCATCTGCTGTTGACTGTGTATTTATGCATGATCGACTGTTTGTTACTTGGTGCTCCTGATATGGCTGTTGGTTCTGGTTTTTTTAGAAGTCTTGAAAGATTTGGAAGACTCAACTCCTCTTTTCCCTCACTACTTGACCACTTAACATTAGGATTATCTTTATTTTTCTTTTTGACAGAAGATTCTGAATGCCTATTTCTACATTTTCTTATTATTCTTTTTCCACATTTTACCATTATAATTATTAGATTGTTACTACTGGTACTATCGGGTATGAGAAAGTATTGACCGTTTTTAAACCAAAAAATCATCTTCTGGCATTGGTTGCATTTCTTCTAGTTTTAGTTCATTTATCAAATTATCTAAATTAATTTTTCTTTTACTGGTTTTAAATGTCTTAGGAATTTAATCTTATCATACCGTGGGAAATTTTGTTTATATCTCCAAAACAAACATTACTTCGTCTTTTTTATACTTATCAACTAATGATTTTAAAGGATCCTTAAAGTTAAAATTACTTTCCAACATATCCCCGTTAGAAGCTTGACAATTTTGTTCCAAATGTAGAATGTCTAAGAGGTGTAGGTTTTCTTAATCATTGATTCTTATCACACATGGAAATTTTGTAACTTTTCAGCAATGGATAACCAATTTCCTTCTGTCATACTGTCCTCGAGGAAGAATTGCATTATTGATCAATGTGGTCTTACAGTTTTTTGCTACTCTGTGAAACAGTATAGATAGGACTGTCAAAAGAACAATATCTTATCGAAGGATTTGAACATTTTTCTAACTCCTGTTGAGTTAAAAGTGCAAATTGTGTTTTCTCTTTGTTTACCGCTAAGGCTTTCTGACTCTAAGTCATATTTGAGTTACTGAGGGTTCTTTCATATGTGGCAATGCCAAGTTATGTACTTGTAAATTTCTAAGGCATTTGTTGTGTCAACCAAAGGTAGACACAATAACTACAATGTTTTCGTCTTTGAAATATGTAGCACAAGTCAATGTTCTTGTATAGGTCCCAAAGATCTTTTTCAGGTTCAAAAGCAAAGCAAACGTGGATTCAATTGATTTTTGATTGATAAAAGTAATTGCCGAAACTGTAAAAGGTTGAATGACAGAGGTTGCGAGGTGTCCCAGTGATAACATATTCAATTGAATTTAGAGATATTGAATTTTGTTTTCCTGTAATTATATATGTAAATTGTCTAAAACTTAAAGACTTTTCATCGTCTTACACATATTATCAAACATAGTCAAGTTATTCTTGCACATATCAAATATATCCAAACTATCAACAAGTTATTCTTACACATGTTTTCAAATAAATCCAAAACAATGTTATCAAAAGTCGAATTTAAGACTATTAATATTTCTTTTGTAGTAGGGTCTATTTCGTCTACTTTTTGAACTCATAATTTCATTTTATTTCTGTATCTTCTGTAATCCTAATTTATTTCTTTGTTTTCTGTCTGAGTGTCTTGTTGTGTTAACTTTTCTCTATCATCTAACTTTGTATTTCTGTGTATCCTTTTTAATTCTGCTAAAGGAATATCATCCTCACTATCTGAGTCATTCTCTAATTTGTCTAGATCTTTTTACAATATCTTGATTTTCATTATCTTATCAATTTCGTCATCTATTCTGAATCTGGAGGTACTACATATGTTGATTTTTCTTATCTATTTAATTTGTCTTGGGGTATCTCCCAATCATCTTTAACCTAAGATGTCGAGCATGTGTCTTAGTTGTTGTTTGTCAACTGATTCTTAACTATAAAACTTAGAGGTCCTTTTTCTTCAATAATTCTGTAATAAGGTGTCCATTTATTATCTAATTTACTGGTTTTTCTTTGATTCTTAATATATACTGGATCTCCTACCTTGAAATTAATTTCTTGACTACCCCTATCTGCATATTTCTTTTGTCTTTTCTTGCTAAATTTT
Organism: Atrina japonica; assembly: GCA_030159075.1. NCBI lineage: Eukaryota > Metazoa > Mollusca > Bivalvia > Pterioida > Pinnidae > Atrina > Atrina japonica. Next base: position 731,953 of record BROG01000318.1, on the reverse strand, counting down.
TGTGTACTAACGTAAAAGCTTTATGTTGCTGCTGTAATGCTACTTGATATTGGTCTTCCCCATTATATTTTCTTCAAACTAATGGTAATACTACATCCCTATTGTTATAGTAAGTAAAATGGTGAAAACTTTGTCGATTCACTTGGGATGAAATCTAATTGCTGCTAATGTCCTGTTGAACATCATCAGATATTTTCTTAGCCATTACATCATGTAAAGTTCTATGTTGTTACTTTGAGGACTATAATAAGACGTTGTAATATGATTTATTGTTTAACTCTTTAGTGTGTTCTGACCCATTATCTTTTAGTATCTGAAGTGGGCAACCATATCTTGGAAATATTTCTTTCTAATATAAGATGGACTATATTATCAGCTGTTTTATTTGGTACACTAAAAGCTTCTGGCCATCCAGCAATGTACTTGTTTACCTGACAATGTGGTGTATGTCCTGATAGATCTAGAGCAATTTTTTGCGAAAGGATAAGGTGGAATGTCCCGTTTCTTTTGAGGTGGATGTGTTTTCTTTTGGCTTCTAGTTTGACATATTACACATTGATCTATAAACATATGTGTGCAACTTTTGATACATTTTTGGAAAATAGTATTTTGGTCTAATGATGTCATATGTTTTATCTACTCATATGTCCTACAAAATCATGATGTTGTTTAATGACAATGTTTTCTAAATTTTCAGGTATGTACAATCTGAGTTTTGGATCTTTCTGAATCTTGTTGAGATAGAAAATATATAAACCATCTATTACTATTAAACTATTTTGTTTCCCTTTTTGTGGCACTACCTTTGTCTAATTTTATCTTAAGTTTTGCTATCTTTTCATCATTTTCTTGTTCTGTCTTTATATCTATATTCCCTGGAAGATCTATGCTTGACTAAGTCATCTGGTGGATCTATCTTACAACTAGCGTATTTTCTTTGGAGTGAACTTGTTTGAATTTAATGCACCTACTTCTAAAAATCTATCATCTATTTCTATTCGTCTGACTCTGACTCTGATTCAGTAATATCAATTGTTTCTTGACTGTCTGGTATTCTTGACAACAAGTCAGCACAACAGATTAAATCTACCTTCTATATACTCAATCTTACAGTTGTAACCTGCGATACTGAGAGCCATTGTTGTATTTTCTTATTTTGCATAGGTGAATCTAATAAATACTTCAATGGTCGGTGATCTGTACGTACTTGAGCATCATGTAAATATAAGTCTAATTTTTAAGAGCAAAAGCTATTCCAAAACATTCTTTTTCTATTGTTGTATTTGCTTAATTTGTTTAGGTTTTTCTTCCCCCAGTATCTGTAAGCTGTGTGAGACAAGCACCTTACACTGTATAACACATAAGGTTTGTTTGTATCAGGGTAAGCTAACAAAGGTACTACTGTTTAAACTGTCTTTGAGAAAATCAAAGGCTACTTGGCATTCTTTTGACCATTTAAATCTAGCATATTTCTTAGTTAACTCAATCAAAGCTATCTTTGAGAAATTTGAATGAACCTCCTATAATAACTCATGCCATAAATCCCCTAATTTCTCTTACAATCACTTTGGTACAGGTAATGTTCTTATAGCTTTCACTTTCTTTTCATTAGGGTTTCACTCCATGTTTCACTAACAATAAAACCTAAATATTCTATTTCTTTCGAAACTACATTTCTTCAACTTCATTTTTAAATCAATCTTATCAAACACTATTTGAATATGCCGAAGATGTGTCTTCTGAGTCTTTTGAAAATATTAAGATGTCATCTAAGTAAGCAGTAAGTCCTCACATTCTTGTAATACTATGTTCATGAGTTCTTGGAAGATAGCTGGAGCATTACTTAACCCAAAAATTTGTGACAAGTAAATGTTTGTTTTTTTCTTTACTATCTTCATCCATTTGTACTTATACCCACTTTTAAGATCTAAAATAGCTAAGATGTCATCAATCAATGGTAATGGAAATGATATAGGTTTCACTATTTTATTTATCTGACACACATTCTTTTGGATCCGTCTTTCTTCCCAATACAACTAATGGAAAAGCCCATGTTGACCTTGACCTTTCTATAATACCTGCATCTAACATTTCATCTCTTATCAATTACTTGTCTTTTGTTAAGAGGTGTTCTATACGGGCCTATTTCTGAAAATTTTTCATTTTCACTGTACTAGTGTGGCATCAGTTTTTGCAAAAATATCTTTGTTTTCTTGTAACAGACTAAAAATACTTTTTATACGGAAGGTGCGTCAATATCTTTAAGAGAGTCTATACTCCTACTGTATTTTCTGGACTCAAAGCTGTTGATTCTACTTGTATCTCATCTATTTCTAAAGCTCTAATTTTTCCTAACACTTGACCTCTTTTTCTATAAAATTTTATTTGTTTGATTAACTACTAATACTGGAATGTTTCTATTTCCTGTTACTTTTCCTATTGATTCTTGAACTACAAGTCCTGGGGTCATAAAAGACATCCATCATTGATGCTTGAGATTTCAAAATTTTTCTTTTATCCCCCTGTTAAATGCTCTATTTGTCCTAACAAAACATATTGTCTTACTCTGTGGTCTTAACTACTCTTCTATGGATGATAAGTGTCATCTTCTGACATAGGTTCTCCCTAATTCTTAAGCAACCTACAAAGTATAGTCTTACTCCATTTTGTCTTAATCCCTACCAAGGATGCATCGGTGACATAAAACTTATGATTCATGGTCATTTTATTCATCTAAATTTAATATTTACTGCACCTATAACATTAAGTGACTGACCATTACTAAGATTTGGTTTTTCTTTAACAATAACCTTGATTGGAAGATTTTGCCAAAAAAAAAAAGCAACTTTTTACACTTCTGCTCCTGTATCTATAAAACTTGGATTTCCCGCCAATTGAATTTCATAATTTTTATCTAATTTACTACTAGAGTTATCTACCTTACTTTTTCTTAATTTTCTACTACAACTCTTCTTATCGGCTTCCTTATAAGAAGAGCCTTCTAGTTTTTCCTGTTCCCTATGTTCCCTATACTGAGACCATTGTTGTCCTATTCGCTGGGTGGAGTTTTCTGAAGTTTGTTCACTTACTACAGGTGTGCAGGAGTGCTAACTGTTTATTTGACTTATATCTCGCATTGGGGTTGCCGAAGTGCTAACATCTGAGGTGGTTCTGGTAATGCTAATGTTTGATCATCTGCTGATTTTGTTGATATGTAAATTGTGGAGGTCGAAAGTTGAAGTTTTGCCTATTCCTTATTTGGCCACGATACGTTGGTGGTCCCTGATTATACTGCCTATCGAGGGTTATGTTTCGATTTGGACAATTTCTTTTAAGGTGACCTATCATGTGACATACCCAACTTCTCTGCGCCTAATACCCAATCTGGTACAGATTGTGAATTTTGTCTATTTGGACCTACTTGGTGTTTCTTTGTATTGGATATTGTGGTCTAAACGTTTGTTAGTTTGTTGTTTAGTTTTTTCTTAGAACCTAACCTGTTTCTTATTGTCTGCTACTGATATTTGTAAGTCATCGTCACTATCACTGTCCACTGTCTGTCTCGTTCAGCTGCATTTACATCTACCTTTTTTAGGACAAGAGTAGTGTGACCTTTTCTTAAACAATTCTTACATAGTTTATTTCTTAAGTGATCTACTTCCATTGGTTGTATGTCTCTCTGTCTTCTTTTTCAGTTTTAATCTAAACACATTTTGTTTGCCGTTTAATGTCAATGCAATTCGATCTCTAAGATTTTGTTCGCTCGCAATCTTAACTGCGGCTTCTAAAGTTGTAGGTTCTTCTCTAATCAATTTCCTACTAAGTAGCATCTTCAGATGCTTGTATTATTCTTTATACTGATTCGTCCTTGTTTTAGATTTCTTAACTTAATTATGCCTGTCTTTTGTTTGTCACTTCCCCAAATTTTTCTTTTAAATAATTTCTTGAGGTCCCCCCAACTAGCTACATTTTCGTTATTTTCTTGTTCTATTAAATACCTCCTAATGAAATCCGCTACCGCCCCTGAACATGTTACCAATGACCCGGCATTTTCTGTACATTTAACACTAAATTTGTCCGCCGGTTTACCCGAAAAGTTCTTAATTACTGATGTACAGGTACTAGAGTCTCAAAATGTTATCAAACATCTCTTTTTTCATCATTATCACCTTTGTTTTCAGGTATCCCAGACACTCTACAAATGGTGGACTGTAGTACCTGTTACTACTACTTTCGATTTTGTTTGGTACGTCTGACTGACCTGATGCTTTTGTTTTAGTCATATTTCTATTTTCACATTTCGTATGTCTGTCTGATCAGACGTCCCCCCCCCCCCCCCCCCCCCCCCCCCCCCCCACCCCCCCCCCCCCCCCCCCCCCCCCCCTTGGTTGGTCTTGTTTTATTTATGTCATCTAACATTAAATTATCCTCAATTTCTTCTAAGGCCGTAGCCATACTACTGAATTTTAGTCTACTATTTTCCTCTGCCATTATTAATTCTGTTTTTAATTTAGTATTTTATCTCGAATGTTAAATTTTGTGTTTAACTAATTTTGTTAAAGTTTTCAAAATAAGTTTTTATGGATGTATTTGCCTAAATAAGTTAAAGTTGTAGTTTTTTGTTAAGATAGAGTTTTTGGTTAATTTAAATTTATTAAATTAAGTTTTAAGTTTTAGAGTTTGTCAAAAAGAATGATCTAAGGTACTAAGAAAAGTAAAAGTCTTACTTTTCGTTTCAAGTCTTGTGTTGTTCCATGTCTTTTTATCCAGGTCACGGCACCAAATCGATATTTGTAAACCAACCCACAAATATCAATAACTTTGTCTGTGATCGTATAGTTTTATTCTCAGCACAGCAGAGTACAGCAATGGTAACAAATGTTTCAACTCAGAGAGTATGGTGGTGTTTCTCAGTGCTTATATACATTTGTCAGTTTTGACCAACGCAAAACACTAAAGTTCTAGAAACTTCTAGAGAGTTAAATGCATCTACAATTGGAAGAATACGGGCGCCTGCATCATCAAAATCTGTCCATAATGCAACCTTTGGCAACCTTTTACATTATCATTCTTAGTACAACTTCAGTACTTTATATTAATTATCATTAACATCAATTCTTGTTTACCCAAACTGATGATGACAGATATTTGACCTTTTAACATGCAGCTTCAATTGCTGCTGAATTTGTAAAGGTGTTGACAAGTTGTTTATCCAAAACAATATATTGTAATAATTGATAAATATTATCTGAATTTGGAATTTTATATCTAAAATTAACTTTGTCAACATATTTTACTTGACCGAATTAGAAATCATGTAATTTTAGCTGCCCGTATTTCCCAAATACATATAATACACATCAATACTATTTCAAGTCACACCAATTTATTTACGTATATAATTTCCTAAAAGATTTATCTCCCGTACCTCATATTGTTACAGAAATACAATGTTTGTGTTCCTACTGTCGGAAAGATACAAATAAAATCATTAGAAATACAATGTTTGTGTTCCTACTGTCGGAAAGATACAAATAAAATCATTGGAAATACAATGTTTGTGTTTCCTAATCGGAAAGATACAAATAAAATCATTAGAAATACAATGTTTTGTGTGTCCTACTGTCGAAAGATACAAATAAAACATTGGAAATACAATGTTTGTGTTCCTACTGTCTATAAAATCATTAGAAATACAATGTTTGTGTTCCTACTGTCGGATACAAATAAAATCATTAGAAATATTTGTGTTCCTATTTCGACAAGAACAATGATGTGTGTGCCAATGTTTAAGAAAAATAACAAACTTCTGCAAAAATCTGACATTACCTGTGAGGCAAAGTTGTAAACGACCTGTAATTTATCAGAGGATGGAAATGTATTGGTGACAGATAATAACTGATTCACTGAAATTAGTCAAAAATATTACACTAGTATATAGATTCCTGAAGACAAAGGTGTGCTATTACTCTTGTCATGCCTGTGATGACATTACCATGTGAAGGTAGAGTGTTGCCAGTTTACAAATTGACACAATTGTAATGGTAAAGCAAGCTACTGTAATAAGCCTCTGTACTGGTAAAATACACACAGTACGAAATACTATCAAAAGCTACTGTAATAAGCCTAACTCTGTACTGGTAAAATACACACAGTACGAAATACTATCAGAAGCTACTGTAATAAGCCTAACTCTGTACTGGTATCCAGTACGAAATACTATCAGAAGATAACTCACTGGTAAAATAACGAGCTAGAGTTACTAGACTCCAACATAGGAAATACTATCATAAGCTACTGTTATATGCCTAACTCTGTGCTGGTAAATATAAAGACTCCAACATAGGAAATACTATCAGAAGCTACTGTTATACGCCTAACTCTGTGCTGGTAAATATATAGACTCCAACATAGGAAATACTATCAGAAGCTACTGTTATACGCCTAACTCTGTGCTGGTAAATATAGAGACTCCAACATAGGAAATACTATTTGGTACTGGTAAATATATAGACTCCAACATAGGAAATACTATCAGAAGCTACTGTTATAAGCCTAACTCTGTGCTGGTAAATATATAGACTCCAACATAGGAAATACTATCAGAAGCTACTGTTGTAAGCCTAACTCTGTACTAGTGAAATATAACAAGCTACTGTCAAAATTATTAGTCACCTTTTTTTGGCTTCTGCTGTTACTGCTGCCTGTTGTTGAGCTATCAGTTTAGCTTGTTTTGCTTCCTCCTTCACCTGCTCTTGTTCTTGCTTTTCTTTTTTGTATTTTGCTGCTCGCTCAGATCTGTTTAAAAACGAAACATTTAATAAAGATTTGTGATAGAAATATATATGATACAGCATCACAAAAAAATTGTGGTACATACTTCACTTCTCAAATACACAGGCTTCTAATCTTACATACCATTTGCTATCTGTTACAATAACAACAAGATAGGGTTCTGATCTTACCTATCCTTGGCTATCTGTTATAATAACAGTAAGATAGAGTTCTAATCTTACTTATCCTTAGCTATCCATTATGATAACAGTAAGATAGAGTTCTGATCTTACCTATCCTTTGGGTTCTGATCTTACCTATCCTTTGGTTTTTTTTCTCACCTATCTTTTGGGTTTTGATCTCACATATCCTTTGGGTTCTGATCTTACCTATCCTTGGCTATCTGTTATAATAACAGTAAGATAGAGTTCTAATCTTACTTATCCTTAGCTATCCATTATGATAACAGTAAGATAGAGTTCTGATCTTACCTATCCTTTGGGTTCTGATCTTACCTATCCTTTGGTTTTTTTTTCACCTATCTTTTGGGTTTTGATCTCACCTATCCTTTGGGTTCTGATCTTATCTATCCTTAGGTTTTTATCTTACCTATCCTTTTGGTTTTTTTCTCACCTATCTTTTGAGTTTTGATCTCACCTATCCTTTGGGTTCTGATCTTACCTATCCTTTGCTATCTGTTCTCGTATTTTTTCTCTTTGTTTTTTGTCTTCTTCACGATCTTTCTTCAACTGATCCAAGCTTTCTTTCAGTTCTCTTTCTTTCTGGAACTCTTTTAACTTTTGCATGTCTTGACCAAGTTTTCTTCTGTCTGTTTCTTGCCTTTTCTGATCCTGTAAAATATCAAGATTTGAGAATACATTACTTCTATTGTTTTTGTACTACCACTATGTTAACTACAGCAAAAAAAAAAAGAAAAGAAAAACATTATTCAAGTTTGTCAGAAAAATGTTTACTACAGCAACAAGAGACCTGAGTGGCTTTAAGGTGCTCATCTGATATATTTGGTCAATAATACACAATGAATCTGATATTTCCAGTTTACTAAAGTGTCTGTGACCTTAATTTTTGACCCTATAACTGATATTTTCAGTTTACTAATGTCTGTGACCTTGATCTTTGACCCTATGACTTTTCAACTGAAAAAGAACAACACATGTATTGCCCCTTTAACAATAATGTAAATTTAAAAGAAATTTGATAATTAGTTCATCAGAAGAAGAGTTCTGAAGATGTACCAAGGTTTTATACTTTAAGGTCCCTTTTGGAACCATTATGGGTTTAATCAAAGTACTGAAAGTACTGAAATGGATTGTTATTTTGACAAAATAGCCATGGGATTCAAACAACTTCTATCTAACATATATGAAATGAAAATAAATCAAATTAATGTAGATTTTAAAATGAAAAAAAAATCAATTCCAGCCTGTAAATAAATAAAAAATTAACATTCTAAATTTTATTTGTTGTATCTTCCACACCAACTTTAAATATTGTCTGTCATGCTTTAATACTCATTTCAAAAACAAAAACAAAAAAACATGAGCATTTATGGTGCCTACTTAAATTTAAACCAAACATGGCACTGGGAACAGGTAAAATAAATTTTTCATAGCAAAAAATGACTGTGATTTACAGCATATTTTAGGGCTTGTAATATCGAACATAAACAATCTTATTTAGGGCTATTACCATGGTACATGAACATATACTCTGCCTTGACTTAATAAACAACCAAACAATGTTCTCTATCTTGTATTAATTGATATAAATAACTGTACAGAGTGAACCAGACAGATTACACCATGTTTATTCTTAAATAAATAATTTTTCATCAACATAATTTGGGCATAAATTCGCAATGTAGCAAAACGAGCTATCACCAATTTCACTTATAGATATCAACGCTTTCGGCAATGGATAAAATGTTGTTTTTTTTGTTGTTGAAGACATCGTTTCAGTTTGAAATCCATTTTGAACAGACAAATTACACAAAAAGATTATGTTTATACATCCCAATCTAATTGTGATTAACTCCAAAAGTTGTGTAAACATCCGACAATGGACATAGCAATTTCCCCCAACTTCCGCGGAAACGAGAACTGGAAATTGCAACATTCAATGTTTGAGTTACCCCCCCTTTGCGATATCAATACATACAGTATACAAGTGACTGTCTGCTGAAATTGAGCAGTCACTGGTTATGTAAGGCATGTGGTCACCATATAGGATGTATAAATAAAGGGAATATGCACAGGAATCTCATTAAGGCAGGTTATGTATAGCGATTAGTTGACAAAACCATTAATTTGATAGTTTTCAAAATGGACAGAAACTTTCACATGCCATTTGCATAACAAGCACCTCCTACTTGATTCTATCCCCTCTATTCTGCTTTTATTTTCATTTTTCAATGGACTAGAAAACATACATATTCTTGAGAGTTCAATAAGAATTGATTTAGCTTCATGTTGGTATCAGCGATATGAAATTGTTTATATTTACATCGCCGTATGCTTAAAGCTTGCTAGCTGTCAATATCAATATGATGAATGGCAGAGTAATATACTTAGGCTCAACATCACTGGAATCTTATATAGGGGAATTCCATATTTATAAATAGATCGATGATGTTTGGCTGAAACTAACTACAAATCTTATTGTATAATTTCGAAAGGCAGAAGTAAGTAGAATCATGTGGTATTTCATTTAATGATTATTCGAACTAGATTTAATTTCATTTACACCAAAAAATTTGACATTTATGTAAAAGTTGAATTCTTGAGTTAGACTATATTTTGCGAATGCAACGTCCATGACCTCTTCACTGCTAACAGGATAGCCGTCGATGAAAAGTCGAAGTAAACCCATAATAGGTTGTTATTACATAGCAACCCATAAAAACTGAAAGTCCCTTCCTAGAAGCACATTTCGTACCAAATTTAGTTTAAATCTGCCATGTGGTTCTTGAGAAGAAGTCACTTATGTGGAAAGGTTTAAAAGACAAGTGAAAACATGTAACTACAGTAATTAGCAACACTTTATCTATGGTAGCCACAACAATGTTAACTACCACAATAAATCTGTGGTAGCCACAAAAATATAAATATGCCCATACCTAAAATTTTTCACTACAAATACATGTAGTTAAGTTTTTCATTCTATTTTTGTTTTATAGCTATTTTGAGATTTCACCAGCTTTTGGTTTATCTAAAATTTAACCTGTGCATTGGACTGAAGTGAATGTAGTGAGGGTTCTTTTATGTGACATGCCTGCCATGACACAGGACCTTGGTTCTTCGACTTTCACTTAGTATGCCGACCGCTTGCAGAAAGAACAGTCACTACCATATTTAAAGTCTTTAGTATGTCTTGTAACTTGCTGCAATATAAAGACTTTCAGTCCTGGTCCTGTATTAATATAAAGACTTTCAGTCCTGGTCCTGTACTATAGTCCTGTATTATATAAAGACTTTCAGTCCTGGTCCTGTACTATAGTCCTGTATTATATAAAGACTTTCAGTCCTGGTCCTGTACTATAGTCCTGTATTATATAAAGACTTTCAGTCCTGGTCCTGTACTATAGTCCTGTATTATATAAAGACTTTCAGTCCTGGTCCTGTACTATAGTCCTGTATTATATAAAGACTTTCAGTCCTGGTCCTGTACTATAGTCCTGTATTATATAAAGACTTTCAGTCCTGGTCCTGTATTATATAAAGACTTTCAGTCCTGGTCCTGTACTATAGTCCTGTATTATATAAAGACTTTCAGTCCTGGTCCTGTACTATAGTCCTGTATTAATATAAAGACTTTCAGTCCTGGTCCTGTATTATAGTAAAGACTTTCAGTCCTTTCCCTGTACTATAGTCCTGTATTATATAAAGACTTTCAGTCCTGGTCCTGTACTATAGTCCTGTATTAATATAAAGACTTTCAGTCCTGGTCCTGTACTATAGTCCTGTATTAATATAAAGACTTTCAGTCCTGGTCCTGTACTATAGTCCTGTATTATATAAAGACTTTCAGTCCTGGTCCTGTACTATAGTCCTGTATTATATAAAGACTTTCAGTCCTGGTCCTGTATTATATAAAGACTTTCAGTCCTGGTTCTATACTATATAAAGACTTTCAGTCCTGGTTCTATACTATATAAAGATTTTCAATCCTGGTTCCATACTATATAAAGACTTTCTGTCCTGGTCCTGTACTATATAAAGACTTTCAGTCCTGGTTCTATACTATATAAAGACTTTCTGTCTTGGTTCTATACTATATAAAGACTTTCAGTCCTGGTTTTATACTATATAAAGACTTTCCGTCCTGGTTCTATACTATATATAGACTTTTAGTCCTGGTTCTATACTATATAAAGACTTTCAGTCCTGGTCCTGTATTATATAAAGACTTTTAGTCCTGTCCTGGTCCTGTATTATATAAAGACTTTCAGTCCTGGTCCTGTATTATATAAAGACTTTCTGTCCTGGTCCTGTATCATACATGTTATATAAAGACTTTCAGACCTGGTTCTGTATTATATAAAGACTTTTTGTCCTGGTCCTGTATCATACATGTTATATAAAGACTTTCAGTCCTGGTCCTGTATTATATAAAGACTTTCAGTCCTGGTCCTGTATTATATAAAGACTTCCAGTCCTAGTCCTGTATTATACATGTTATATAAAGATTTCCAGTCCTGGTCCTGTATTATATAAAGACTTTCAGTCCTGGCCCTGTATTAATGTAAAGATATTCAGTCCTGATCCTGTATTATACATGTTATATGAAGATTTTCAGACCTGGTCCTGTATTATATAAAGACTTTTTGTCCTGGTCCTGTATTATACATGTTATATAAAGATTTTCAGTCATGGCCCTGTATTAATGTAAAGATATTCAGTCCTGATCCTGTATTATACATGTTATATGAAGATTTTCAGACCTGGTCCTGTATTATATAAAGACTTCCAGTCCTAGTCCTGTATTATACATGTTATATAAAGACTTTCAGTCATGGCCCTGTATTAATGTAAAGATATTCAGTCCTGATCCTGTATTATACATGTTATATGAAGATTTTCAGACCTGGTCCTGTATTATATAAAGACTTTCAGTCCTAGTCCTGTATTATACATGTTATATAAAGATTTTCAGTCCTGGTCCTATATTATATAAAGACTTTCAGTCCTGGTCCTGTATTATATAAAGACTTTTAGTCCTAGTCCTGTATCATACATGTTATATAAAGATTTTCAGTCCTGGTCCTGTATTATATAAAGATTTTCATTCCTGGTCCTGTATTATACATGTTATATAAAGATTTTCAGTCCTGGTCCTGTATTATACATGTTATATAAAGATTTTCAGTCCTGGTCCTGTATTATACATGTTATATAAAGATTTTCAGTCCTGGTCCTGTATTATACATGTTATATAAAGATTTTCAGTCCTGGTCCTGTATTAATATAAAGATTTTCATTCCTGGTCCTGTACTATATAAAGATTTTCAGTCCTGGTCCTGTATTAATATAAAGACTTTCAATCCTGGTCCTGTATTTTATAATGACTTTCAGTCCTGGTCCTGTACTATATAAAGATTTTCAGACCTGGTCCTATATTATATAAAGATTTTCAGTCCTGGTCCTGTATTATACATGTTATATAAAGACTTTCAATCCTGGTCCTGTATTTTATAATGACTTTCAGTCCTGGTCCTGTACTATATAAAGATTTTCAGACCTGGTCCTATATTATATAAAGATTTTCAGTCCTGGTCCTGTATTATACATGTTATATAAAGATTTCAGTCCTGGTCCTATATTATATAAAGACTTTCAGTCCTGGTCCTGTATTATATAAAGACTTTCAGTCCTGTCCTGGTCCTGTATTATATAAAGACTTCCAGTCCTAGTCCTGTATTATACATGTTATATAAAGACCTTAAGTCCTGGTCCTGTATTATTTAAAGATTTTCAGTCCTGGTCCTGTATTATATAAAGGCTTTCAGTCCTGGTCCTGTACTATATAAAGACTTTATCATATAGGACTATACTACAGACATTTACCTCCTCTTCTTTCTTTTGTTTTTCAGTTTTTCTCTGCTCTATCAACTGCTGTGCTCTATGTCAAAAGAAACAATTACAAATGATTTGCAATATACATATATACATGTTTATACTAAAACAACTGTATTTCAAGGGGAATGTTACCTACAGACTGCATATACATGTGATAAGTCAATGTACATATTCTCTGAAGCTAGAATCAATTGTTTGTTGAAGAACAATAGTATATGTACTAGTCAAGCACCAAATATCTATCACAAATAATGTATCAGTTATTGTATACAGGGTTATTTTTGCCCTGTGTTATTTTCGCTCTAATGCACTTGCAAACGGTTTCGCCCCATTTTAAATTCGACCAGACTTATTATTAAAAATAGATGAATTTAGAACTTTGAATTCGCCCAGTTTTGAATTCACCCACTGACCATGAGGGCGAAAGAGACGAAAATAAAATGGGGGCGAAAATTTCCCTGTATACAGTATAATATATTTTTTTAGATAAACATCAACTACCTAATCAGGAGCAGTCTTTATACAGAGACTGGTGGCCAGTTTTGCCTTTTGTTACAGCAATAACAAAAGGCTGAACTTTAACAAGAAGCCAAATTGTCAATTTATTGCTTTATTAAAAGTTAGTATATGGCACAAACATAGACATATAGCTAATGTTGTCTATATTTGTTCCACAAACTGACTTTAAATAAAGCAATAAGTTGACAGTTTGGCCTTTTGTTACAGCATTTAAGTGACCTTTTGCTACAGCAATAAGTTGACAGTTTAGCTGTTTGTTACAGCAATAGGTTGACAGTTTGGCCTTTTGTTATAGCAAGTAGTCAAAAGTTTAACCTTTTGTTACAGCAATAGGTTGACAGCTTGGCTTTTTGTTACAGCAAGTAGTCAAAAGTTAAACCTTTTGTTACAGCAATTAGTCAAAAGTTTAACCTTTTGTTACAGCATTTAGTTGACACTTTGACCTTTTGTTACAGCAATAAGTCAACAGTTCAGCCTTTTGTTACAGCAATTAGTTGACAGTTTGGCAGTTTGTTACAGCAAGTAGTCAACAGTTCAGACTTTTGTTACAGCAATTAGTTGACAGTTCTGCAGTTTGTTACAGCAAGTAGTCAACAGTTCAGCCTTTTGTTACAGCAATAAGTTGTTAGTTTGGCCTTTTGTTACAGCATATAGTCAACAGTTCTGCCGTTTGTTACAGCAATAAGTTGTTAGTTTGGCAGTTTGTTACAGCAATTAGTCAACAGTTCAGCCTTTTGTTACAGCAATAAGTTGTTAGTTTGGCCTTTTGTTACAGCAAGTAGTCAACAGTTCAGCCTTTTGTTACAGCAATAAGTTGTTAGTTTGGCCTTTTGTTACAGCAATTAGTCAACAGTTCAGCCTTTTGTTACAGCAATAAGTTGTTAGTTTGGCCTTTTGTTACAGCAAGTAGTCAACAGTTCAACCTTTTGTTACAGCAATAAGTTGTTAGTTTGGCCTTTTGTTACAGCAAGAAGTCAACAGTTCAGCCTTTTGTTACAGCAATTAGTTGACAGTTTGGCCTTTTGTTACAGCAAGAAGTCAACAGTTCAGCCTTTTGTTACAGCAATAACTTGTTAGTTTGGTCTTTTGTTACAGCAAGCAGTCAACAGTTCTGCCTTTTGTTACAGCAATAAGTTGTTAGTTTGGCCTTTTGTTATAGCAAGTAGTCAACAGTTCTGCCTTTTGTTACAGCAATAAGTTGTTAGTTTGGCCTTTTGTTACAGCAAGTAGTCAACAGTTCTGCCTTTTGTTACAGCAATAAGTTGTTATTATGGCCTTTTGTTACAGCAAGTAGTCAACAGTTCAACCTTTTGTTACAGCAATAAGTTGACAGTTTGGCCTTTTGTTACAGCAAGAAGTCAACAGTTCAGCCTTTTGTTACAGCAATTAGTTGACAGTTTGGCAGTTTGTTACAGCAAGTAGTCAACAGTTCAGCCTTTTGTTACAGCAATTAGTTGACAGTTTGGCCTTTTGTTACAGCAAGCAGTCAACAGTTCAGCCTTTTGTTACAGCAATAACTTGTTAGTTTGGCCTTTTGTTACAGCAAGTAGTCAACAGTTCAACCTTTTGTTACAGCAATAAGTTGTTAGTTTGGCCTTTTGTTACGGCAAGTAGTCAACAGTTCAGCCTTTTGTTACAGCAATTTGGCTGTTTGTTACAATTGACAGTAAGTCAACAATTTACAGCAATAAGTTGTTAGTTTGGCCTTTTTTACATCAAATAGCCACACCAGTTCTTCCTTTTGTTACAACAAGTAATTGACAGTTCTGCCTTTTGCTTGCTGAGGCTGAGAATATTGTTGAAAGTGCCATAAAACAATAACTTACTTTCAGCAAGTCATATAACAAGAGATAACAATGTTAATGTTTTCTTTTCTATGGATTCATAATGTGAAAAAAATGTATGAAAATGTATGAAAGATATTTTGTCTTCTGACAAAGCTAACCTCGTTTTCTTGTCTTCCAGACTTGGGTTTTCTGTTGCCATGGTAACAGACTGACCAGATGATGATGATGCTTGTTGGCTGTTTTCACTGGAGTTACTTGTCTCTGGTGAAGATGCTTGCATTTGTTTATCATGAATCTGTAAAACATCACACAATGTCTTTGTACTAAGAGGTGATGTTTGTAACAATTTGTACAATTTCTATTTCACGATTTAAACCTTTACATTTCTTTATATAACTGTTCGTAAGTCATAAAGATAAGATAGCAACTACTCTACATGGGTTTAATTCCACGTAATGTAATTTTCATGTCTTCTCTCTTCTGAAATGACCGCAGTTTTCTGAATTCATGGACTGGGAACAACTTAGATAATATACCTCTAATATGTATCTTCACTTCTGATAAGTCAAAATTGTATCAAGTGATCTAAAACATTCATCATGTCAATCATAAACTTTCACATTCTTCCCTTCATTATGTTCATGTCACCCTGAAACATTTATGTCACCCTGAAACATTCATGTCACCCTCTAAGCCAATTCAAGTCACCCTCTCGTGCACAGAATTGGATGGCATGCACGTATAGTTCTTTTTTATGAAACAAACATTTGCTTGATGCAGACTGGAATGGAGAAAAACACCAGTTGACATTTAATAATTTGACAGAATTGAAAAATCATCAAATATATTTAATTAAGTCAGCCTTGATGGAGACAGAGCCTTCGGATGACATAACACCTCTCAAGTGGACAAATATTCATGTCAACCCCAAAAACGAGCAATAAATGTATACTAACATCAGGTCCTTCTTTGTATGTATATATATATATATATATATATATATATATATATATATATATATATATATATATATATATATATATATATATATATATACAGTTTACCCCCCATATATGGCCACCTTTTGTTTTCCTCAATTTTGGCGGTATAACAGGTTTGGCAATATATTAAGGTTGACTATTTTTGAGGTGTGATCGTTTTCATGTCTTTAATCCCAGCTGTATATTATACCCTGTTTAAAACTCACTAGCGTAAATTCAGATATTTTGTCTATTGATTAAGTTTGGATAATTTGGCGACCCTATTAAAATAATCAATATTAAACCATGCAATATATGTACATGTTCGACGGCCGGAAAATCTAGATATGTTTCGAACATTAACCCAGAAACATTTCTAATGTTAACTTTTATCGTTTGTTTTGTTTGTTTGTTTAAAATAACTCTTTGACAGGCCGGTAATACAAAGGCTTTAGGTTTATATGTCCCATCTACTCATAATTATGTCTTGACGTGTGGTAAATACTGAGTAAACACACGACGTCAATTTTTTCCAGTTTTCACAGAAGCGAGATCTGAAAATTGTGAAACTCGTAAGCTGGTCCCTGTCTGACTACTACAGTTTGTTCATACAACCAGATACCAGTTTATGACACTCGATGTTAGATTTATCTCATTTGCGGTCATAGTATGAAGTAAACAAGCAACTGTCGCCTAACTGTTTTACTCATATCTATTTATTCACTCGTCTGGTGAGGGATTTAACATGTATAAATGACCATTTGTACTGGAGAGAATTGGCGATGTATGGCAGAATACGGGTTTTTGCTATTATAATGGGGGGAATTTTATGGTAAATATGTTCTTCAAGAAAAAGTGACGTTATGCAGGTTTGGCATTATAACACGGGCGATATATTGGGGGTGAACTGTTGGTTCATCAAAAGTCATTTGTTCACTGTTTCTTAAATTCACAGATTTGTCAATACCATCATGACCATGACTAAAGCAAATATTAAAACCATGAGGTATTTCCCCCCTGTACGATACACTTATATATACTTATATATATTCTGGACTGTACGCTTGAAGTCATATAGATACTATAGTTACTAGACATTTATATATACTTACACGATATATATTCTGAACTGTACGCTTGAACTCATATAGACGATATAGTTACTATAGTCTGTGCCAAATACTTTTTGGCCGCTGGTTTTGGCTGATAAGAATAAAATGGTTGATACTTACCACATAAATTTAACGTAGCTGTATCTTATACATACTAAATTTAAAATCCATGTCCATGACTAATAAATATTAATCCGTTTTGTACTTGATATTCGCACTTAAATTAATTGCGGGATTTTCACCATATGTAATGGAAGCCATCTTTTGAAGTTTGAGAGCGGAAGTAAAAGAAAGGGAACGTTTATCAGTCATACTGATTTAGCCTGGCTCACTGATCTATTAATACACACTCACGGATTCCTTACGACAATAATATATATTGGGAGTTATTCGCCTTCATTTAACTCTTTTGTCGAGAGAGGCATGAGAATATTAATGATTACTCACATGACCCAATTATTTGACATTGCATGGACAACACAGAGATACCCGTAAGAAGAGTATTTTCAAAAACTGAAGTGACCAAACAAAGAAAAAACTATGTAGCAAAGATATAGAAAAAACTTTTTTCATTTTAAATTATATCAGTTAGATATTTTTATTTTGACGATTGGATGCTTTACAAATTCATTTTGAAATTCCTAACCAAATATGGCTCAGACTATACACATTTAGATATACTTACACTTAATACATTCTGAACTGTACGCTTGACGTCATATAGATACTATACTTAGTAAACATTTAGATATACTTACACTTAATACATTCTGAACTGTATGCTTGACGTCATATAGATACTATACTTAGTAAACATTTAGATATACTTACGCTTAATACATTCTGAACTGTATACTTGACGTCATATAGATACTATACTTAGTAAACATTTAGATATACTTACACTTAATACATTCTGAACTGTACACTTGACGTCATATAGATACTATACTTAGTAAACATTTAGATATACTTACACTTAATACATTCTGAACTGTATGCTTGACGTCATATAGATACCATACTTAGTAAACATTTAGATATACTTACACTTAATACATTCTGAACTGTACGCTTGACGTCATATAGATACTATACTTAGTAAACATTTAGATATACTTATGCTTAATACATTCTGAACTGTATGCTTGACGTCATATAGATACTATACTTAGTAAACATTTAGAAATACTTACACTTAATACATTCTGAACTGTACGCTTGACGTCATATAGATACTATACTTAGTAAACATTTAGATATACTTACACTTAATACATTCTGAACTGTACGCTTGACGTCATATAGATACTATACTTAGTAAACATTTAGATATACTTACACTTAATACATTCTGAACTGTACGCTTGACGTCATATAGATACTATACTTAGTAAACATTTAGATATACTTACACTTAATACATTCTGAACTGTACGCTTGACGTCATATAGATACTATACTTAGTAAACATTTAGATATACTTACACTTAATACATTCTGAACTGTATGCTTGATGTCATATAGATACTATACTTAGTAAACATTTAGATATACTTACGCTTAATACATTCTGAACTGTATGCTTGACGTCATATAGATACTATATTTAGTAAACATTTAGATATACTTACACTTAATACATTCTGAACTTGTAGTCATATAGAGAAGATAGCAAGTAATGAAGTATTGTTTAGATAAACATTGTACTTACGCTTACTACATTCTGAACTGTACGCTTGAAGTCTGTAATATTCAGGGCACCTGCAGTCACTTCTATCGGGACTCCATTGACACCAATAAAATATGTTGACGGCACAACCACGACTGGATCTGACATTGTTAAGGTTACATGTTCAAATGTTTCATTTAAATTGGATTCAATATGTTTAACACTGCATAATATTTTATTGTCAGCATATATGCCAATTTTGACAATTGATTTTCTTTTATGTTAAATTGTTATATGGCATACACACATTTGATAAGTTTTATTTGTACTAGATGTCTCTTTATATATGACTACACACACTAATTACAACAGTTTTAATAACATGTGTGTTGTGTAATTTTATAAGTTCTCTCTTATCAAAAATTATGTTTGAATGGCCTTTATAGACAGGTGGCATTTATAAAGAGATTTATTGAATGGCCTTTATAGACAGGTGGCATTTATAAAGAGATTTATTGAATGGCCTTTATAGACAGGTGGCATTTATAAAGAGATTTATTCATTATAAAAGGGTTAACAAAAGTTATGTTTGAATGGCCTTTATAGACAGGTGGCCTTTATAAAGAGATTTATTCATTATAAAAGGGTTAACAAAAGTTATGTTTGAATGGCCTTTATAGACAGGTGGCATTTATAAAGAGATTTATTGAATGGCCTTTATAGACAGGTGGCATTTATAAAGAGATTTATTGAATGGCCTTTATAGACAGGTGGCATTTATAAAGAGATTTATTGAATGGCCTTTATAGACAGGTGGCATTTATAAAGAGATTTATTCATTATAAAAGGGTTAACAAAAGTTATGTTTGAATGGCCTTTATAGACAGGTGGCCTTTATAAAGAGATTTATTCATTATAAAAGGGTTAACAAAAGTTATGTTTGAATGGCCTTTATAGACAGGTGGCCTTTACCACGAATTAGTTACAGCCGAAACACTTATGTTGCTGATGTCATAATTGTCTGGTTTTCCAATATGATTATCAGTACCTCTTAGCAACAGGGCAAGTTACACTTAATTTCACTTTTCGAGGAAAACAATTTCAAAATACACAACATAAAAAGGAATTCCTTCATACAAACACAGATTTCATTGTTAATTAAAATCAATTACATTGACTCTGAACTTTTTATAAACAGTTAGAATCTGTTCATGTGAAATACAATATACCCAGTACTAATTTTTTCTTTGGACAAATGAGTTGGTGAATGACAATTACATTTTGATGATTACTAGACTACTTGTCCTCCGGGATAAGTCCACATCTTGACAATAACTAGACTACTCGTCCTACAGGATAAGTCCACATCTTGACAATAACTAGACTACTGTCCTCCGGGATAAGTCCACATCTTGACAATAACTAGATTGCTTTTCCTGCAGGATAAGTCCACATCTTGACAATAACTAGACTGCTTGTCCTACAGGATAAGTCCACATCTTGATAATAACTAGACTGCTTGTCCTACAGGATAAGTCCACATCTTGACAATAACTAGACTACTTGTCCTGCAGGATAGGTCCACATCTTGACAATAACTAGACTACATGTCCTACAGGATAAGTCCACATCTTGACAATAACTAGACTACTTGTCCTGCAGGATAAGTCCACATCTTGACAATAACTAGACTACTTGTCCTACAGGATAAGTCCACATCTTGACAATAACTAGACTACTTGTCCTGCAGGATAAGTCTACATCTTGACAATAACTAGACTACTTGTCCTACAGGATAAGTCTACATCTTGACAATAACTAGACTACTTGTCCTGCAGGATAAGTCCACATCCTGACAATTACTAGACCACTTGACCTACAGGATAACTCCACATCTTGACAATTACTAGACCACTTGTCCTACAGGATAAGTCCACATCTTGACAATAACTAGACTACTTGTCCTGCAGGATAAGTCCACATCTTGACAATAACTAGACTACTTGTCCTACAGGATAAGTCCACATCTTGACAATAACTAGACTACTTGTCCTACAGGAAAAGTCCACATCTTGACAATAACTAGACTACTTGTCCTACAGGATAAGTCCACATCTTGACAATAACTAGACTACTTGTCCTGCAGGATAAGTCCACATCTTGACAATTACTAGACCACTTGACCTACAGGATAAGTCTACATCTTGACAATTACTAGACCACTTGTCCTACAGGATAAGTCCACATCTTGACAATAACTAGACCACTTGTCCTGCAGGATAATTCCACATCTTGACAATAACTAGACTACTTGTCCTGCAGGATAAGTCCACATCTTGATAATAACTAGACTACTTGTCCTACAGGAAAAGTCCACATCTTGACAATAACTAGACTACTTGTCCCGCAGGATAAGTCTACATCTTGACAATAACTAGACTACTTGTCCTACAGGATAAGTCTACATCTTGACAATAACTAGACTACTTGTCCTGCAGGATAAGTCCACATCTTGACAATAACTAGACTACTGTCCTGCAGGATAAGTCCACATCTTGACAATAACTAGACCACTTGACCTACAGGATAACTCCACATCTTGACAATTACTAGACCACTTGTCCTACAGGGTTTGTCAACATTTTTGTGATCATTGACACCTGTAGTGGTCAATTGTCTTTTTTCTGTTCATTTTCTACCTTGAATTGAAAAGGATACAAATTTGTGAGAACAGACCACATTCTTCACTGTAAAGAAAGATGAATACTTTATGATACATGTACATACATGTACACATATAAACATGTAAATGACATGCAGAACTACAATTAACATGAAGAAAAAAAGCAGTTTGTAATCTCTCCCATCTGTATATCATACTAAATTAAATCATTAATCAGATATTTGTTATCTATATTTCAAAGAGAATGATAATTGAGTATTTATATTTCTCATTATTTTAGAGCAATATCGAACACAGAGTAGTAAAAGATTACAAAGCTCACCTCAACAACATTTGTTACAATTAACCTTTCCTCATTCAATATTCTTAACCGCAAAATTTTAAAAAATTGTCTAAATCCAAAACAGGGTCATATTTACAAAACATACAATACTGATCCAGAATCTGAAGAAGGGGGATGTGCTTATGAGATTTTTGTAAATTATATAGAAAACTTTTTCAACAGATAACCAAACACAGAGCATAACATATATAGAGCACCTCTCTAACATGGAGTATAATGTGTATAGAGCACCTCACTAACAGGTAACCAAACATAGAGTATAGCATGTATAGATCACCTCTCCAAAATATAACCAAACATAAAGTATAACATGTATAGATCACCTCTCCAAAAGATAACCAAACATAGAGTACAACATGTATAGAGCACCTCACTAACAGATAACCAAACATAGAGTATAATATGTATAGAGCACCTCACTAACAGATAACCAAACATAGAGTATAACATGTATAGAGCACCTTATTAACAGATAACCAAACATAGAGTATAACATGTATAGAGCACCTCACTAACAGATAACCAAACATAGAGTATAGCATGTATATATCACCTCTCCAAAAGATAACCAAACATAGAGTATAACATGTATAGATCACCTCTCCAAAAGATAACCAAACATAGAGTATAACATGTATAGAACATCTCACTAACAGATAACCAAACATAAAGTATAACATGTATAGAGCACCTCTCTAACAGATAACCAAACATAGAGTATAATATGTATAGAGCACCTCACTAACAGATAACCAAACATAGAGTATAACATGTATAGAGCACATCTCTAACAGATAACCAAACATAGAGTATAATATGTATAGAGCACCTCACTAACAGATAACCAAACATAGAGTATAACATGTATAGAGCACCTCACTAACAGATAACCAAACATAGAGTATAACATGTATAGATCACCTCTCCAAAAGATAACCAAACATAGAGTATAACATGTATAGAACATCTCACTAACAGATAACCAAACATAAAGTATAACATGTATAGAGCACCTCTCTAACAGATAACCAAACATAGAGTATAGCATGTATAGATCACCTCACTAACAGATAACCAAACATAGAGTATAACATGTATAGATCACCTCTCCAAAAGATAACCAAACATAGAGTATAACATGTATAGAACATCTCACTAACAGATAACCAAACATAGAGTATAACATGTATAGAGCACCTCACTAACAGATAACCAAACATAGAGTATAACATGTATAGAGCACCTCTCCAAAAGATAACCAAACATAGAGTATAACATGTATAGAGCACCTCACTAACAGATAACCAAACATAGACATGATAGAGTATAACATGTATAGAGCACCTCACTAACAGATAACCAAACATAGAGTATAACATGTATAGAGCACATCTCTAACAGATAACCAAACATAGAGTATAATATGTATAGAGCACCTCACTAACAGATAACCAAACATAGAGTATAACATGTATAGAGCACCTCACTAACAGATAACCAAACATAGAGTATAATATGTATAGAGCACCTCACTAACAGATAACCAAACATAAAGTATAACATGTATAGAGCACCTCACTAACAGATAACCAAACATAAAGTATAACATGTATAGAGCACCTCACTAACAGATAACCAAACATAGAGTATAACATGTATAGAGCACCTCACTAACAGATAACCAAACATAGAGTATAACATGTATAGATCACCTCTCCAAAAGATAACCAAACATAGAGTATAACATGTATAGAACATCTCACTAACAGATAACCAAACATAGAGTATAGCATGTATAGATCACGTCTCCAAAAGATAACCAAACATAGAGTATAATATGTATAGAGCACCTCACTAACAGATAACCAAACATAGAGTATAACATGTATAGAGCACATCTCTAACAGATAACCAAACATAGAGTATAATATGTATAGAGCACCTCACTAACAGATAACCAAACATAGAGTATAACATGTATAGAGCACCTCACTAACAGATAACCAAACATAGAGTATAACATGTATAGATCACCTCTCCAAAAGATAACCAAACATAGAGTATAACATGTATAGAACATCTCACTAACAGATAACCAAACATAAAGTATAACATGTATAGAGCACCTCTCTAACAGATAACCAAACATAGAGTATAGCATGTATAGATCACCTCTCCAAAAGATAACCAAACATAGAGTATAACATGTATAGACCACCTCTCTAACAGATAACCAAACATAGAGTATAACATGTATAGAGCACATCTCTAACAGATAACCAAACATAGAGTATAATATGTATAGAGCACCTCACTAACAGATAACCAAACATAAAGTATAACATGTATAGAGCACCTCACTAACAGATAACCAAACATAGAGTATAATATGTATAGAGCACCTCACTAACAGATAACCAAACATAGAGTATAACATGTATAGATCACCTCTCCAAAAGATAACCAAACATAGAGTATAACATGTATAGAGCACCTCTCCAAAAAATAACCAAACATAGAGTATAACATGTATAGAACATCTCACTAACAGATAACCAAACATAGAGTATAGCATGTATAGATCACGTCTCCAAAAGATAACCAAACATAGAGTATAATATGTATAGAGCACCTCACTAACAGATAACCAAACATAGAGTATAACATGTATAGATCACCTCTCCAAAAGATAACCTAACATAGAGTATAACATGTATAGAGCACCTCACTAACAGATAACCAAACATAGAGTATAACATGTATAGAACACCTCTCTAACAGCTAAATCAACATGGAGCATAACGTGTATAGAGCACCTCTCTAACAGATAACCAAACATGGAGTATAACGTGTATAGAACACCTCTCTTACAATCAAATCAACATGGAGCATAACATGCAAATAGCACTTTTCTAACAGATAAATCAACACTGAGCATAACATGTACAGAGAACCTCTCTAACAGATAAATTAACACTGAGCATAACATGTACAGAGAACCTCTCTAACAGATAAATCAACACTGAGCATAACATGTACAGAGAACCTCTCTAACAGATAAATCAACACTGAGCATAACATGTACAGAGAACCTCTCTAACAGATAAATCATCACTGAGCATAACATGTACAGAGAACCTCTCTAACAGATAAATTAACACAGAGCATAACGTGTAACATGTTACTCAACACTGCAGAGTAAAACATATACAAGGAGAAACAAAATTGTAATCTTTAATACTTTAATATTTTACCTGTTTGCTGCAATTTTGATTGCCACACATTTAGCTGTATCACAAGTGGATGATATATCTGGATCCTCCCATACATCACTCATTTTCTGTGAAAGTTCATCTTGTCCTTTATAAAACAGAAATAAACTTCAGATGCTCAATGTATACTATCACAACTACAATCTATACTGGTCAATATCTTCTACAAATGTAATTCTGTCTCGTTATGAAATAAATAAAGTGTCCATTTTTATTGAGCGTGAAGAAACTGAAAAAACTAAAGTGCTTTTATTTCACATTGTTTATTTACATGTACATGTACCTTACATTTGAAACAAAATTCATCTTTCTCATCTTTTGCATAATGAAATTTAAAATTATTTGATCCTTGAATAAATTTGTTTTACCCTGACATGGACAACCTCCCTTTTCTCTGGATTAGCCCTTAAGCATATTTGAGTTATTATACATTCCATTTATTCAAATACAAAGATAAATTTAGAAGGTTTTAGGAGTCATTGACCTCTTAGTGAAGTTTTTCGGGTCAAAACTGAGGAATCAAGAGTTTCACTATACTTTTTGTAAATGTGAATACATGGCTTTTACAACCTGTAAATGCTCAGCCAGTCAGGGTTTTTGTTAAAATGTCAAGTGCAAATTTAATTTTTTTTTCATTTCCAAGTCTAATGTTGCATTCATTGTTATGCATGTATATCGCTGGTCACGGTTTATTTCTTAAGTTCATGCAGTCAGAGTTAAAGCGATATAAGCTGTCACAATGATGATTTCTGTTCCCTGACATATAGTCAAACATATGATCAAATGTGTGTTCAAATACATTATTAAACACGTGAAACATTGTAAAAGATCTTCTTTTCGAAGTTATTTGTTTTATTAGAATTTAAGTTTTCCCGTACCTTAAAAATGCAGCAGTATTTCCGTATGCAATGACCTTTCAGATAAACTCTTTTGCCATATCACTTCATAATTTGGCCGGGGGATCTTGGTCCTTTATGCGCTTTGACTATATTAAAGTCGTCGATTTTTATGTGTTTTATATCTATTTTTAAAATACAGGACGTGATTTTACTGGAAAGTGCATGTATTATGTAAAATACCGGTATATGCTTTTCAACGCTAATTTAAATACCTGAAGAAAATCAGATGAATATATGAATAAACTAAAAGAAATTTTACCCTGAATGCTGACAAACTCAAAACAATATAATTGAAAAGTTATGCCTCATGTTTTACAATTGTGCCACCATACCCGGTGAAATTGGGCAGTTCATGATCATATGTGTCATGAATGATAAAGCTGAGAATGTGATGGGACAAGTTAAAAATGAGTTGAGATCACCTGATATACCCGGCATGTGGACAATTTCAGAAACGAATGTTTTGAAATGACGAAAAAGATCAACTTTGTCTGATTTAGGTGTGAAATGATGATATACGAAAATAAACGCAAAGGGAAATAAGAATACAATGTATATTAACTGCATACAGCACGTGTTTATTGGTCACTCAGTAATCTTCGTGAAAAATTAGTTTTTAATTAACGAAAGAATTTGCAATGCTCAAAGTATGGCGGACAAAAAAATAAATGATATTACGGGTTACGTTTGGCAAGATTGTTGCAATTTTACACATGCATTTGTTATTCTAACTACTACATGGTCTCTTTGGAATATATATCAGATAGAATATCATATAAGATGGGCATGTAAAAATTTTCACCTACAACAGCTCATATCGCTTTAAAGTTTAAATGTAATTAGACCTAGGCTTCAACTGTCCATTTATTATCATTATTTGGGGGTTGGGAGGGGGTGGTAATGTAGATTTAGAGATTGATTAGAATTTAGATCTTCATTCTTATCAGCCGGACATTTTTTACCATTGTAACCTGAAAGATTCTTTTGAACTGTGAACAAATACTGGGAAAATAATAACTTATCCATAAACATGAAAAAAATCTCTGGCATTTGACTGTTCACAACAGTCAACACATTAAAAATCATTCTTATTTTATTCTGCCGAAAATTGAGGGATGAAGACGAAATGTGTGTCAGGATTACTAAATATATATCTAATTAAAATCTAAGGTCATAATAAGTTATAAGTATAATTAATTTGCTGTAACACAAAACATTTTGAATTAATAAACTATTAATGAAATAATAATTAATAAACTATTAATGAAATTGTGCATCTACCTACCATGAGGACATCATCAAAGCACATTGTTGACTGGCTTTGGATCAACATGCCTGAATTAACTTATAACTTGATCTTCATTTATATTAACTATCAGTTGTGGTGAAAAAAAATAGGTCATCTCATTTAGTTTAACTACTGGCGGATAGGTGAGAATAAATCATTTGAAAATGACCACCTGTCAAAAAACATGTGCAATTAAATCACACATTTTCATTGGTCGATCCTTTTACACTTTTCCCTGACAAACTGCAGACTGACTCTTCAGAAATCAACTCATAAAAATGAAGAATTTCGGGGTCAAATGAACAGACCTAAATCTACTTTCATTTTCCTTTTATTTTTAAACTTATTCTTAACATCTTAAATCAACGGTAGGGACATGTGATGACATACACAAAATATTCACATATCAATTGGTGTACTCTAGTTACAGCTGCAACGAAGAAGGTATTTTACTATTTTGAGTAAAATACCTTCTTTGTTGCAGTTGTAACTAGGTGTACTCGGCAAATAATCAGGTTAACAGATTTTACATTAATTTGTGTTCCTTTTTGTCACAACCAATCTTTATCTTGTTACAATTTATATACTACCAATATTTGATTTTATAATACATTTTGTTCACCGGACAAAATGTCCAATATCCAGATTTTTTTCATTGGTCAGATTTGAATTTAGCCGACTACAGCCGACAGTCCGGTGACTTTCATATTGTCAGTATTCTATATTCAAATAAAACATTTTGAAGATTTTTTTTCTGGTCAAATCCTTTATGGAGTTGCTGCTGTTCTGTAGATTTTACATCACAATTAAACTGTGACATCATTTTGTGGGACAGGTGATGCCCTTGCTGAAAGACCAAATAGACTCCAAAGAATGCTATATACGATTTCCCGCATTTGTAAATCAAAGAGCTGTGCTCGCATGTAAAGCATTGCCTTAGTTCATATCAAAATATGGATTTTGTTTTACCTTGAGATTAATTTTAAGTCAATACCAGAACAAATACCAAATATAAGAAATATTTTTTTAATAAGTGTTAACCATTTCAAGGCATTTGATTGAGAAAGGTCCACAGCAAAATAGTGTTTGAGAGAAGTTATTGTCAAAAAGCGTTATTTTCAACTGACTACGTTTTACTCCGGTCGGAGGCAACAGTAAAACGCAGCATAAGAAATCGACCCACCATAGAATACCTAAAAGGATTAAGTTGAGCCCAGTCAGGGCAGTGGCATTGACAGTGTCACGTTTACAAACGTTTATAACAGTCGGGTTGATTAGTCTGACTATTCTTACCATGGACATAAACGATAAAGATGACTTTGTTCATCTTTGATGTTTGAATTGCATCCGGGATACTACCGTTATACCACTTCATTTTAGAGAATTTCTGTCTGCAATTAGTTTGAGGTCGAAATAAAACACGACCAAAGTGAAACCGGAAATATTACAAAGCAGTCTCTCGCGTGTAGAAAATGTAAATATAAAAATAATCTGGAGTAACTGAGATACGGTATACGGAACTATTCAGACAGGTCTGCATGTAAGTAGGAAAAAATACACGCATCTGTCTGAACACCATAGCTACCATAGGGGGATGCAGGATTTTAGGTTAGAGGGGACGTGTTTTTTATCGTCACAGTGCCGTGGGATGCAATTCTAGAATTTATTCAGGGGCGGATTTAGAGGGGCGTGGTGGCGCACGCCCCCTAAAGTTGCCCCTTTTCTTTTTAAATAGAACATAGTATATAAAGTTTTAAATAGCGTCTGGAAGCCAGAGAATAAAATAACAAACAAATACAACAACAACAAAAAAAACCAGAAAAAGGCTTCCCAGATCTTTTGAAAATAAAAATTTTCTGGACCCCATTTGAATTGCTCTTGTAACATTTGTGTTGGTTTTATTATTATAACAGTCAATTATAATTCTGTTACCCTCACCCCCACCCCTGAAAAAATTCTCGATCCGCATCCTAAGGCACTTTGGAGATAAAAAGCACACCCTCTAACCTAAAATCCTGTATCCGTCTATGGTTGGGGTTGAGGGCAGCAGAATTATACTAGACTGTTATAATACAAGCTTTATTGAATAGTTTTGTTTTACAAATTGTTGGATAAATTGTGAAGTAATAATTCATTTGAGACTGAAGGGAAACCTAGTTATATAAAAATGATAATAATTATGAAAGGAAGCTTTCCCCGTCACGATCTAACTAGAAGTTCCCATGTTTTGAGGGTCGTAAATGTAGAATTTTCCGGTTTTTACTGAAAAACAAAAGTTATTACATCTTTTTTTCGCTGCTCTTCTGTCTGAATCGTTTCCTGGTCACTACACAATACTAAGTGTTGGATCGTAATGGGTTTTAAACATCTTTCAGAAAACACTTGAAGTTCGTAGACGCATTTTTCTGCTTCCAGACGGAAAATACGCCTGGTTTCTGCTAATAAATCACACTGATGATCCTTCTCAAAAGAAGTTTGTTTTGGTAAAAATGTAACCTAAAATTTTTGACAGATTTTCGGCCTAATTAGTAATAGCCCCCAGACACTGAATTATGACCTCTTTATCCTTAAAAAAATTCATTGATAAATTAATTTAAACTGAATTGAAGTGGAATTTGGTGATGACTAGGGGTGGCTTCGGGAGAAACCTGCCGAGATAAAATTTTGAATAATCCAATTAATTAGAAGGCCGATGAGGTATTTTCTAGCTTCAAGACACAAAACCGTTTTTCCCTAGTCATTCAAATTGTATTTTAATTATTTCATTTTTTGTTTTGCTGTTTTTATTTCCATTTTTTATTTTTCTTGAAATGCAGCAGTTTGATAGTAAAATATTAAATAAAAATAGTATATAATAAAATAAATGACAAAGAAAATAGAAAATGTAAATATCGCCACCTGATGTCCTTTGTTATGGGACTACGTTTGTAGTATAATATTATATATTACTGCAATATTAGGGGCATGCGCCCCCTCTAAATCCGCCAGTGGATAATTCTGAAAAGTTCCATTGCAGGCTCCAAAACTACAGTCAGGTGTCAAAAGTATGTCAATTAATGTAATTACCTGTACATTTTTATGTTAAATACTTTTCAGGTAAATAATTGACCTGACTAATCATGACATGCAATGTAATTTCATTTTGATACAATGCAAATTTTGGGAAGTTTACAAATGAATTTTCATATTCATACATGCTGGGAAAAGGAAAACGAAAATTTCTTTACCGATGTACATTAAGGGCAAACACTTTAGAGAGAAATTAAAACAAAACAAAGCAGTCATAAGCCATAAAATCCAAAATTTACAGAGCCTAGGATTTTAACCTAGAGGGAGGAATAGTAGGCCTACATGTATATAATTTTTGGCCCGCAAGCGTAGCGAAGCGTGAATATTTTGGTAATTTATTTCTACCCATTTTCCCAAATTTTTGTTAACTTCTGGGCTTTTCGGTAATTTTTTACTGAACCAACACTTATACCTTGGCGTCCAAAGGGGTGTACGCCCCTTAAGCCACCCCCATCTCGCTTGCCGTGATCTGCCACTACAGAAAATAAAACATGACGATCTTGTTTTCACTGCCACCTATGAAATCCAAACAGCAAAACCTGAAATAGACATCTATATAAGTTTATCGTTATAACGTCCTTGTTACCAGGTTGTACGCTGAAGATATAAAATACATTGTTCATGTATATTGCACGTATTTAATATCGAAATCCTGTTTGATTAGAATCGATTTCCCAATTTGTCAACAAAGTAACCGTGTGTATACAGGTGAATGGCATACATAGGTATATATGTACAGATCTATACCATGTGTAGGTGAACAGTTTAACCCTCTTTGTAAGTATTATATCATCTACATTTATTAATTAACTTTATTTCAGATTTCACCGAGAGCAAGGGAGATGATCTTGTCCGATTTCTACTAGTACGATCACCGTTAGGGCCTGTTTCATTTGTTCGTATTGGCGATAGGTTTGAGCATTTTATTATGATATAGGCCTAACTAAATCAGAGATATTTTAAATATAACTTGTGTTAATTAGCCTATTTATAATCATAGTCTATCAACGTAGTATTTTTAACGATAAAGAGGCCGTAATTCAATGTCTGGAAGATACTAGGTCGAAATTTCAGTAACCTTTTTTCACACCCAACCTTCTTTTGGGAAGGATAATATGATTTATTAGTGAATAGGTAGGTGTATTTCGCGTAAAAAATTATCTGAAAGATGCATAAAACCCTACCCTAATGAAATGTTGCGTCACAATTAATCTTTAACTTGGAAATGTGTGCAGTGACCAGGGTGAGCGTGCCCGAAAAGTTGTTAAAATACAATGTAGGTTTAAATCCTTGAAATTTTCTATAAAAAGTCGGAAAATTCCTAACAAATATTTCCAATCCGCGCTATAAATATATCCACCCTTCAACTTTAAATGCATTGCATTACAGTTTTAAAATAAAGTTTTAAATTTACAATTTAAGATCCGCCATTGTAACGTTGTATGTGTTTGTTGTATAATCAAGGCATATACTTAAAAAAAAAACCGGAAAAACATTTGCATGGAAAAATAATTGTGGCTACGCCACTGAGAATAATGTATAGATCTGCTTCTGACTAGATTAGATTAGATTAAATAAGATATAAGATTACGTTTTAAAACAATAACTTATGGAACTCGATGAGTAGCCTAATTTATACCAGAGACATATAGATCTAACACAGATACAAAACATTCTTGAATATTTAGGATCCCATAGATACATACATGTATTTGTCTACGACAGAGAGACGCGTTTATAAATACACAAAATTAATGTTATATACATCTCTGGCTAAGGTTTAGGCCGAAATTTCTGTCCCGATTTTAAGCCTGATTTTGAAAAAAAAATTCTTAAATTAAATCGGGCCAGAAAGTTCGGTCTAATAGTTCAACTGCCTATTATGGCTACATATATAACACGTGTTATATGTCTCTGATAGAATCAAAACATGTTTTTGAGTAGATCTAGGCCTAATGTTTCGCTAGATCTAGTGTTACTTCTGAGGTAATGTAGATCGAAAATTAAATTTTGAATCAGAGCTAGATATCTAGATCTATATTGCAGCAATGTCGCTGATATTTGTTCCAAAACCCCCTTTAGTCTGATAGGTTCTTTTTTTTAACCCATGCCTAACAGGAAGTACTGTAGATTTACTATCACATGATCACTAAGATCCAAAATGGCCGAGTTACAATGTAAACACGGGTCATTGACGATATAGAAGTAATCAGCTGTTTTCATTTGATAAAAATATCAAACAAGATTCATTTCCGGTACAAGGATCAGAGATGCCAATCATGTCTGTAAATGTGGTAAGATAGTTTTAAGTCCAATCAGGACTCACAAGTCTCTACATTCTCATGTTAGCTTGTCGGTTTCTCATTCTCAAATGCCTGTAGCACTGTCTATAGTCTAGATCTAGTTTCCGTGTCGATAGTTACACGTGAGAGGGACGTTCATATAATAATGTAGATTTTTAAACCATGGATATAATATTTCCACTTGGTTTTAATCAGACAGCATCGTTTTATATGTAAATTCTGTAAAAGGTAAGGATGTGATTGAAGTATTTTGATCTAACTAATAGGCTAGTAGTGACACCAGTGATTAAGATCTGATGGCAGTGAAGCGTATAATCTTATCACGTGACTGCTGGGTACGCACTACCCATTGTCTTGACCATGATGTAAATGGCTACTTAATTGATATGTGATAAATGGACATTCTTTTGAACTTATTTTGTTATAGTTTTACTTCCTTTTATTGGCATGTATTAGTGTCAACTTCCTGATCAGATGACTATGTTATCACATCACAAAGAGGTTTTATGCTCTACTCTTAAATATGATAACTGAATCAACATAATGTATGTTCTCATTATTAAAGTTAAAATAAGTGATATAATACTGCTGATTTGGCAGACCAATAATGTATAAAAATTACAGATACCAAAGTATGAATCGATAGAAATTTCACGAAACAATGATATACAAATAAGGTGAAAATTGGATACACACAGACCTAGAAATTCAGAGGTGGGATCAGGGGCCATGGAGGAGTAAGCATCCCCCGTCAACCAGTCACACCCGCCGTGAGTTCACAGTTAAATTCTAATGAAATAATTGAGGAATGTATCCTCGTCATTATCGATAAAGATGATTCAACAACCGCTGTCAATCAGGCAGTGCTACATTCCACTCAGTGATTAAATCATGATAAACTATCAAAGTGCATAAAATAATTAAATCAAAGTCAAGCAAAAGTAAGTTGTTCAACGTGTTTGTTCAGAGTTTATATTCTTTATTCTATGTTTATTATGTTAGTGCTACATGTAATATAAGTTGTATTGATTGATGTGTGATCATTAGCATTGAGTTTTTTTGTCAGCTGAACATTTCAAAACTTGGGATACTTAGTGATTTTTTAAGCATAATTTACAGACATTTACAATATGTACAGGCTATTTTGAATTCTCTTACAATAGAAATATATATTTGATTTCTCCCATTGCCTAATTTCCAAATTTTTCTGTCACAAAATAACATTGTCATTGACTAATCACAATGAATCATTAATTGACACTGACCAGTCACAAAACAACATTGACATTGACCAGTCATTAACAATATTGACCAGTCATAAAACAACATTGACCAATCAATCAATCAGAGTTGATTTTACTTGCGGCATGACTACTCAAAGCCCTTGCCACATGCTTGTGCTACCCCTGTAGCTCTGGAAAGGCTCTGTGTGTGTAACGTGCAACCATGATGGAGTTTGTTACACGTGCACGCCCCTACGGAGTAGGCTTGAGCTGTGGATCTGGTTGTGGCATTGGCCGGTTTAGGGTACTCTTCTCCCTGGTTTGGTCGGCCCTCGGCTCCGGGATGAGAGGGGCCTTCTGGCAGATCACCGACTGGCTCCTCTGTGTCTTGTCGCTCTGGCCCGATGCATGTGGAGACCAAGGGTCCGAGGTGGGGAGTAAGGCACAGCTGCAAAGTCACAACGGCTATAGAATTTTGAATTTAGAAGATTTAATTTTTGATGGACAGTCTGAATAAGATATTTATTTATAGAGAAATGCCAATAAGATAGAAGAAGTGCATTAACCGAATGATATAAACAATGTGTTTAACGTGGAGTTGTCCAGTTGACCAGTCATAAAACAACATTGACATTGACCAGACATGAACAACATTGACCAGTCATTGACCAACATTGACCAGTCACAAAACAACATTGACATTGACCAGTCACAAAACAACATTTACATTGACCCATCACAAAACAACATTGACATTGACCAGTCACAAAACAACATTTACATTGACCCATCACAAAACAACATTGACATTGACCAGAAATGACCAAAACTTGGTATATCTTTAAAAATCTTCCTCTTATGAACCAATGATAAGATAATGTCTACAAAGTTTGCAAATGTAAATGAAAGTTGTCCATGAATGAAGCACTAGTGGGAGATTCAATACTATAGGGTACAATTTTATGCTTTATAACTGATTGAATTGTTATATTCAAAGATTTACATGTATGTATGAAGAAATAAACAATAAATATCTATGGATATCAAAAGAAAAGGGGTTCCAAAAGGGGTCAAAACTTGTATCCTTAAGGTTTAAAAACTGTGAACTAATTTTACTGTAAACATTTTACTCAGGTGGCAGATAAGGCTCATGGGCCTTTTGTTGAAAATTTTAATGATTTTTTTTAAGACTGCAAAAAGAGGGAGGGGAAGGGGGACATTTTTTGCACACTGTTACCATGTTCTTCAGAACCTGACCAAAGAGATTCTGATGAAATTTTACAGGAAGCAAGTACTTAAGGCCATCTACCAAGATATTTTATGTTTTTAGTTAGAGAGACTCATTGAGTTATTAGTGGATCCAGGGTGGTATGAAATATGTCTCATAGGGTACCCTTCTTTGAAAATATCCTAGAATAGCTGCATGAATTGAATAAGCTAATTGCATCCAAATGATTTGCTTGAATATAAAATATTTGTACATGTTTAAAGTTTGAGTTTTTTCATTGAAGTTGGGAAATCAATTATTGACATGTTCTACATGTATATACTAGTATGTCTTTTAAGATTTTCTCATTTTCATTCACTTTCATGTGAATTCTTTTATTTTTAAGATGATGTTGTTCTAATAAAATTTGAAGTTTTAGCTACAGGTATTATATAGTAATATAAAAAAATAAATAGTTGTCAGACTAGTCTTGATTAATTAAAACAAACTAGTAAAGGTCTCACTTAGTTAAATATTTGATATATGATTTACACTTTGATATGTAACAAAAATAATTTCCTAATCGATTGTCATGATTAAAGTATCTAATCCATTTCCTACAAAGAAGTTCAAGGGGAAAAGAAATCATTCACTGTTGAACTTGATTGTCTTTGCAGAATGCCTGACACTAAAACATTATATATATTTTGTGACATATGTACAGCAGAATACCACCCAGCATGTGTAAACATAAATACACCAATCACAAATTATACCACCCAGCATGTGTAAACATAAATACACCAATCACATGTTATAAACATGTGTAAATACACACCAATCACAAATTATACCACCCAGCATGTGTAAACATAAATACACCAATCACAAATTATACCACCCAGCATGTGTAAACATAAATACACCAATCACAAATTATACCACCCAGCATGTGTAAACATAAATACACCAATCACAAATTATACCACCCACATGTGTAAACATAAATACACCAATCACAAATTATACCACCCAGCATGTGTAAACATAAATACACCAATCACAAATTATACCACCCAGCATGTGTAAACATAAATACACCAATCACAAATTCAATGGAATTTGTTTTTCCTGTCTGCAAAAATAATTAAATATGTCTATCCAACATTTTTTTAGTTATTTATTTCTTCATTCCATATTACATTTTATTGTTCCGTATTCCGTTCCATGTTCCACATTCCGTGTTTTAGTACATGTAGTAACGCTACTGCAGTACAGTCGTTTTACTGAGTTTTTCTCAGGTGATTACTTGAAGCTATTTAAACTGATCAACCATAAAATAAACATAGACTTGACACAGGTAATTGGGGCAATTAACAAATTAAAGGAATAAATGATAGAGAAAAGGGTTTCGCAAATAAAATATTTTAGTCATTAGGCAATATCGCCAGTTGATTTTTTTTTTAGGGGGGGCTATTGGCGATTGACAGCATGAAAAAGGGCATGACGCTGGAAAAAAGGGCATGCTGCTGGGAAAAAAAGGCATGGCACTGCGCCATGCTATGTTGCTATAGATTCAACACTACACCAAAGGGATTCTGACAAAACTTGACAGGAAGCAAGTGCTCAAGGTCCTTTATTAAGTTTGTAGTTTTCAGCCAGATTGGCCCAGGGATGGATCCAGGGTGGGGCAGAATAGGTCCCAGAAGGTACCCCCCTGTATTCACATTGCTGCATTAATTTAATGTTTAACTTGTAATTAGGTGAAGTAATTTCTTTTGCAAGAAGGGATGGATCCAGGGTTGGACAAAATAGCTCATAAAGGTGCCCTTCCTTTGGCATACTCCTTCTTTAGACCCAATGCCCACATTAAACCTAATGTGATAAATTGTCAAATTTCATGTGTTTTTTAATTAGCCTGCATATTTATCTTGGGGTCACTTGGGTATTCTTCTCACCAAAATTTGTTGATGTGATTTAAGCTCACTTGGGCCTTTTGTTACGGTGTATATATATATATATATATATATATATATATATATATATATATATATATATATATATATATATATATATATATATTATAGGATTAGAGACTTTGCATATGTAATAGATCAGGCTATGTGTATGTAATAGATCAGGCTATGTGTATGTAATAGATCAGGCTATGTGTATGTAATAGATCAGGCTATGTGTATGTAATAGATCAGGCTATGTGTATGTAATAGATCAGGCTATGTGTATGTAATTATTATAGTTTAAGCTACAAATGTACATGTATATATGCAATAGTTCAGGATATGTGTATGTAATAGTTCAGGCTACATATGTATGTGTATGTAATAGTTCATGACATTTGTATGTAATACTTTAGGCTATATGTATATGAATTGGTTCAGGCTATGTGTATGTAATAGTTCAGGCTATGTGTATGTAATAGTTCAGGATATGTGTATGTAATAGTTCAGGCTACATATGTATGTGTATGTAATAGTTCATGACATTTGTATGTAATACTTTAGGCTATATGTATATGTAATAGTTCAGGCTATGTGTATGTAATAGTTCAGGCTATGTGTATGTAATAGTTCAGGCTATGTGTATATAATAGTTCAGGCTATGTGTATGTAATAGTTCAGGCTATGTGTATGTAATAGTTCAGGCTATGTGTATGTAATAGTTCAGGCTATGTGTATATAATAGTTCAGGCTATGTATGTAATAGTTCAGGTTATGCATATGTAATAGTTCAAGCTATGTGTAAGTACTGGTTAGAATAGATTAATTCTCAATGTTGTGGCAATGTTTTCAATGTTTTACAGTTCTGTTCCCCATATCTCACTACTGTAATATCTGTCAAGTATCAAGTTTAGTTTACTTTTGGCTGTTTTGGTTAAAACCATGAATATTGTTTGTCTGCTAACTACTTCTCAGTAGTATTTTGACCAATCAGAGAGAGAGAGGATAATTCATGTAATAACATAATTGTATGTAACATTGTCATAGAATGATATAAAAACCTCTTTTTGTCCGCCAAACACTTTAGGATGCTGTGTGATGTCAGTAAATGTACATTTATTCTCGGTACATACATGTATTATCCTGTATGTTGATATTAGGAAATGATAAATAATAGTTTACCTACTTTAATTGATTTACACATGATGTGAACTGCTTTCTAGACAGTTACCTGTTATCCTTTATATTTTGTGACACTGGTATAGTGACTCATCCTGTATATTGTGTGACACTGTTATAGTGACTTATCCTGTTTATTGTGTGACACTGTTTAAAGTGAACTATCCTTTTATAGTGACACTGGTATATCCTTATCCTTTATATTGTGTGACACTGTTATGGTGACTTATCCTTTATATTGTGTGACACTGGTATAGTGACTTATCCTGTTTATTGTGTGACACTGTTATAGTGACTTATCCTTTATATTGTGTGACACTGTTATAGTGACTTATCCTGTATATTGTGTGACACTGTTATAGTGACTTATCCTGTATAGTGTGTGACACTGTTATAGTGACTTATCCTTTATATTGTGTGACACTGTTATAGTGACTTATCCTGTATATTGTGTGACACTGTTATAGTGACTTATCCTGTATATTGTGTGACACTGTTATAGTGACTTATCCTGTATATTGTGTGACACTGTTATAGTGACTTATCCTGTATAGTGTGTGACACTGTTATAGTGACTTATCCTGTATATTGTGTGACACTGTTATAGTGACTTATCCTTTATATTGTGTGACACTGGTATAGTGACTTATCCTGTATATTGTGTGACACTGGTATAGTTACTTATTATGTATATTGTGTGACACTGTTATAGTGACTTATCCTGTATATTGTGTGACACTGTTATAGTGACTTATCCTGTATATTGTGTGACACTGTTATAGTGACTTATCCTGTATATTGTGTGACACTGTTATAGTGACTTATCCTTTATATTGTGTGACACTGTTATAGTGACTTATCCTGTATATTGTGTGACACTGTTATAGTGACTTATCCTGTATATTGTGTGACACTATTATAGTGACTTATCCTGTATATTGTGTGACACTGGTATGGTGACTTATCCTGTATATTGTGTGACACTGGTATAGTGACTTATCCTGTATATTGTGTGACACTGTTATAGTGACTTACTTTATATTGTGTGACATATTGTAGTGACACTGTATATTGTGTGACACTGTTATCCTGACTTATCCTGTATATTGTGTGACACTTATAGTGACTTATCCTGTATATTGTGTGACACTGTTATAGTGACTTATCCTGTATATTGTGTGATACTGTTATAGTGACTTATCCTGTATATTGTGTGACACTGTTATAGTGACTTATCCTGTATATTAACTGTTATAGTGACTTATCCTTTATATTGTGTGACACTGTTATAGTGACTTATCCTGTATATTGTGTGACACTGTTATAGTGACACTGTTATGGTGACTTATCCTGTATATTGTGTGACACTGTTAAAGTGACTTATTATGTATATTATGTGACACTGTTATAGTGACTTATCCTTTATATTGTGTGACACTGTTATAGTGACTTATTATGTATATTGTCTGATTTTGTTTATGTTACTCATTCTTTGTACTATGCGATATCTATATATACATGTAGGACATTGCATACATATGATTACATTTCTTCTTCAGATCAGTTGTAGGGTTGGAGGTCAAGGTTATAGAAGTATTGATATTGATGTATTGTTACTGTATCATACCTATATATTGAAAGTATCTTTCTATCCAGAATCAGTGAATTGACACAAATAGATTAAACTTATCTAAATTATTGATAATGAATCATAACCCACAATAGCGGTTATATATATGTGTACATGAATAATCTAATACAGATTTAATTGATCCACTTTGAAACAAAATCACTTTCTTACTCTCTCTCTCTCTCTCTCTCTCTCTCTCTCTCTCTCTCTCTCTCTCTCTCTCTCTCTCTCTCTCTCTCTCTCTCTCTCTCTCTCTCTCTCTCTTTTCAATAACTACTCACCAAACCCAATTATAGAGTATATTTTTTAATGTGAAGGGGAAATGAACATATTTCTACCTACCTGGTACGTGAAACTATAAAAACAATGACTACAATAACAACTAGTTTGAATGTAATGTATATTAATGTACATTAAATGATGTGTATCATATATATATATATATATATATATATGTATGGCAACACAAATTCACTGTGGTTCCTGCTTTGGGTGCGAACTTGTGTCATGCCCACCATGTCCACCCATTACTGGAATTTGTATATTGTTTGGGAATAATGGATCAGACCTTTTATGCATCGAATCCGCCAAATGGATTACAGTTTACGGGATCTGATTTCGTGTTTTGACTTTGTAGATCAAATTCATTTTGCAGTTGCTTGTTATTTTCACTTAGATCCAGTTTGATTTACATTTAGTCAGTAGTTTGAGCTTAGTTTAGTATCGTAGTTGTTTAGTTATCCTTTTGTCTGATTTCCATTTTCATTTATTTATTACATTATCTCACTGCACTTGTAATATGTAGCATTTCTTTCACTCTCAGGTTGTGTGTGTGTGAGTGGGTGTTTGTGTGAGAGAGTGTATGTGTAAGTTTTTTTTATGTTATTTTAATTGTTTTGTCCTGATGAAGGACAGGTTGTCCTGAATATTTGACATTTATTTTGTCTGTGTCAATAGTCATTTTAGTGCTTTATATATATATATATATATATATATATATATATATATATATATATATATATATATATATATATATATACTTATACATGTACATATTTATTTAGTAATTCTGCTATAAGGACTCAGTTAATCTCTGAAGTCACAGATTTTATAAAGGATTTCACATTTCTGACACTTTTTTAACTCATGATGAAATGTGGATTCCTTATATAAACAATCTACCTATACAGTGTATCTGTTTTTAAAGTGTACAATTTATATGTTATGCTAAATATAGATGTCTATTTATAGCAAACTTTGATACACAAAAGTCACGAGTCATTTAAAATATCTTTACAGACAAATGAGGATATGGTCAATGTTAGTACTTCCCGAGATGCTAAAGCCCGCCGGGCGGGACATACTTTATATCAGAGTATAGCTGGAATATCAACATCTGAGAGGTAAGAACAAAAGTTAGTGTTATATTGTATCTTAGTGTTACCCATCTTATAGGGACTTGTAGTACTTATATAGCAGAGTTTTTGAAATCCAGCGGTCTTATCGGCAAAACCAGTAAATTTTACAAAAGTAAAGTGAAATTTGTGAAATAATCAGACCAAATGACCAGTAGCCTAAATGTTTGCGCCATCCAATGCAGATTTTTGTGGAAACGCTTGGTAAAATGAGACGAAATAACCTGAAATAGCCGATCGCCAAATGCGACCACTATGGTGTCTGGATGACCATAAGTTGATCAAAGACAAGTATCATACTGAAGTAGTTATTGGCCCCAAATAAAATGGCAACTGCCCTACTGCCCTGCTAAATTCATATCATGGCCGTCATTTATTTACAAGACAAGACATAAACCTCTATTTTGTGTCAAGTTTGAATAATATCTTTTCCACGTGCAGAAATGATTACGTCTAATCATGTGACAACCATGTGATTAAACATCGACCTGTCATGGCCGACTACGAGTATCTATGTGACAGTTATATATACCTACTGACCTAGTGAGTAATGTGGTTTAAATGTTGTTCATTCCCGAGAATATTAAAGATGTGTTTACTCAAACTCTAATTAAAATGTATTTAAGACTAGCAAAGTAAATTATATTTATTTGTTTTCAAAATTTTTAAACTGTCATCACTAACAGCTTGAACAGGGTCAAAGATCGTTTGAACCAAAGTTTCTATTTTTAACTGAATTCACATTGACCCATCGACGTACATTTGTTATATCATTTTAATGTGCATTAAAATAGTTGTTTATAACTGGCCCAGTGTTTGTTTTTCACCAGTATTTTTTCGGTGACTGAGATTCCAAATAATAGCGATGTTTATAAGATACCGGTAGGCCTATAGATGTGCAAAAAGTATTCTACTATTCATACATTCTGTTACACTATTACTGTTAATTTTTTTTTTTACAATGTAAGTATTCTATGTAAAACGTATCAATAGAAATTTCACTTTTAAATAGAAAATGTTTTCAAATTTCATTGCTTATTTCAATAGACCTAAACTTTTTTTAATTTGTATTTTCAGAATCTTGAGATTTAAATAAAAAGTAAAAATTAGACATCACAATTCTAATTACCCACTTTTTTCATCACAAAAAATAAAACTTTCTGATTTAAAAACAATCCTTTAATTTTTATTTCAGAAAATCAAAAATAGAAAAAAGCATAATGTAACTGTTAATTTCATTGAAATGCATTTTAAAGAAATGACTTCAGAACACAAATATATGGTTTTACATAAGAAATAAACATGTAGTGAAAAATAGCAGTGTATACAAATTTTCCACGATGTGCAGGTAAAGACTGTTTGAGCGGTAGATATAGGAATAATAAATTACTGGTCCTCCTTTGTGTTTTTTCTTTATTTTCTACAATGATGTTTGTCCAAAATTTATGGGCCACCACTTTATCATTTGAACCAGTAATTCTGAAATTTTTCTCACCTAAAAAGAATTTTTTTGGGCAGCCTGAAAGTTTGATGAAAGATATAGTGAGGGAGATTGAGCTGGAAATTGAATAAAAAAATGAACATATACCTGTACAACAGTTTATTCGTCTATTGCTTTTCTCAGTAATATGTATAAGGACCAGTCAAATTTTGCTACGACCAGTGAAATTTAGTAATTCACTGGTCAAGTTGACCAGTAAATTATTTTTTCATTTCAAAACCTCTGATATAGTCCAGATCACATGACTTGGTGGGGCCAAGTAACCTTTTGATTATTGTATGGATGATTCTACTCACTTTTTGGTTATGACAAGCTTCATATTAGTCCTCACTGGATACATGGTTTATATAGATATGGTGACAAGCAGGACAGATAACTCTGTGATAGTATCAGTAATTCCAATGTTGTTATGCTTTATTACCTTAATCTAAACTCGCCTAGGTCAAGAAGGGGTTCACAAGACTCCACCCTGCAAGGTTATATGGATTTATTATATAATTATTGGTAATTTTTAGTTTACTGTTACATGTGTTAATTTGTAATATTGATAACTATTTATAATTTTTTATTAAGTGTTATGTGTGGTACAGGGATTTGTTAATTTATAATTCTGATAACTATTGGTAATCTTGAGTTTAGTGTTACAGGGACATGTTGATAACTACTGGTAATTTTGAGTTTTGTGTTATGTGTGTAACAGGGA
Organism: Atrina japonica; assembly: GCA_030159075.1. Classification (NCBI taxonomy): domain Eukaryota; kingdom Metazoa; phylum Mollusca; class Bivalvia; order Pterioida; family Pinnidae; genus Atrina; species Atrina japonica. Next base: position 688,341 of record BROG01000318.1, on the reverse strand, counting down.
CTTGTTAATATGTAAAACTGATACTGTATTCGACCCATTTACCGCCCAGGGCACTACAAAATCAGAAAAAATGGGTGGGCGCTTAATGGGACCAATCAATAGTCAAATTGATATAAAACAGTTAGTTTTTATAAGGCAGAGTGGTAAAGTTGTTGTAGTAATTACTGGCCTATCAATATAATTCTGTTGCTTTGGGGTTACAGATATTGGCACTTACGCTTTTTCAGGCCCAATCAAATGTGCTTCGTAATTTGTTCAGGATGGTCTGGGTCCTTCATGTGCTTGGTCTATCAGTAATCTCAGCACCACACACAAAGGGCGTATGTTAAAGTTGGTCTATTTCTATGTGTTTTATATTTACTTTTTTAAATACAGGTTGTGATTTTTATTGGAAAGTATTAGTGAAATTTATTCTCCCGTGATCTGCCTGCGACTGTAGCATTTATATGAATAGAAATGTCATTGAATGCTAACACTGTATTATCAAAATAAAAACAATAAGTCTGTGTACCGTATGTTTTACAATCATGCAGCCATGTCTAGTGGAGTTGTGCATTAGAGATTACGGAAGACTATTATGTGCTTTTTAGTTTTTTCCAAACAATTACTGTTAAACTGAACATATATTTACTGTACAAGAAATGTCCAGCGTCACTTCATTTCCGTAATATAATAGCGACAGTTGTCGAGTGTTTCTTCGTTTTGAGATATTATTTTTTGACGCTTGTTGTAAAGTAACTTGCCATGTCTAACCTATTTTTAGTGGAAAATAGTATTTATTTTCAAACGGATGTGAACAATATTTTCAGAATAATTGTTTTGTTGGTGTTGATAATCCTTCAAAACAATAAAAACACATTTTTGTATGTTCAACATTACGATAACTGTTCAAACAACTGATTAAATGACTGATTAGTAAGGTAGCTCTATATTTTAAACTGTGTTTGATGCTGTGGTTTTATTAGTAAGGTTCCACTGTATTAGGTACTGTAGTCTGATTAGTAAGGTTCTTCTGTATTAGGTACTGTAGTCTGATTAGTAAGGTTCCTTGTATTAGGTACTGTAGTCTGATTAGTAAGGTTCCACTGTATTAGGTACTGTAGTCTGATTAGTAAGGTTCCACTGTATTAGGTACTGCAGTCTGATTAGTAAGGTTCCACTGTATTAGGTACTGTAGTCTGATTAGTAAGGTTCTTCTGTATTAGGTACTGTAGTCTGATTAGTAAGGTTCTTCTGTATTAGGTACTGTAGTCTGATTAGTAAGGTTCCACTGTATTAGGTACTGTAGTCTGATTAGTAAGGTTCTTCTGTATTAGGTACTGCAGTCTGATTAGTAAGGTTCCACTGTATTAGGTACTGTAGTCTGATTAGTAAGGTTCCACTGTATTAGGTACTGCAGTCTGATTAGTAAGGTTCCACTGTATTAGGTACTGTAGTCTGATTAGTAAGGTTCCACTGTATTAGGTACTGCAGTCTGATTAGTAAGGTTCCACTGTATTAGGTACTGTAGTCTGATTAGTAAGGTTCCTTGTATTAGGTACTGTAGTCTGATTAGTAAGGTTCCTTGTATTAGGTACTGTAGTCTGATTAGTAAGGTTCCTTGTATTAGGTACTGTAGTCTGATTAGTAAGGTTCCTTGTATTAGGTACTGTAGTCTGATTAGTAAGGTTCTTCTGTATTAGGTACTGTGGTCTGATTAGTAAGGTTCTTCTGTATTAGGTACTGTAGTCTGATTAGTAAGGTTCCTTGTATTAGGTACTGTAGTCTGATTATAAGGTTCTTCTGTATTAGGTACTGTAGTCTGATTAGTAAGGTTCTTCTGTATTAGGTACTGTAGTCTGATTAGTAAGGTTCTTCTGTATTAGGTACTGTGGTCTGATTAGTAAGGTTCTTCTGTATTAGGTACTGTAGTCTGATTAGTAAGGTTCTTCTGTATTAGGTACTGTAGTCTGATTAGTAAGGTTCCACTGTATTAGGTACTGCAGTCTGATTAGTAAGGTTCTTCTGTATTAGGTACTGCAGTCTGATTAGTAAGGTTCCTTGTATTAGGTACTGTAGTCTGATTAGTAAGGTTCTTCTGTATTAGGTACTGTAGTCTGATTAGTAAGGTTCCTTCTGTATTAGGTACTGTAGTCTGATTAGTAAGGTTGTTTGTATTTGGTACTGTGGTCTGATTAGTAAGGTTCCACTGTATTAGTTACTGCAGTCTGATTAGTAAGGTTGTTCTGTATTAGGTACTGCATCTGATTAGTAAGGTTCTTCTGTATTAAGTACTGTAGTCTGATTAGTAAGGTTCTTCTGTATTAGGTACTGTAGTCTGATTAGTAAGGTTCTTCTGTATTAGGTACTGCAGTCTGATTAGTAAGGTCTCACTGTATTTGGTACTGTAGTCTGATTAGTAAGGTTCTTCTGTATTAGGTACTGCAGTCTGATTAGTAAGGTTCCACTGTATTTGGTACTGTGGTCTGATTAGTAAGGTCTCACTGTATTTGGTACTGTAGTCTGATTAGTAAGGTTCTTCTGTATTAGGTACTGCAGTCTGATTAGTAAGGTTCCTTTGTATTAGGTACTGCAGTCTGATTAGTAAGGTTCCACTGTATTAGGTACTGTAGTCTGATTAGTAAGGTTCCACTGTATTAGGTACTGCAGTCTGATTAGTAAGGTTCCACTGTATTAGGTACTGCAGTCTGATTAGTAAGGTTCTTCTGTATTATGCACTGTGGTCTGATTAGTAAAGTTCTTCTGTATTTGGTACTGTGGTCTGATTAGTAAGGTTCCACTGTATTTGGTACTGTGGTCTGATTAGTAAGGTCTCACTGTATTTGGTACTGTGGTCTGATTAGTAAGGTTCTTCTGTATTAAGTACTGTAGTCTGATTAGTAAGGTTCCTTTGTATTAGGTACTGTAGTCTGATAAATAAGGTTCCACTGTATTAGGTACTGTGGTCTGATTAGTAAGGTTCCTTTGTATTAGGTACTGTGGCCTGATTAGTAAGGTTCCACTGTATTACACACTGTGGTCTGATTAGTAAGGTTCTTCTGTATTTGGTACTGTGGTCTGATTAGTAAGGTTCTTCTGTATTTGGTACTGTGGTCTGATTAGTAAGTTCTTCTGTATTTGGTACTGTCTGATTAGTAAGGTTCCACTGTATTTGGTACTGTGGTCTGATTAGTAAGGTTGTTCAGTATTTGGTACTGTGGTCTGATTAGTAAGGTTCTTCTGTATTATGCACTGTGGTCTGATTAGTAAAGTTCTTCTGTATTTGGTACTGTGGTCTGATTAGTAAGGTTCCACTGTATTTGGTACTGTGGTCTGATTAGTAAGGTTCTTTTGTATTTGGTACTGTAGTCTGATTAGTAAGGTTCCACTGTATTAGGTACTGCAGTCTGATTAGTAAGGTTCCACTGTATTAGGTACTGCAGTCTGATTAGTAAGGTTCTTCTGTATTATGCACTGTGGTCTGATTAGTAAAGTTCTTCTGTATTTGGTACTGTGGTCTGATTAGTAAGGTTCCTTTGTATTAGGTACTGTGGTCTGATTAGTAAGGTTTCACTGTATTTGGTACTGTGGTCTGATTAGTAAGGTTGTTTTGTATTAAGTACTGTAGTCTGATTAGTAAGGTTCTTTGTATTTGGGTACTGTAGTCTGATTAATAAGGTTCCACTGTATTAGGTACTGTGGTCTGATTAGTAAGGTTCCTTTGTATTAGGTACTGTGGCCTGATTAGTAAGGTTCCACTGTATTACGCACTGTGGTCTGATTAGTAAGGTTCTTCTGTATTTGGTACTGTGGTCTGATTAGTAAGGTTCTTCTGTATTTGGTACTGTGGTCTGATTAGTAAGGTTCTTCTGTATTTGGTACTGTGGTCTGATTAGTAAGGTTCCACTGTATTTGGTACTGTGGTCTGATTAGTAAGGTTGTTCAGTATTTGGTACTGTGGTCTGATTAGTAAGGTTCTTTTGTATTTGGTACTGTAGTCTGATTAGTAAGGTTCCACTGTATTTGGTACTGTGGTCTGATTAGTAAGGTTGTTCTGTATTTGGTACTGTGGTCTGATTAGTAAGGTTCTTTTGTATTTGGTACTGTAGTCTGATTAGTAAGGTTTCCACTGTAATTTGGTACTGTGGTCTGATTAGTAAGGTTGTTCTGTATTTGGTACTGTAGTCTGATTAGTAAGGTTTTTCTGTATTTGGTACTGTAGTCTGATTAGTAAGGTTCTTCTGTATTTGTTACTGTAGTCTGATTAGTAAGGTTCCACTGTATTAGGTACTGTGGTCTGATTAGTAAGGTTCCACTGTATTAGGTACTGTGGTCTGATTAGTAAGGTTCCACTGTATTTGGTACTGTGGTCTGATTAGTAAGGTTCCACTGTATTTGGTTATGTGGTCTGATTAGTAAGGTTTCACTGTATTTGGTACTATGGTCTGATTAGTAAGGTTTCACTGTATTTGGTACTGTGGTCTGATTAGTAAGGTTTCACTGTATTTGGTACTGTGGTCTGATTAGTAAGGTTTTCTGTATTTGGTACTGTGGTCTGATTAGTAAGGTTTCACTGTATTAGGTACTGTGGTCTGATTAGTAAGGTTTCACTGTATTAGGTACTGTGGTCTGATTAGTAAGGTTCTTCTGTATTTGGTACTGTGGTCTGATTAGTAAGGTTCTTCTGTATTTGATACTATGGTCTGATTAGTAAGGTTCCTTTGTATTAGGTACTGTGGTCTGATTAGTAAGGTTTCACTGTATTAGGTACTGTGGTCTGATTAGTAAGGTTGTTTTGTATTTGGTACTGTAGTCTGATTAGTAAGGTTCTTCTGTATTTGGTACTGTAGTCTGATTAGTAAGGTTCTTCTGTATTTGGTACTGTGGTCTGATTAGTAAAGTTCCTTTGTATTAGGTACTGTGGTCTGATTAGTAAGGTTCCACTGTACTAGGTACTGTGGTCTGATAAGTAAGGTTGTTCTGTATTTGGTACTGTAGTCTGATTAGTAAGGTTCTTCTGTATTTGGTACTGTGGTCTGATTAGTAAGGTTCTTCTGTATTTGGTACTGTGGTCTGATTAGTAAGGTTCTTCTGTATTTGGTACTGTGGTCTGATTAGTAAGGTTCTTCTGTATTTGGTACTGTAGTCTGATTAGTAAGGTTGTTCAGTATTTGGTACTGTATTCTGATTAGTAAGGTTCTTCTGTATTTGGTACTGTGGTCTGATTAGTAAGGTTTCACTGTATTTGGTACTGTGGTCTGATTAGTAAGGTTTCACTGTATTTGGTACTGTGGTCTTATTAGTAAAGTTCCTTTGTATTAGGTACTGTGGTCTGATTAGTAAGGTTCCACTGTACTAGGTACTGTGGTCTGATAAGTAAGGTTGTTCTGTATTTGGTACTGTGGTCTGATTAGTAAGGTTCTTCTGTATTTGGTACTGTGGTCTGATTAGTAAGGTTCCACTGTATTTGGTACTGTGGTCTGATTAGTAAGGTTCTTCTGTATTTGGTACTGCAGTCTGATTAGTAAGGTTCTTCTGTATTTGGTACTGTAGTCTGATTAGTAAGGTTGTTCAGTATTTGGTACTGTATTCTGATTAGTAAGGTTCTTCTGTATTTGGTACTGTGGTCTGATTAGTAAGGTTTCACTGTATTTGGTACTGTGGTCTGATTAGTAAGGTTTCACTGTATTTGGTACTGTGGTCTTATTAGTAAGGTTCTTCTGTATTTGGTACTGTAGTCTGATTAGTAAGGTTCCACTGTATTTGGTACTGTGGTCTGATTAGTAAGGTTCCATTATTAAGACATTGAACTGACTGCTTCAAAGTGGTCAGATTAGAAAGTGGAACTTTACTATTAAGACCGCTGAACTGACTGCTTCAGAGTGGTCAAATTAGCAAGTGGAACCTCAAAACCATCTAACTGACTGGCTTCAGGTTGATGGATTAGCAAGATGAACCACTTATAATGGCCTTCAAGGCCACCTGTTTTAAGCAGCCCTTCATCTTCAACAGCCAGTTTCTGTTCCTCCAATCAATTTCAATATATAAACATACCAAACCAGCAGCCACCTATCTAGTGTGGCCAAAGGCCAGTGGTATACAGGACAAAATGCTTGGGTTTTCAGCAGCCATATTTTAACATGGTTTATCGCATGATCAAATTATAGAAAACCTGTAAACAGGTTAGCTGGGCAGCACTGTAATGTGCATGATTTTGACACCTGACCATTTTAACATCATGTATTGGCATATGAATAAACATGTGTTGCTCTACAAGGCAAAATGGACAAAAAAATTCTTCTGAATTTTGTCAACCTGGAACCAAAGGCCACCTGTCTTATGCAGCCACTTTTTCAATTTCCATTGAGTGGCTGCTGAAAACAGGTTTGACCATAATTGACTAACTCAGAGTTGCTGGATTAGTCCGAAAATTATTCATTATTTATTACAAAGTTTTTGAGATATTTTGATCTAAGTTATAATAGTTATATGTAGCAATTACAGAGTATATGAATGTCATTTAAGATGTTATCCCCAAACTGAAAATCACATTTTTCAAACAGAATCTTTTTTTTTTATTTTTGTAGTTTTAAAATATCTAGATTTTGTTTGACATAAAACTGAGGTGATAAAGCAGGTTGGTTAATTACTTGTAGTATTTAACATTAGGTAACCTAGGTAATATATATTTGACATTAGGTAACCTTCGTAACATGTTTGACATTAGATTTCCTAGGTAACAAATGTTTGACATTAGGTAACCTTGGTAACATGTTTGACATTAGGTTTCCTAGGTAACAAATGTTTGACATTTGGTAACCTAGGTAACTTGTGTTTGACATTAGGTAACCTAGGTAACATGTGTTTGACATTAGGTAAGCTTGGTAACAAATGTTTGACATTAGGTAACCTAGGTAACATGTGTTTGACATTAGGTAAGCTTGGTAACAAATGTTTGACATTAGGTAACCTAGGTAACATGTGTTTGACATTAGGTAACCTTGGTAACATGTTTGACATTAGGTTTCCTAGGTAACAAATGTTTGACATTAGGTAAGCTTGGTAACAAATGTTTGACATTAGGTAACCTAGGTAACATGTGTTTGACATTAGGTAAGCTTGGTAACAAATGTTTGACATTAGGTAACCTAGGTAACATGTGTTTGACATTAGGTAACCTAGGTAACATGTGTTTGACATTAGGTAACCTAGGTAACATTTGTTTGATATGAGGTAATGTAGGTAACATGTTTGATATAAATAATACATAGGTAAACCTATGGAGAGGGTGAAGGCATTCATGTTCATTTAATCCCTTTGGGGATTCCGTCGTGTTGCCCCCTGCCAGGCAACACGACAGAATCACCAAAAGGATTAATATTCAGTGTTTTTCTCACGTAAATGTCACGTCATTCACTCATTGTTTTAAATAAAATATTAAGTGGCTGACTGAAACAGGTGCTAACATATAAATAGAATCTATGTGGTATTTATTAGTCATGAATTAAATGCACAAACATGTTTTTATGCTATATATTTTTCTCTATCCCAGCGTATCCATCATTTCGTGCAGTTCACAATACCAGAATAATGGAGGCGCTTCGTGATCGGGTTCGATGTACAACCCTAGTCTCGGTCTACAAAACGTTTCTTAGTGTGGTAGTTTATTATTTCGTTTGCAATGCGCTTTTAAGTAATGACTTTGCATTTCCGACATTTTGTTTATGTCACGCGCAAACTCCCGATGTGAGCAAAATTTTTACCATTAGTAGTACCGGTCCCCGGATGTAGTAGGAATAAAAAATGTGAGCTTCTGTACATATATGAGGGCTTCGCCCTCTATGAGGTAATCTCAGTAACAAATATTTGTTTTTCAGTATACCAAATGGCTCCAGCAAAGTGTTCACAGGATCTGAAACATTCTCCACACACAGATATTCACCATGTTCAATGGTGTCCTCAGTCAGAAGAACTTTCCTTCTCTTTGTTACTTTTGACTTGTTTTTGACATTAATTCTCTGGATTATATATACACAGGTATGTACATTACTATACACAGGTATGTTCATTACTTCTGTATTAACAGTTTAATTCTCTGGATTATATATACACAGGTATGTTCTTTATTATACACAGGTATATACATTACTACACACATATATGTACATAACTATACACAGTTATGTACATTACTTCTGTATTTTAAAACATCTTAGTCCTTTGGATTATATATACACAGGTATGTACATTGCTACACACAGGTATGTACAATACTATACACAGGTATGTACATTACTACACACAGGTATGTATAGTACTATACACAGGTATGTACATTACAACACTCAGGTATGTACAATACTATACACAGGTATGTACATTACTACACACAAGTATGTACAATACCATACACAGGTATGTACATTACTACACACAGGTATGTACAATACTATACACTGGTATGTACATTACTACACACAGGTATGTACAATACTATACACAGGTATGTACATTACTACACACAGGTATATACATGTATGTACACTATTATACACAGGTATGTATATTACTACACACAGGTATGTTAATTATTTCTGTATTAACAGTTTAATTCTCTTGACTATATATACAGAGGTATGCACATTAATACTCACAGGTATGATACTTTATTATATACAGGTATGTACATTACTACACACAGGTATGGTCAATACTACACACAAGTATGTTTATTACTATACACAGTATACACATGGGTATAAGCAGTGTATGTTCCATATAGGCTTATAAGCTATAGACTACACAAAGAAAAGACCCCCTCCCACACCTACCCCCTCTCGGTGCTTCATGCCTGTGGCTTCATCCTAGCCTCCAGATACATCTCTCTTAATATAGGCTGCCGGGTATATACATTATTCTGTTTAACCCCCCAGTTCTCTGGATTATATTTACAAAGTACTGCACATTGAATTTTTTCCATGATACATTTTACATTCCATATATTCTCCATGCTTTTTAAAAAAAATAAAAAACAATCCTTATATTTGTATATATTACCAGTTTTTGGTTACAAAATTCATTCTATATATTTGACTTTGCACTGGGAGTTTTCCATATGATGTAAAAGCTAAACAGCTGTGTGAGATGAGAAGTAGTTCCCTTTTCTGCCTGGAAATACTAAATGGAATTCAGGTTTATTTTCTTGTTTTCATATCATTTTTAAAGAAACTAATGATATGGAAAATTTTGAATACTTATTGTCAGATTTGGTTCAAGGTTACTAAAATATGCGACTGTTTGGTGCAGGAAGGTTAATGTGTCAGAAGAGAATTGAAAATGCAAATGGCCATTCTCATAGCTATGCTGTATTTACAACAAATTTGCGTTTGAATTCTGATAGATTATTAATGGGATATTCCATAGAAAGTTTGAGTGTGACTTAGAGGAAGGGAGACAGCTAATATTCATTCATGACCACTGAAAGTAGCCGTTTTATTTGACATTTTTACCAATCAGCTGGGAACCATGATGGCAGATTTGTACATGACTTACATGAGTATTTCACACAATGAGACCAGAATCACATTTGACAAATTGTTTTTGACAGGAATATGCGGCGAAGGCAAACCAATCGACCTGTTTATCAGATATGCCTGACAAAGTTGCACTAGACCTAACTCTCTTTTTACTGTTCAACAGACAAGTTACAATTGTAACTATGAAGCAAACTATTGTTTCTGTGGTCTGTGCCTGTGGTTCTGGTCATAATGGGTGCACCTAATGAGTGTCCAGCCAATATTTGAGTGTCCAGCCAAATCCAGGACTTGGTGCAATCATTTTTATCATTTTTTAACATACATTAGTTTTCATATGTTCAATTACAATAGTATTGTGATGAAAAGTATTCTTTAATCTTAATATTTCATTACCAATCTTCAAATGTTAGTGCACACCTGAGCATCCAGATGAGTCGGCCATCAAATATAAGAAAAAAAATCCTAACTTTTCCTATCTCTGAATTACTAAAGATTATTTCCATAAACAATTACAGCAAAACATAAATATAGGAAATTATGAAAAGATTCAAAGAATAAATAAATACACATTAACCATAACTGTCAATATCAACAAGAGTTAATGTTCCTGAACATGGCAGCCATGTCGAAGATAGCACAATTTTGCTACCCAATGTTTATTTTGAATACAGACAATTCAAACTTCGTAACATACCGATATTTGTAAATCTGAACAAAAATAAGTACTGGCTTGTATAAACACAACTTGTATAAACACAACTTAACATCAACACGCATTAGGTACATCGGGTCATAAAATACCAAGATATATCTTGGCACTAGGCTAATATTGGGGTAATGTATGGCTAGATTACACTCATTAGGTACATCGGGTCATAACATGATTGACCAAGATATATCATGATATGGGCCCGTAGGCTGTACAGTGTGCTACTGATGTAGTCTTGTGTTTCTGATTTCTTTCTGTGAAATTTTGTTTGTTTTGTATACACAGGTATATACAATGTATGTTTATCTTTTCAAATTATATTAAATAAATAAGAAATAAATATGTGATATTCTATTCTTCATTGATTGGTTCATAAATTCCCACACCAAAAGTAAAAAGGTTAACACTCGGTCCATGTGACTACAAATACTGACATATGCATTACATTGCTCTGTATACTTGCATTGAAGAGAATTGCAGTCAGTAAGTAAATATAGAGGTATGTACATTACTAAACACAGATATAAACATTACTACACACAAGTATGTATGTTATTACACACAGGTAAGTACCTTATTATACACAGGTATGTACATTACTACACACAGGTATGGGCATTACTATACACAGGTATGTACATTACTACACACAGGTATGGGCATTACTATACACAGGTATGTACATTACTACACTTAGGTATATACATTACTATACACAGGTATATACATTACTATACATACATAAAATACAGGTATGGGGCTACATCATTACTACACATAAATGATATGTGTATTAGTTTCTGTTGTATCACTGATTTCTCAATTCTCATAATTAAGAAATAAATATGTGATATTCACTATTATGTTCATGTGTATTAACAACTGTGTGTGACTATCAACAGTTCATTGTTCTAAAAATGTATCATTGGTCATGACCTAAAGGTGTGTGCTGACTTTAACCTTAGGTCATATTTTCAAGGTCAGTGTCACAGATGGGAGAGACATTTGTGACAAAAACTTATACAGTGAGACTTGTATATAAAGACCCTCTTACGGACACAACAAAACCAGTCTTTATGACCAGGTGGTCTTTATACACTAAGGGATCCATATAGAATTATGCTTGTTGTGTCTCTTTGCCACTTTTATAATGTAATCTAAATCGTCAAATTGAACATTTCTACTTAAAGCAGGAGTTCTATGGTTGAGTGGTTAGAGCATCACGCTTTAAACCATGAAGTCTCGGACCTCTAGTCGGTGTTAGGTCTTTATGGTTGAGTGGTTAGGGCATCACGCTTTAAACCATGAAGTCTCGGACCTCTAGTCGGTGATAGGTCACGCTTTATGAAGTTGAAGTGGTTAGGGCATTAGGGCATCACGCTTTAAATGAAGTCTGACCTCTAGTCTCGGACCTCTAGGTCAGTGTTTACGTCTTTAAACCATGGTCTCTGACCTCTAGAGTGTGGTTAGGGCATCACGCTTTAAACCATGAAGTCTCGGACCTCTAGTAAGTGTTAGGTCTTTATGGTTGAGGGCATCGTTTAGGGCAGTCTCACCTCTTAAGTGTTAAACCATGAAGTCTCGGACCTCTAGTCAGTGTTAGGTCTTTATGGTTGAGTGGTTAGGGCATCACGCTTTAAACCATGAAGTCTCGGACCTCTAGTAAGTGTTAGGTCTTTATGGTTGAGTGGTTAGGGCATCACGCTTTAAACCATGAAGTCTCGGACCTCTAGTCAGTGTTGAGTGGTTAGTCTCTATGGTTGAGTGGGTTAGGTTGAGCATCACGCTTTAAACCATGAAGTCTTGGACCTCTAGTCAGTGTTAGGTCTCTATGGTTGAGTGGTTAGGGCATCACGCTTTAAACCATGAAGTCTCGGACCTCTAGTCAGTGTTGGTTACGTCACGCTTTAAACCATGGTTCGGACGTCTAGTCAGTGGGTCTCTATGGTTAAGGGCATCACGCTTTAAACCATGAAGTCTCGGACCTCTAGTCAGTGTTAGGTCTTTATGGTTGAGTGGTTAGGGCATCACGCTTTAAACCATGAAGTCTCGGACCTCTAGTCAGTGTTAGGTCTCTATGGTTGAGTGGTTAGGGCATCACGCTTTAAACCATGAAGTCTCTGACCTCTAGTCAGTGTTAGGTCTTTATGGTTGAGTGGTTAGGGCATCACGCTTTAAACCATGAAGTCTCTGACCTCTAGTCAGTGTTAGGTCTTTATGGTTGAGTGGTTAGGGCATCACGCTTTAAACCATGAAGTCTCGGACCTCTAGTCAGTGTTAGGTCTCTATGGTTGAGTGGTTAGGGCATCACGCTTTAAACCATGAAGTCTCGGACCTCTAGTCAGTGTTAGGTCTGAGTCCTGCTATAAACTAAGCTGAATTTATGAGAAAGTTTGTAAGTTTACTTTTTGAAGGTCTCTCCCCGGGTACATTGTAACTTTCCTTCTCCATTAAAAACTAGCTGATACCATATAATTGAAAAATTGTGTAAAATTAAACAAGATTCATTCAAACATCAACAGCTCCTGGATCTCTTGCCTATGGAAAGAAATCGGTTTACACTTCAGAAAGGTCAGACCAGAGGCAATTGACTTTTGATATGTGAAATAACAGTGTTTTTTAATTAGACACAGTGGCACTTTAAAGAAGTAAAGATCATCAGATTGTGGTACTCAGAATAGTTTAAAATCTGGGGACTTTGACCTATAAATAGTGATTACAATGTGAAGATTAATTTCCTCACATCTGTATATAATTATAGTTTATGGCTCATTTGGAAAGTCACATGCTTTAATGTTCAAATTTCTTTTGTAATGAATCCAATTAAGATTAGAATATGTTTCTGTTTACTTGAAATGTTGTATTCTTGGATGAAATTTAATATATTTTGAATAATAATCAATAATGATACAAAAAAGTAGCATCCTAGAAATCAAGAACTTTAGAAACCAGGGAATTAATAAATAATTGCATTCTATGACAACTTAAAATATGTATATATTACCTCAATATTATTCCGATAAAGTATATAATAAACCAAACAGCCATCAATCTGGATACTATTTTTAGGGTTTGAATAAATAATTATAGATCTACTGAATCAAACTGTGATATGCAAATGAAATATTAACCGTATGTGTTGTATGTAGTTTCAAGTTATTCCTACATTGTATTACATTTACATACCAACTGTAATTTCCTTCATTACAGTTATACAGAACGATTGTGTAGTTGTTTCAATAACACTAGTAGGTTATCACGTGATCTAAGTGTTGACTGTGCTGCACAGAATTTTTTCCATGAGCAATTGCTTTTATACCCCGATGATGTTCAAAAAATGAAAAACAAACCTAAAATGAACAGGTAGACTGCTTTTTCTTGCAATCAGTGATATTGTAGGTCTGTTTTCCAGTCATTTCTGTCCTAGGACTACAGGATATACATTAATACATAATAAGCCACATCTGTATAATTATCATCATTATAATGAAGCATTACTCTGCTGTTTTGTAACTTAGTACATGTAATAAGTCTTAACTCATTGACAAGTCTACCCTCAACTTATGATATGTTACATGTCATGTTGGTGAAATGAAACTCAAACATATTTTATTTATCATCATTCTTATTTTTATTTTTTATCTAGTTAATTGGCAAAGTTCCAGTGTGGGATGCTTTTGTTACACAAGTTGAAAGATTTGATATTACAACTTCTCTCTTTGATACTGTGGTAAGTTACAACATCTGTTGACCAGGAAAACCTGATAAAAAATAACGATTAATGTTGAAGTTACAACAATGACAAGTAAACTGAATGAATTTACACATTGTCCAGCAGTGTTACAGTCTTACAGCGTATAGCAGTGTAACATATCCAGACTTGCCAACCCTTACGTTTTTAAGGGAAACCTTCCGATTTTAACCCTCTCCTTCCACCTATATGTTTTTAATTATGATCCTTATGTTTTTTTGAAATCTAGAGTTTATAAAAAGTTTTGACCTATTTTCGTTTCAGTACGTATAATAGTATCGCCCTCAAGCTTGTATCCAGTCATTTGAACATTTGGAATGAACTATTATTTTACCTAATGTCAAGAGTTTTTATGACCTGTTAACCGCTTGGTTTGAAAATACAATAGAAATGGAGTGCGAGTGAAGAGTACATTAGTTATGTCATGTCAACTAAAAAGAAAAACAGATGGCATCAAACATTTTAATCGAAGTACATTGCAACTGAAACATTTAATTGCATAGTGAAAAGTAAGAAAGGCAATATGTATCCATACTGCTCCTCATTGCAGGGTAAATGATATTTAAATTTAAATGTGGCCTGAGGTAAACATAAAATTTAGCAACCAGTATTCAGTCACATAGGAGTATGGATTAATTTTGTACTTCAAGTAATGATTTGTCTGTATTAAGAGCTGAGTGTCTCTTTATCTCACATGTCATCAAGAAATATATACTTCTCAATGCGACTGCAAAAAATTGGCAATTTTTTCAAGTCTGTGTTTCCGGATTCAAAGATTACTGCTAAGTAGTAAGTACACATGTGGATGGACTAAATTTCAGCCCCAATTTTAAGTTATTTTTATTTTTTACTAAAATAAAAAAAATTGCTTACGATCAGGGCATGAATTTAGCCTAGCATGTGGCAGAACTAAAACAGGTGTTGTTGTTAAATATTTGGCAACAGAAACTTCAAGGTCAGCTTGTGAATTGATGAAGTATGACCATTTAGTATATCAAGAGATGGATCTAATAACAGTGACAACAAATTATACCCAATAGTTTTCAATCATGGGACAAATCATGGCAAAAAAATTTGCCGCCTTGCTACCCTCATCATTGCCGTCCTCTCTTTCACTTCAAAAGATTGGCAAGTCTGCATATCTTACACAGTGTCTAGCAGTACAACATATCTTATATAGTGTCCAACAGTGTAACAGATCTTACACAGTGTCCAGCCGTGTAACAGATCTTACACAGTGTCCAACAGTGTAACAGATCTTACACAATGTCTAACACTGTAACAGATCTTACACAGTGTCTAGCAGTGTAACAGATCTTACAGTGTCTAGCAGTGTAACAGATCTTACAGTGTCTAGCAGTGTAACAGATCTTACACAGTGTCTAGCAGTGTAACAGATCTTACACAGTGTCTAACACTGTAACATATCTTACACAGTGTCCAACAGTGTAACATATCTTACAGTGTCCAGCAGTGTAACAGATCTTACAGTGTCTAGCAGTGTAACAGATCTTACACAGTGTCCAGCAGTGTAACAGATCTTACAGTGTCTAGCAGTGTAACAGATCTTACACAGTGTCCAACAGTGTAACAGATCTTACACAATGTCTAACACTGTAACAGATCTTACACAGTGTCTAACACTGTAACAGATCTTACACAGTGTCTTACACTGTAACAGATCTTACAGTGTCTAGCAGTGTAACAGATCTTACAGTGTTTAGCAGTGTAACAGATCTTACACAGTGTCTTACACTGTAACAGATCTTACACAGTGTCTTACACTGTAACAGATCTTACAGTGTCTAACACTGTAACAGATCTTACACAGTGTCTTACACTGTAACAGATCTTACACAGTGTCTAACACTGTAACAGATCTTACACAGTGTCCAGCTGTGTAACAGATCTTACACAGTTTCCAGCAGTGTAACAGATCTTATACAGTGTCTAACACTAACATATCTTACACAGTGTCCAGCAGTGTAACAGATCTTAGAGTGTCTAGCAGTGTAATAGATCTTACAGTCTACCAATGTGAAATTTGGAGATAATATTGATAATAATAATAACATTGGATTTGTTCTTGATTTTCAGATGATGGCTGCTGTAAGATTTACATTGCTGATGTTAGCTTATGCCTTATTTAGAATTGACCACTGGTGGATGATTGCGGTAAGTTTATTTTACACAGTTTTAGTCTATTGTGTAAGTGTAGCTTTACTTGATCATACAAGACTTTTAAATACTTGTTGTTAAGTAGTACTTAAAAACAATCATCAAATTTCCTGATCTTTTTACAGGCTATAAATCTTAAAATTTTATGTATCCTTGTCTACCAGACACATACAGTGGAGAGAGAGAGAGAGAGAGAGAGAGAGAGAGAGAGAGAGAGGGATCGAGTCATAGAGAGGAAGAAACTGACAGACAGAGAATTATTCTTTTTGAAAAATAGTTTTTAGCTCACCTGAACCCGAAGGTTCAAGTGATCTTTTCTGATCGCCTTTTGTCTATCTGTCTATCCGTAAACTGTTCACATTTTCAACTTCTTCTTCAAAACCACAGTAGGGATTTTGTTGAAACTTTATAGGAAGCAAGTACTCAAGGTCCTCTACCAAGTTTGTTCATTTCGGTCAAATTGGCCCAGGGGTGGATCCAGGGTGGGGCAAAAGAAGCCCAGGGGGTACTCCTTTGTAGAAATCTTCTCCTCCAGAACCACTGCATGGATCAGAAAACTAAATGTATCTGAGGTGATCTACAAAGATATATGATTCAAGTTTGTTAATTTTATTGAGATTGGAAAAATTTTTTTTTTACAAGTTTTTGACGCCTTTTTAGACTTTGTAATTTTCATTCATTTTTGTATGATTTCTTAGCTTTTTCCCCTTTTATTCATTATAATGCATTCATTTTATGTGTTTTACCTGTGGCTTAGTAGATAAATGCTTTCCTGAAAGAATTTTGCTGAAATTTCATTTTTTGAATTTTTTATGAAGTTTTCAAGACTGCATAAGAAATTTCCTTCTCCAGAACCGCTGCATGGATTGAAAAACTAATTGTATCTGAGTGATCTACACAGATGTGTAATTAAAGTTAGTTAATTTAGTAGAAATCGGAAAATAAATTTTTAATGTGTTTTTGACATCTTTTTACACATTGTCATTTTTGTTCATTTTTGCATGATTTCTTTGATTTTATCCTCATTTATTCATAATGATGCATTCATTTAATGCATTTTACATGTAATTAGGTAGAGAAATGCTTTACTTAATTTAATTTTTTGAATTCTTGTACAAATTTTTAAAACTGCAAAAAAAAAAAAAAAAGGAAGGGGCATTCTTTCACACTTGTTCTTCAAAACCGCTGAAGGATAAAGGAAGCAAGTACCTGGTACTTACCAGGTTTATGTTATTTGACCAGATCAACTCAGAGGTAGATCCAGGGTGGGCAAAATAGGTCTCAGAGGATACCCCTCTTTGAAAATCTTCTCCAGACCTGCTGCATGGATTGAAAAACTAATTGCATCTGAGTGATTTACATGAATGCATGATTCAGTTTCCTTCTTTTGGAATAAAGTGGAAAATTATTTTTTGTCATGTCTTTGACATTTTTCCAGGTTTTGTCATTTTCATTCATTTTTTAAGTCTCCTCCACTCCAAAGGATTGTTAAAATAATTTGTAAATTTGAAATTCCCATATAAAATTTGTAAGATACCAACACAGTTCGCGTAAGTGGTGTGATCCATGGGCCTCTTGTTTTCTCATTTGATCTGTTCCTTTATCATATAGTGATAAAACATTGTATAACATAGCTATGTCAGTATCTCATGACCCTTGGGGCGATAACAGTGTGATATATCTGTTATCATATCATCAGCTGATATACTGTACACATGCTATTAGTATTTGCAATATATCAGTACACATAAACCAGTCCTCTAAAATATAAAAGTAAAGTGAAATGTACACACAAATCAGTCCTTTAGAATCTACAAGTAAGGTGATGTATATACACAAACCAGTCTTCTTATATCTACAAGTAAAGGAATGTGTACACACAAACCAGTCCTCTTATATCTACATGTAAAGGCATGTGTACAAACAAACCAGTCCTCTTATATCTACATGTAAAGGGATGTGTACAAACAAACCAGTCCTCTTATATCTACATGTAAAGGGATGTGTACAAACAAACCAGTCCTCCTATATCTACATGTAAAGGGATGTGTACAAACAAACCAGTCCTCTTATATCTACATGTAAAGGGATGTGTACAAACAAACCAGTCCTCTAAAATCTACAAATAGAGTGATATGTACACACAAACCAGCCCTCTTATATCTACAAGAAAAGTGATGTGTACACACAAACCAGTCCTCAAAAATCTACAAATAAGTGATGTGAACACACAAACCAGTCCTCTAAAATCTACAAGTAAAGTGATGTGAACACACAAACCAGTCCTCTAAAATCTACAAGTAAAGTGATGTGAACACACAAACCAGTCCTCTAAAATCTACAGGTAAAGTGATGTGAACACACAAACCAGTCCTCTAAAATCTACAAGTAAAGTGATGTGGACACACAAACCAGTCCTCTAAAATCTACAGGTAAAGTGATGTGAACACACAAACCAGTCCTCTTATATCTACAAGTAAAGTGATGTGTACACACAAACCAGTCCTCTAAAACTTAAAAGTAAAGGGATATGTACACACAAACCAGTCCTCTAAAATCTACAAGTAAAGTGATGTATACACACAAACCAGTCCTCTAAAACTTAAAAGTAAAGGGATATGTACACACAAACTAGTCCTCTAAAATCTACAAGTAAAGTGATGTATACACACAAACCAGTCTTCTTATATCTACAAGTAAAGGAATGTGTACACACAAACCAGTCCTCTTATATCTACATGTAAAGGGATGTGTACACACAAACCAGTTCTCTTACATCTACATGTAAAGGGATGTGTACACACAAACCAGTCCTCTTATATCTACATGTAAAGGCATGTGTACACACAAACCAGTCCTCTTACATCTACATGTAAAGGGATGTGTACACACAAACCAGTCTTCTTATATCTACAAGTAAAGGAATGTGTACACACAAACCAGTCCTCTTACATCTACATGTAAAGGGATGTGTACACACAAACCAGTCCTCTTATATCTACAAGTAAAGGAATGTGTACACACAAACCAGTCCTCTAAAACTTAAAAGTAAAGGGATATGTACACACAAACCAGTCCTCTAAAATCTACAAGTAAAGTGATGTATACACACAAACCAGTCCTCTTATATCTACAAGTAAAGTGATGTGTACACACAAACTAGTCCTCTAAAACTTAAAAGTAAAGGGATATGTACACACAAACCAGTCCTCTTATATTTACAAGTAAAGGGATATGTACACACAAACCAGTCCTCTTATATCTACAAGTAAAGTGATGTGTACACACAAACCAGTCCTCTAAAATCTACAAGTAAAGTGATGTATACACTAACCAGTCCTGTAAAACTTACAAGTAAAGGGATATGTACACACAAACCAGTCCTCTAAAATCTACAAGTAAAGTGATGTGTACACACAAACCAGTCCTCTTTTTTCTACAAGTAAAGTGATTTGTACACACAAACCAATCCTCTTATATCTACCAGTAAAGTGATATGTAAACACAAACCAGTCATTTTATATCTACAAGTAAAGTGATGTGTACACACAAACCAGTCCTCTAAAATCTACAAGTACATGTAAAGTGATTTGAACAGACAAACCAATCCTCTTATATCTACAAGTAAAGTGATGTGAACACACAAACCAGTCCTCTAAAATCTACAAGTAAAGTGATGTGTACACACAAGCCAGTCCTCGAAAATCTACAAGTAAAGTGATGTGAACACACAAACCAGTCCTCTAAAATCTACAAGTAAAGTGATGTGAACACACAAACCAGTCCTCTTATATCTACAAGTAAAGTGATGTGAACACACAAACCAGTCCCCTTATATCTACAAGTAAAGTAATGTGTACACACACACACACACACACACACACACACACACACACACACACAAGCCAGTCCTCTTAAATCATTTAGGCATGTGTTCACACATGTTTATCACACTTGCATGCTCATATGATGTCATAGTTTAATTAGTGTCATCAAAGCTGTAATGCAGTTCATGTGGCTGTAGTGTATACATGAACAAGATGGAAACAGTCCAAAGTGATATATATGTTTTTGATATAGGGCATTGGATTTGTCTTGGGCATTGTAACTTTGGTATTATGTTTATAATATTTACATCCCTTACTATATATACCTGTACATGTAAATATGAGTGTTTCTAAATTATATTTGTTTTCATTTATATATATATTTGATTGACTTACATCTTTTTATATATAGTAAAACCTTGCTATACTGCCACCATTTGTTCAGCCCAGATTTGGAATTACATAGGCATTGGACAAAAAGATGATAGAAAACTTAAATGGAATTATGGAGAAAATTGGAAAAGTTGACTTTCAAAACTTCTTGCATAAAATGAGGTGGCAAATGAAAGAAAGTGCATCATAAGGAGCATGAAGAGGTTTTACTATATATTTGTTTGACTGATATGTCCTGTTAAGATAACATGGATAAGTTATACAATCATCAAAATATATGTTTCGATTTACAGTAAAATAAATGATTGTTTCAAATTTGTTCTGATTTTCAATTTCAGATAACAACGTTTTTGACATGTGCATTTTTGTTGACCAAAGTATTTATATTTAAAGTAAGTATTTGATTTTTTTACATATTAAAGGAGCCGGCCTGGCTCAGTTGGTAGCTCGCTCGACTCATACAAACAAACATACATATCAAAGGTAGCGCGCTTGACTCATACAAACAAACATACATATTAAAGGTAGCGCACTCGACTCATACAAACAAACATACATATTAAAGGAGCTGGCCTGGCTCAGTTGGTAGCGCGCTCGACTCATACAAACAAACATACATATTAAAGGAGCTGGCCTGGCTCAGTCGGTAGCGCGCTCGACTCATACAAACAAACATACATATTAAAGGAGGTGTAAATGTTTTATGTTAATGAACAAAAAATCACAATTTTTTTTGAAAAAAAATATTAGAAATCTTCAGTTTACATCTTACGAAAATTTTAATACATTGAAATAATGTTTTTTTTTACATTTAATTTTACATGATACTTTTTGTTACACTTAGAACAGTAGGATTAAACAGAACATAAAATACGACACAAACTCATTGCTGATATAAAGAGGACAGTTTATTGATTTACCTTTACAAAGAATTTTAACCACAAAGCACAAATGCACTTAATGATTAAAAGGAACAACAGTCGTACAGGAAAGTTACAATTATTACAATTAGCACCACTAAGTCACTTTAAAAAAGAGAAAGTACAAGTACCTAAAAAATGTCAGTCTTCTAATCATGAATATCCATGCGTTATGTTGTACTCAATTGTTGACATACATGATACATCAATCTTCACTAATGTGTACATAGATACCATACATAAGCCTACACTAATATGTACAGAAATACCATACATAAGCTTACACTAATGTGTGCATAGATACTATACAATGTGTACAGAAATACCATACATCAGCCTACACTAATGAGTACAGAAATACCATACATCAGCCTACACTAATGTGTACATAGATACCATACATCAGCCTACACTAATGTGTACATAGATACCATACATAAGCCTACACTAATATGTACATAGATACCATACATAAGCCTACACTAATATGTACAGAAATACCATACATAAGCTTACACTAATGTGTGCATAGATACTATACAATGTGTACAGAAATACCATACATCAGCCTACACTAATGAGTACAGAAATACCATACATCAGCCTACACTAATGTGTACATATATACCATACATCAGCCTACACTAATGAGTACAGAAATACCATACATCATCCTACACTAATGTGTACAGAAATACCATACATCATCCTACACTAATTTGTACATAGAAGCCATACATCAGCTTACACTAATGTGTACATAGATACCATACATCAGCCTTCACTAATGAGTACAGAAATACCATACATCAGCCTATACTAATGAGTACAGAAAGACCATACCATATCAAATTACACATTTGTGCATGTGTTACAACTATTTCATCTTAAGCAGGGGATGTCACTTTAGTGTAAGTCAATATATGTTTCTTAACCTTAAGCAGGGGACGTCACTAAGGAATATTTATGAGTAGAACATTCATTGTATAATAATGAACAGATAAAATTTAAAATGATTGACTGCCGATTTAAATGTTGATTTTTTATTTTCAGTTTAGCGATTATTCCCAGAACCCTTTAAGTTATTGTTTACTCATCATATCATTTGTCATATCGTGGATAGAAACATGGTTCCTTGACTTCAAAGTTTTACCGACTGAACGAAAAGCCAGGTACAGATTAGGTAAGTACACAGTGGGCAGTACAGAAAAGCATGTCTAGTACCTTACCCAGTAATCACTAGTACATAGTGGACAGTAGAGAATTGTGTCTAGTACCTTACCCAGTAATCACTAGTACATAGTGGACAGTAGAGAATTGTGTTTAATACCTTACCCAGTAATCACTAGTACATAGTGGACAGTAGAGAATTGTGTTTAATACCTTACCCAGTAATCACTAGTACATAGTGGACAGTAGAGAATTGTGTTTAGTACCTTACCCAGTAATCACTAGTACATAGTGGACAGTAGAGAATTGTGTTTAGTACCTTACCCAGTAATCACTAGTACATAGTGGACAGTAGAGAATTGTGTTTAATACCTTACCCAGTAATCACTAGTACATAGTTGACAGTAGAGAATTGTGTTTAATACCTTACCCAGTAATCATCACTAGTACATAGTTGACAGTAGAGAATTGTGTTTAGTAACTTACCCAGTAATCACTAGTACATAGTTGACAGTAGAGAATTGTGTTTAGTAACTTACCCAGTAATCAATAGTACATAGTGGACAGTAGAGAATTGTGTTTAGTAACTTACCCAGTAATCACTAGTACATAGTTGACAGTAGAGAATTGTGTTTAATACCTTACCCAGTAATCACTAGTACACAGTGGACAGTAGAGAACTGTGTTTTGTACCTTACCCAGTAATCACTAGTACATAGTGGATGGTAGACAGTTGTGCTTAATACTTTACCCAGTAATCACTAGTACAAAGTGAAAAGTAGAGAGTCATCTGTCATTCCTTACCCAGTAATCACTAGTTCAAAGTGAGCAGTAGAGAGTCGTATTTAATACCTTACCCAGGAATCACTAGTACATAGTGTGCAGTAGAGTTTCTTGTTTAATATCTTACCTAGTATTCACTAGTACATAGTGGGCAGTAGAGAGTCGTGTTTAATATCTTATCCAGTAATCACTAGTACACAGTGGGCAGTAGAGTTTCATGTTTAATATCTTACCCAGTAATCACTAGTACATAGTGCACAGTAGAGTTTCATGTTTGATACCTTACCCAGTAATCACTAGTGCATAGTGGGCAATAGAGAGTTGTGTTTAATACCTTATCCAGTAATCATTAGTACATAGTGGGCAGTAGAGAGTCATGTTTGATACCTTACCTAGTATTCACTAGTACATAGTGGGCAGTAGAGAGTCGTGTTTAATATCTTATCCAGTAATCACTAGTACACAGTGGGCAGTAGAGAGAGTCATGTTTAATATCTTATCCAGTAATCACTAGTACATAGATAGTGGGCAGTACAGCAGAGAGTTGTTTGATATCTTAATACTTTACCCAGAGAATCATGTTTAGTACCAATAATCATAGGACATTGGGCAGAGAGAGTCATGTTTGATAATCATCTACATAGCCCATGTTTGATAACCTTCAGTAATCACTAGTGCATAGTGGGCAATAGAGAGAGTCATGTTTGATATTTTACCAATAATCACTAGTACAGTACATAGTTGGGCAGTAATCATAGAGTTGAGTCATTGTGTTTAATATCTTACCCAGTAATCAATATCATAGTGGACAGTAGAGAATTGTGTTTAATACATAGCGAACAGTAGAGAGAAGTAATCATGTTTGATACTTTACTTACCAGTAATCACTAGTACATAGTGCATAGTGGGCAATAGTAGAGAGTTATGTTTGATACCTTATCTTATCACTAGTGCCAGTTTAAATCACTAGTAATCACTAGTACAAAGTGGACAGTAGAGAGAGTCATGTTTTTTACCCTAATACTAGTACCAGTAATCATCTTAGTACATAGTGCATTGACAGTAGAGAATTGTGTTTAATACCTTACCCAGTAATCACTAGTTTAATACATAGTTGACAGTAGTAGAGAAGTCGTGTGTTTAGTACCTAGTACACCCAGTAGAGTTTCAATAGTCACATACAGTAGTGACAGTAGAGAATTGTTTGATATCTTACCCAGTAATCACTAGTGCATAGTGGGCAATAGAGAGTTGTGTTTAATACCTTATCCCATTAGTACAATCACTAGTACATAGTTGACAGTAGAGAATTGTCGTGTTTAATACCTTACCCAGTACTATACACAGTGGGCAGTAGTACATAGTAATCACTAGTACATAGTGGACAGTAGAGAATTGTGTTTTTAATATCACTAGTACATAATTACAGCAGAGTAATCATGTTAGATATCTTACATAGTAGTGCATAGTGGGCAACAGTAGAGTCATGTTTGATATTTTGTTTAGTAACTTAATATCTTACCCAGTAATCACTACTACATAGCGAACAGTAGAGAGAGTCATGTTTGATACTTTACCCAGTAATCACTAGTGCATAGTGGGCAATAGAGAGTTATGTTTAATATCTTACCCAGTAATCACTAGTACAAAGTGCATAGAGTGGGCAATAGAGAGTTATGTTTAATATCTTACCCAGTAATCACTAGTACAAAGTGGACAGTAGAGAAGTTTAGTAGTACCCAATCAATTTAATACTTTAATACCAGTACCCAGTAATCACTAGTACATATAGTGGACAGTAAAAGTACATAGTGGACAGTCATTGTGTTTAATATCTTACCCAGTAATCACATAGTGCATAGAATTTTGTTTAGGCGAACAATAGAGAGAGTCATGTTTGTCGTAGTGGGCAATAGAGAGTTATGTTTAATATACCTTACTAGTACCCAGTAATCACTAGTACATAGTGTAAAGAGAGTCAGTAGAGTGCATAGTGGGCAATAGAGAGTCGTGTTTAATATCTTCACTAGTACCTGCAGTAGTTTCACTAGTACATAGTGGGCAGTAGAGAGTTGTGTTTAATACCTTACCCAGTAATCACTAGTACATTGTGGACAGTAGAGAGAGTCATGTTTGTACATTTGTAATTTCAGCAACTCAACATGGTCATACAGAACATTCAAGGTTGTTGCGGGATCCTGAAACGGGAAACATTTCTGAAGGAGAAAATAATGAATACTACTCCCCAATAGACTCACCTGCAGGTAAAACTACAGTAAAATGTTGATGATTCAAACTTTTATGGGTCATCTAGAATAGTTTAAAAATAAGGACTTGACAAATGATTGCTTCAAAACCATATTAGACATATAACATGTATAATATGTGTAAAATTATCCTAACTTTTGTGAATCAAAACATTGAGTGGATATAAAAAGAAGAAGCACCATCATAGGAGAATTTTATCTTACTTAAGTAAATTTTGACTTCAAATTATCTGTATTGATTTCTGAAGTTTGTATTGAAAAGGGCTAAAAAAATTAGATTATAAATTGTTTATAAGTAGGGTTCAATAACAAAATTATTAGGGACTTTGTCAATAGTTTGAAACATTGGGAAATTTGACTCATTGAAGTTTGACTCACCAAAGTTCCTCTGTAATATACAATACATATTGATATACAGCTTTCACTCGATAAACTGCCTTATGCCAGTTTGGCGTTATAACGGGGGCAATATATCGGGGAGAGCTGTACTTAATTTATTAACTTATGCTTTAAAATGCATTTTAAATTATCTATGTATTACAATCCCATGTGTCTGAGAATTGGTCATTGATACAGCCAGTCTTGACCTAATATGACTGTAATAAATAATAAGACATGAGGTAGGGTTGAAGAAATTTAAAAGACCTGAGTCATGATAAAGGATCAATATGTAAACACCCATTTAATAACACCATTTTACCTCACATCTAGAATTTCACCAGTTCTGACTTTTATACTCTCACCTACCCCTGATTCAACATGGGGTGGATATTTTTATTGGTCTTTCTGTATTTCTCTAATTTGGTTTACCTGCACATCAAATAGGTTTCCTTCCTCAAACAATTTTCACATTTTATCAAAAACCATAACTCAGGTTTTATAGCATATTTTTACATTTTATCAACCCTAACTCAGGTCTTTCAAATTTCATCAACCCTACCTCATGTCTTGCAGCACGCTTTCATATGTTATCAACCCTACTTCCAGTCTTGCAGCATATTTGCACGTTTTGGACCTTGCAGCATGTTTTCATATTTCATCAATCCTTACTTGGGTATTGTGGCATGTTTTCACATTTCATCAACCCTAACTTAGGTCTTGCGGCATATTCGCACATTTCATCAACATTAACTCAGGTATTGTGACATGTTTGCAAATTTCATCAACCCCATCTCAGGTATTGTGGCATGTTTGCACATTTCATCAACCCTAACTTAGGTCTTGTGGCATGTTTGCACATTTCATCAATCCTTCCTTGGATCTTGTGACATGTTTGCACATTTCATCAACCCCCAACTCAGGTCTTGTGGCATGTCTGCTCATTTCATCAATCCTTTTTTGGATCTTGTGGCATGTTTGCACATTTCATCAACCCTAATTTAGGTCTAGTGGCATATTCGCACATTTCAACAGCAGTAACTCAGATCTTTTGACATGTTTGCACATTTCATCAACCCTAATTTAGGTCTAGTGGCATATTCGCACATTTCAACAGCAGTAACTCAGATCTTGTGGCATGTTTGCACATTTCATCAACCCTAATTTAGGTCTAGTGGCATATTCGCACATTTCAACAGCAGTAACTCAGATCTTTTGACATGTTTGCACATTTCATCAACCATAACTCAGGTCTTGTGGCAAATTTCCACATTTCATCAATCCTTACTTGGGTTTTGTGGCATGTTTGCACATTTTTATCAACCCTAAGTTATTTTTTGTGGCATGTTTGCACATTTCATCAACCCTAACTCAGGTGTTGTGGCATGTTTGCACATTTCATCAACCCTATAACTTATAGATTATTCAAGTTTTCAAGCTCACTCGCGAAAGTAATCATAGACAAACTCACGATAAAACTGTAAATGTCTGATATCGAGTAAGATGCTTTCCTGGTGTGATTTAAATTCTGTTCATTAGTGAGAGAATAAAAGACCAATTTAATTGATCGTGGTTCTGATCGGATTGCACAAGCATCGATGCAGCTAGCGATTGCATGATTCCTACAAGTAATAGAGTTTTAAAGTCTAGCCAGGTGGTTTTAGCTGATTTATCCACATTTGTCATCGCTACCATGGGTGTTTCGACCCTAAATCAGTTTGACCCATGGTTAAAATTTGTTTAACCCATTTCGTATTTGAGACATCGATCTACATTTTTTACTCCGTTTTTACATACCAAATAACAATGTAATTTTAAGGTTGTTGAATTAACGTTTTTTTCTGTTAAGAAATCAGGGAGTAAAGGGAACTGAATAACGCAACATTTTTAAAGCTGTTGAAAGTTAATTGTTATAGATCTACAGTCATGGGACATAAATATTTGTCACTTATGTTATTTTCTTCTTTGTTTTATATAGAATTACTAGCTTTTTAATGCAGAATCCACTAATTTAAGCAATATTTCAAATATTTTAATTTTACATAAAGGAAATTGAATTCATATTTTAAATCATTTTGAAATTCAGATATACTTTTGTTTATTTTGAGAAAATAAGGATTCTGTGGAGGATAAAATTACTTCAGGTAAATTTTGACATTTTCATGAAAGAATAATTACAGAATTTACAAAATTATTCCTTGAGAAAATATTGTTATTTCTGTAAATAAACATGATAATTTAAAAATACATGTATATTTTAGAAATATCAAATTGTCCTAGATCTACCTTAAATTTGTACAAATTTGTCAAATTCTAGATTTTACCAGCATTTGAAAATTATTGGTTGTATATAAAACAAAGAAGAAAATAACAGGTGACAAATATATATGTCCCATGACTGTACATGTATGTCTGCTGTTTTGCAATGACAATGTAAACATATCATAAAATGTTTAAATTTTACCTGATGCATAATAAAGTTAAGCATCCACTAATTTATTTATTTCAAAGAAATGTTTTGGTTTAAAGATGTACCATGATATATACCATATACTAATTTCTGATTTTAGAAGATCAAGGATGTTTATTCCCAGGTTAAACAGTAACTGCATGTAGGTACAGATATATATTCTTTTATAAATTTGCCAATTCAGATTTAACAAAGGACTTGCATTTCGCGACTTTCAGTCCTTTGATTAATATTTACCGTACCAATAATTTAAAATGTTCATGTAGAATAGTTACCCCCATGTAAAAACTATTCCAGATCATTATTCTATGTAGAAATCATACTGGGGAACATGTAGAAAAATGAATGGGCCAATTTTTTGTAGTCTTCCTAAACTAAAGCGAGAAATATGATGTGAGTGGATAGGATTAAACTGGAAGAGTAGTTTCCCTGATATTAGTACATATAAAGGATTTATATATCTGTGTCTCTATGCTTGAGTAAATGGCAATTTTTGTGTCTGCATGATGTAATGAGAGCAAGAAGAATGTCAAGGTGAAAACGATGGGGAGGTAGGCATACAATGAATTCTGGATGGGGAGAGAACAAAAAGAACCTGGTCCAATGGATGTGTGAATCATAACTATTTTCTAGACTGTTTGCCTCACCTGTAATTTACCTGGATAATTTTGTCAACTTCCACATCTGTCATCTGTCAATTCCCATCAAGGTCTCAGCTGAGTGTGGAGTTTTTCATATTATAGTCATGAGAAGTCCAATGTTTAACTGGATTAGTAGAAAGTGTCTGCAAGAATGTGTGGGAGAGAGATTATCCTAATGTTTTACCATTATTTCATAGTACTATGAGGGTTATATGAATAAACCTGTTATTACATATCAAGTCATTCTTAGGGAATCTACAAGATAAAGAGACTTGTCAACACTATACAGACATTATTATTGTTATTTTTTGAAAAAAAATATTGTGAATCCATTTCTTATTGCATTTCAGTATCACCCTTAAGCACAGAATATTTCCAAGTTTCTTTTTTATTTGGATGTCATTTTCTAATTCATAATTTCAAAGATATGACAATTCACTCTTAGCAACGCCTTATATGCAGATCGGGCAAATCTGATTGGCGGAATGATTATATGCCATTACCTCCATCAAACTCCAATCTGATGTACATTGATACACGGGAACAGCAGCTCGGTTTCAAATATTGAAATAAGAATGGTTGAAAATTGTGCTTGGGTGACATGAAACAGTGACACTTGCTACCCAGAGAGAATGGATAAAGTTACTTTTATTCCATATCTACATCTATATTTTAAAGTGTAAATCATTTGAGCTTAAGAAAGCCAATTATTTTTCACAAGGCAGTTCATGAGGCCCGAAGTCACCAAATTATTCAATACTCAAGTTGAAACTTTTATTTCATTGTTTTTACTATTTGATCGTTTGTAAAACCTTTAGGTTTGAGTGATTAGGAAACATACATGTATTATTATTTCCATCATTCACATAAAAAGTTTTGAGTAACTCTTGTAGACCCTAATTTTCTCGTAAAAATGAATTTATGGAGGCCTACATTGAGTACAGTACTCAAAATTTGAGTAGCCTACATACTCAAACAATTTTTAAATATTTCTTCAATTGAGCAATAGTTTTGATCATTATTTGACCATTATTTTTTGTGAGTTTTTACCTTAATCATGAAATGTTAGTTGAACTTGAGTAAGCCTACGGTATTGAGTAAATTTTGTGACTTCATGTCCGTTTACAAACCATGTCAGAACTACGATAATATATTGCTAAAAGAAAAGAAATTGTATGTAGGCTTCTATTAATTCATTAAAATGCTTTGATTTTTTAAACTGGACCAGTTTTAATGCACTCTGAATATATATATTTTTTTCAAACTGCAATTTAACCCTATCCAAAATCTACTGCAAATAGGAAAGAAAAAACAAAATGTATTTTGTTTTGAAAAATTATTATTATTTAAAATGGCTTCCTGGTTGTTACACTTGCTCTTTTAAACATGAGCACATGAGTTTTCATTGGTTTAAATATGCATTGGCGGATGCAGGGTTTTAGGTAAGAGGGAGGGGAGTGCTTTTGATACCTGCAGTGCCTTGGGATGCAGATCAAGAACTTGTTCAAGGAGGCGGAGGCGACAGTAATGCTGTAGATTGTTTTTCAATACAAGTAGCCCTCAGAAAAACTTTTAAATAGTTAGATAAATTGTGAAGCAATGATTCATTTGAGACTTTGGAGATACGTACTTTTAAAAAACAAAAACTAGGAAATTCAGAAACTTCCAGACACTATCTGATGACAAGCCCCATGCATGGAGGGCTTCAAGTCTAAGATCGAGGCACGATAATTTCAAGAAAACCAGCCATTTATAGAAAAAATACAGAGAACTAAGAGGTACAAACTACTATGTAAATTAACATTTCCCACCAGATATCAGTGAACAAAGATGACAACTCATTGGCATTTCAAAGACATCTAAATAAATAAATCGGAACGGCGGTGAGAAGGAGTTCAGTCAAAAACAAATGTTGAAAATTCCTGGATCCACCCCTATAGATCTCTATAAAGTATATCAATGTGTTTCATGACTATAATTTTGATGTTTATTATCAATAAATTATTTGGAATAGGGTTAACCCTTTCACCCCTGGATATCTATATGGTGTGCTCTTTTATACTGTCTTAAACTAGTCTGATGTGGTCTGTAGGGTTGAAAGGGTTAAGCCTGTTTATCTCATCTGTTCAGTCACTATAGATGTTTACATAGATGACGGAGGTTGAAATACATCAGAGCCATTGCCATAAGTGGGCAGGGAATGGAAAAGTGAATTTAAATAGAAAGTAAAAATTAGATTTTTACTTATCCATATAGGGAGTTTTTATCACAAATATTAAACTTTCTATGTAAATGAATTAAACTATTAATTTCTTATTAAAAAATCAGAATAAAGATATATAAGGAAACTGTTTAATTCTTTGTTTAAAAGTGAGAATTCTGATGAAATGATATAAGAAATGGCTTCACAATCTTTTTAAAAAAATGTGTTTTATGTGAAATATACATAGTAAAAGATAATAATGTCTGTATACTGATCAAACCAGAGTAAATCTTGTCATGTCATACTGATCAAGCCAAGTAAATCTTGTCATACTGATCAAGCCACAGTAAATCTTGTCATACTGATCAAATGATAGTAAATATTGTCATACTGATCAAGACATAGTAAATATTGTCATACTGATCAAGCCATAGTAAAGCTTGTCATACTGATCAAATGATAGTAAATATTGTCATACTGATCAAGCCATAGTAAAGCTTGTCATACTGATCAAATGATAGTAAATATTGTCATACTGATCAAGCCATAGTGAATATTGTCATGTCATACAGATCAAATGATAGTAAATATTGTCATACTGATCAAGCCATAGTGAATATTGTCATGCCATACAGATCAAATGATAGTAAATATTGTCATACTGATCAAGCCATAGTAAATATTGCCATGTCATACAGATCAAATGATAGTAAATATTGTCATACTGATCAAATGATAGTAAATATTGTCATACTGATCAAGCCATAGTGAATAGTATCATGTCATACTGATCAAATGATAGTAAATATTGTCATACTGATCAAGCCATAGTGAATATTATCATGTCATACTGATCAAATGATAGTAAATATTGTCATACTGATCAAGCCATAGTAAAGCTTGTCATGTCATACTGATCAAATGATAGTAAATATTGTCATACCGATCAAATGATAGTAAATATTGTCATACTGATCAAGCCATAGTGAATATTGTCATGTCATACTGATCAAATGATAGTAAATATTGTCATACTGATCAAGCCATAGTAAAGCTTGTCATGTCATACTGATCAAATGATAGTAAATATTGTCATACCGATCAAATGATAGTAAATATTGTCATACTGATCAAG
This sequence comes from Atrina japonica, assembly GCA_030159075.1. Lineage (NCBI taxonomy): Eukaryota > Metazoa > Mollusca > Bivalvia > Pterioida > Pinnidae > Atrina > Atrina japonica. The sequence continues at coordinate 656,001 of BROG01000318.1, read as the reverse complement.
CCATAGTGAATATTGTCATGTCATACTGATCAAATGATAGTAAATATTGTCATACTGATCAAGCCATAGTAAAGCTTGTCATGTCATAATGATCAAGCCACAGTAAAGCTTGTCATACTGATCAAATGATAGTAAATTTTTCATACTGATCAAGCCATAGTAAATATTGTCATGTCATACAGATCAAGCCACAGTAAATATTGTTATACTAAACAAGAAATATAATCTACCCTCCTCCCCTGCCCTAATAAAAAGGAAAAAAAGAAAAAAAGTTACAAAAGTTTTGTTGTCAATTTTTGAAGAAAATTAAAAAAAATAAAAGGTTTATCTATTTAATGTGATGTCTGCCCTTACTGTAAAGTGAGTTTAGGAATAAGATACTGCCCTCTATGTTCTATATTCATAGATATAAAACATGTGTTTTCCAAATCAAATGAAAGCAAAGTATATGAAGTATATATTATAGCTCATATATATAATTGAAATAAGTAATACACAACCTCACACCTTAACCATATTTTAAATTCCATTCAGTTTTTCAATCATTCATAGATAGAACCATTGGTAATGGAATGAAAATTTAAACCTGATTAACTTCATTGAAATGTGGTGTGATTCAAGTCATCAGTTACAAAAGCTTTGATTACTTTTTCGTGTACAAGTCTTTTGTTATTTTCACCATACCTTAGTGTCTATTCCAATGAAATATGGAATTTCAATCTCTTTTTTAATTCCAAAGTCAATGGCTTTTTGTTTTCAACTGGATAGAAATATAAATAGTGACTTGTGTGTAATTGAATTCTGTAAATATATATATAGGTTACATGTACAGGATGTATGTGTAAAAGATTTGTGTAGTCAGAAGCACTGAGTTGTGAGTTTAAAAACCAGTGTCAATGTATCTGTGGTGATAGAGAAATATCAACATTGCTATGGCCCAGTTAGAAATGGTTTAAATGGCATGACTTTAATCAGTTACGCTTGTTAGGGCATGAGTATTACATTTATGTATTATTGGAAATGATCAGTTTTACAGAGCATTGGAAAATATGAGTTTATGATTCTTCGATTTTTATCTTCATCGTGTTCATAATCAGGGAATATTTCTCAGGACAAACTAGATGCAGATATTCTTGTATTTTGTGTTAATTTCGAGTTAAAAATGTCAGCTAAAGTTGCCAATAGATCACATACGTCATTGATGGGAAGATTAAAAAAGCGATTGTTTTCTTCTCACAGCCATCATATAGATGAACAAGGTACAGTGTATAAACTTTGTACAGTGGAACCTGGCTGTTATGAACACTGATGTCACTGACTCTAAGTGGCCTGATTATCCAGGTGTTTTTTTTTAAGTAGCAGTCTAGACTTATTTGATATGTATTATGAAATTTTCCAGAGACTGAATATTTATGGTTTTAAATTAGAGGTAGTCACCTGAGCCAGGTGGTCACCAGAGACAGGTGGTCACCAGAGACAGGTAGTTACCAGAGCCAGGTGGTCACCAGAGACAGGTGGTTACCAGAGCCAGGTGGTCACCAGAGACAGGTGGTCACCAGAGACAGGTGTTCTTTTAGTTGAGGTTCTACTGTATGTACATCTGTATAATCATCTTTTTATAGTATGACTGTCAATTATTTTGGAAACTGATTATTTTATTCCTTTGTTAGAATTCCGTTATGATTATGTGGATTTGTCTTTGTTACTTTTGATATTGACATTTCTCACCTTTACATATTAAAGCCCAAAAGGTATAACACATTTACCTACATATATTGACTTTGATTTGTAAATTAGTTTTTCCTCATTTTTACTTACTCATTATAAATTCAATTTATTTTATGTTTGGGACAGATCTGGGCCTATCGTTCCATAAATCTAAAACTAATTGTATATATGAAAAATTGTAGGATATTGTGAGTATTTGAACATGTTAAAGGGCCATTAGCGGTGTTTTTTGTTTTTTTTTAATATTTTATTGCTTTTTTACAACTAATGATTGATGTACAATCACAAAAAGAGATAATACCATGCACATGCATAATTATTCTTAAATTCCCTATAGAATATATACTTGTAAATATGTATTTTAGACTAATTACATGTATACCTATATCAGAATGCCATATGTCTTAAAGCCCTCATTCAGAATAATGACAGTTATAATAATGATAATCAACAAACACAAACCCATCTAAAGATGATACTGTTAAAAATACAAACATTTATAGAATACTTGTACAGGATGTTGCGTAGTTAAGTATAATATATATAGCATGAACAGATTCTTATAAGAATTTGACAGAGAATTGAGTGTTTTACAGATAATATAGAAGTCTCTAAAGTTAATATTACAATAAGTTATACATTCTGTTTATACAGTTACCTGTCAGAAACAGAAATGCTGATATAGAGCTTGATAAACCAGTCACATATGTGTTGATTGGTCAGTAATGTATACCACTGATATAGAGCTTGATAAACCAGTCACATATGTGTTGATTGGTCAGTAATGTATACCACTGATATAGAGCTTGATAAACCAGTCACATATGTGTTGATTGGTCAGTAATGTATACCACTTATATAGTGCTTGATAAACCAGTCACTATGATTGGTCAGTATGTATACCACAGATATAGAGCTTGATAAACCAGTCACAATGTGTTGATTGGTCAGTATACCACTGATATATTGATAAACCAGTGATGATGGTATACACTGATATAGTGCTTGATAAACCAGTCACATATGTGCTGATTGGTCAGTAATGTATACCACTGATATAGAGCTTGATAAACCAGTCACATATGTGTTGATTGGTCAGTAATGTATACCACTGATATAGAGCTTGATAAACCAGTCACATATGTGTTGATTCAGTAATGTCACTGATATAGAGCTTGATAAACCAGTCACATATGTGTTGATTGGTCAGTAATGTATACCACTGATATAGAGCTTGATAAACCAGTCACATATATGTTGATTGGTCAGTAATGTATACCACTGATATAGTGCTTGATAAAACAGTCACATATGTGTTGATTGGTCATAATGTATACCACTGATATAGAGCTTGATAAACCAGTATGTGTTGATGTCATAATGTATACCACTGATATAGAGCTTGATAAAACAGTCACATATGTGTTGAGAGTAATGTATACCACTGATATAGAGCTTTAAACCAGTCACATATATGTTGATTGGTCAGTAATGTGATATAGATAAACCAGTCACATATGTGTTGATCAGTATACCACTGATATAGAGCTTGATAAACAGTCACATATGCTTGATTGGTCAGTAATGTATACCACTGATATAGAGCTTGATAAACCAGTCACATATGTGTTGATTGGTCAGTAATGTATACCACTGATATAGAGCTTGATAAACCAGTCACATATGTGTTGATTGGTCAGTAATGTATACCACTGATATATTGCTTGATAAAACAGTAGTGCAGTAATGTATACCACTGATATACTTGATAAACCAGTCACATATATTGGTCAGTAATGATGATATAGTGCTCAGTCACATATATTGGTCAGTAATGTATACCACTGATGTAGAGCTTGATAAACCAGTCACATATATGTTGATTGGTCAGTAATGTATACCACTGATGTAGAGCTTGATAAACCAGTCACATATATGTCACCACTGATATAGAGCTTGATAAAAACAGTAACATATGTTTTGATTGGTCAGTAATGGATCTTGATAAACCAGTCAATGTACTCTGGTATACCTCTGATTGAAATTGATAACTTGATTACATTCATTTCACTTTAAACAACATACACTGACAATATATCATAGGTTAGACTCTCATTGAAATACTTTTATTGAAAGTTGTACAAACAGAACAATATATTTCAACTTTGTTTTAAATATCAGCCCAAAACAAATTGACTAATAATATTACGTGTTTTGTTATTACAGGTAAATTACACTTAAAACTTAAACCTTGATGCAAAAGAAAATTTCATGTTCATTTTCTAGTTTTGGATGTCAGGGGTTGGATGGTGGTTGAAATGTTTGTCATATTTCTATGATAATTTAAACAATTTTATTCAAATTCTTATATGAATAAAGTATAAGCAATAGAATACTTAAAGTTGAAACTATGGTTCAAAATAAAATATACATACTATTAAAATTTCTGTGACTTGTCATACCGATATTGTATGACAACGTGTTTTGTGTCAGTATGTGGAGTTGTCGTTTGTGACGTAGTCCTGGATTTTGTTGCTGGAGACGTATCTGCTTTTGCTTGTTTATGAATGGCTGAGGAAAAGTTGGTGAGAAGAGAAGAGTCGGTGTGTGTAGTGCTGTGGGTCGTAAAGTAGTAGGTAGAGATGCTGTATTCCTTTTGTCCACCAAAATACAACTCTAGGAAGAACACAGTATAAGTTAATCTGTATTTATTGACAAGCCGCAACGATAAAAAAAGTAAATCACATATATATAAAAATCAAAAGTAAATAGGCCAAAATATTGAATCTGAAATGACAATGAATAATAAGTTACTATAGTTGGATGTGTGACCAAAATGTTCTTGGTCTCCAAACAGAGTGATGAGTCGGGTGTGATCAGAAGTGTGTCTGATTTCAGAACTGAGGAATTTAAATTTGCCAAAGTATTAATGAGAATTTGGGAAAATAGTTTGTAAATAATAGATCTAGTATAGGTTTGAAAGGTGTTGAGTTAATAGACCCTTTCACGATAACTGTGTTCCTACTAATTTCACCTGCGCACAAACAATTGCTGTGTGGTATCAAAAAGTTTCGTGCCCAAAACATTTCTACCCATGACAGTTAGTACCCAGTTAAAGACTAATTGTTTCCTGTGTATGATTTAAATTTCATTGGGTGTGATTTGTGTTGAGTATGAAACTTCTTGTTACCACTTGGAAGTGTTAAGTGCACTGGTGAGATTAGTAGGAATGCAGTTATCATGAAAGGGTTTATTTCTGAACAATAAAAAATTAAATCTTAGACAGATGTACATATACATGTACATATTAGAGAAATTAGATAAGTCCATAATTGCTTTGACAGTAAGAAAAATAATTATGTAAAGAGAGGATTAACATGTGAAGTACATAAGTTCATTTCCTGTATTATAATTATTGTCCAGTTGTAACAAAGTCTAAGCACATATGGTGGTTAAAGCATAAACAATTAAATCTGTAAATTGATAATTATAATCCATGAGTAAATAGAAACACTATTCCAGAAATAAGTAGAAAAAAAATGTTGGTATTTAGGTTGGTGATAATTGTATTCATCTAGCTGGTTTTCATATGGTTTTGTCAGAATTTAAAGGTATACATTTGTTTGTGTAGAAAGTCGTACATTTGTACGGTATTGAAGATTGCGGTAAAACCTTTTCAGTAACACTTCATGAAAATGATTTGTTATTGCTATTTCCTTTTGATATTCATTTTCTGTTTAACTTTTGATTACAAATGGAAGATTTATACTTTATAGATTTAATCTATATCAGGTGTATATATATATATATTTTAAAAATCAAGCTGTATTTTAGAATTTAAATACATATGTTTACCTAATGCAGTGTTGGATTTTTTTGTTATATGTCAGGATAAAACAGCCTTGGTTGTGGTTGATTGATTCTCTAACTATATCTGAAAAAGATTTTTCTGTAATCAATGAACTGAAAAGCCATACAATAACACTGACATGAGATAGTAAGGGAAGCATTACAAAATAAACTTCCATAATGTATGTACATTTTATTATTTACTTCAAAAATGTGAAATGGCTTTGTTTTCATGTACTTTAATACTTTTTAGTTCAAATATGTTATGCTTTTAGTTTTTATATATTGATCTTATAAAGAAAAAACTAAATAAGTAGAAAAAAAAGGATATTTATATTGATGATTTGTGTAGTCACTGATGCCCCGGTAGTTTGACTTTCCATGAGAAGGAAACATATTTGTCATTGTGAATAGAAAATTCATGTTTGTAAGCCAATTCCTACCCATTGTTGGAACTACACCTGGGTGACATTGATGTAAAGTATGGCCATTGTTATCAGAACACTTAGTGGACACTTTTTCTGTGCAGTTTTGTGGAACTGAACCAATATTTGTATTTATCTTTGATTAGCTAGAGGATTGTTAAAATATATACATGAGTGTGAGACTCAATGTCACATACAAATGTCACACATATATGTCACACACATGTCATACATATATATATATATATATATATATATATATATATATATATATATATATATATATATATATATATATATATATATATATATATATATATATCACATGTCACAAATATGTCACAGAAATGTCACACATGTCACATACATTACACATGTCACACCTGTCACATACATTACACATGTCACACCTGTCACATACATTACACATGCCACACCTGTTTGTCACACAAATGTCACATGTATGTCACATATATGTCGTATAACTATTGAAGTTGAAGTGCAATAGTGTGTACTGAACATGTTGGTTTTAGCTTGGTCTAAAATGAAAAGAGAGCTATTGCCATGGCCCAGTGTCTGTTGTCTTCAATCATGAATGATAAATTGACCAGATGAGCTCTTGAAGTCTACTTAGCTTTTTGTTTTGTCATCTTATGCAATTCTTTTACTTCTTATGGAGAACATATAGACCAGTTTCAATCAGATTTTGAAGAAGTATTTCCATTCAAATGTGGTTTAATTTTGTGAACACAGAAACTTCAAAGGGGGACCAAAAGGTCCAAAATATGGCACATTTTTAAACAAAAAATGTCCTTTTTTGCAGTTTCCGTGCTAATAACAAATATCCCATTTTGTTCAAACTAAGTTAAATAAATGCCCAGAGGGCTTGGCCAAGTTTGATTGCCACTTCTGGGGAATGTTACTTGGTGGAGTTATGGCCCCTTGATTAACAAAAAATGTCATTTTACCACAGATCTGCTTAGCATCATTATAAGTATATAATATTCAGTCTATGCTTATTTCAACCGGTTCACTTTATTCCATAATACATGTTCAATAATACATCTAACCTGTGTATAAGGCTTTAGTTTTTGTTCTATTTCCAAGCAATACATCTTGTGTCAAAAAAATTATATGATTCAACCTAACCTAAAAAAAGTTGACCTACTTTATGATTATATTATTTTACAATTATTATTTATTATATATCTATCATTTATATTTATATTATATTATAACATAATTATCATGTATATTTTTTATTTATCATTTTCTTCTATTATATTAAATTAATATTTTTTTATTTATATATTATATAATCTAATCTTAAATACATTTCATTTTATATATAATATAGTATCTTTATTTATATTTATAATTAATATCTTTATATATTTTATATTTTACCTATTTATATTTATATTATTTAAGATATATCTCTTTATATTTTTTTTATTATAATATAATATTTAATTATATTTACTCTATATATCTATTATTATTATTATTCTATATTTATTCTTTATATATTTATCTAATATGAAAATATTATTATATATTTATCTTATTAATAATTTGCAATATTTATATATATATTCTATTAATTCATATATAATATATATATAATTTATCATAATTAATTATTTAATACTTTATAGATTTAGTATATTTATGTTTTTTTATATTATGTTGTATTTACTTTTATCATATATATATTACTATATATTTTATACTCTAACATCTTGTATATATGATATATTTATATTTGGTATTTTATTATTATTATTATTTATCCTACCTTTTTATATTATAAATATATATATTCATATTTAATTATATGTTATTTTTTATTATATTATTATATATAAAGTTTATATTAAATTCGTATTATTTATAAAATTATATTTATTTTTCATTTATATATAATTTATTTATAATTTCATTATTATAATCTTCATTGATATATAATGTTCTAATTATTATAATTATAACTATTATATATATTGTTTAATTATTATTATTATTTATTTATTAATATTTGAATTAAATTATTTAATATATTATTATATATCAAAATTTATATATATTAAATATAATCTTAATAAAATTTTATATCACATCATAAATTATTATAAATTCCTTATATAATATTAAATTGTATTATATTATATATTATTACTTTATTAATTTATTTCCATTATATTCTTATTTTATTATATATTTTATTATTTATGTATTTTCATATATATATTTTTATATCTCATAACATTAATATTGTCTATGTCATTTATGATATTCTATAATTATATATTATATTATTTTCTTATAAATATTAATCTAGATATATTATATTTTATTTATATTATATTTTATACTCACTTTGAATTCATTTTTATATTAATATTTATATATTTTTAAATTGTTATATTCTTACATAATTTGATATAATATATAAGATATATATATATCATATAATTATATATTATATAATATCTCATTATAATTATATAATTTTAATTAATAATATAATCTTAATATTATTTAATCCATTATTTATCATTGTATATTATAATATATTTATTATTATTATATTATAATTTTGTATTACATCATAAATCTTTTTTATTATATTAATAAATATATATATATATTTTATCTATTTCAAATAATTAAATATATCATTATATTATTTCGTTATAATAATAATATTTTTTTTCCATTTAATTTATGTATTTTTACATTCTTTATTATTTATATATTCATTAATATTATTATGTATATTATCATTTTATATTAATTTTATATATATTATAAAATTTTATTTTATATATTATATCAATTATCTGTATTAATCTATTATTAAAAAAATTTATTATATATAATTATTTATTATTATATTAATTTTTATATATTTTTATTTTTTTATATAAATTATTCATAATATATATGTTTATTTATACATTTTCTATTAATATTAATTTTATTCATATTATTTAATATATTATATATCTCATGATTTATGATTTATTATATAAGTCAATATATATTATTATTATAATGTTCTTTTTAACATTTTATATCTTAATCTCTTTTTATTATCATAATATTATTTTATGTTCATAATTTATATATTATATTTACTATAATATTCATAGTATATATATATTAATAATTATATTCATTTTAATTATTATAATCTATTCAGCTATAATCATATAAATCTTATTATTTTATTATTATTTTATATAGTTTAATATTTATTTCCTAATTATTAATATTTACACAGTATTTATATAATTTAAATTATATTTTTTATGAATATATCTATTATTTTATTATCATTTAATATTTAATTATATATTTGTTAATTCATATTATATTCCTCTATTAAATAATATTAATTTTATCATAAATATATTATATTCCATAAATTTCTTAATATACTTAATTTAATATTATCTAATATTTTTATAAATATTATATGTATTTATATATAATTTGTTTTTATTTTTTTTTTATCTGTATCTATATATCTATTATTATATTTTATTTATTTTATTTATTATTTTATTTATTTATAATTTTATTTAATGTTTAATTTATTATTATAGATATTATTTAATAACAAGATATTATATTTAATATTTATATATTTTTATTTTATTATCATTATATATTTATTTTTAATGATTATTATATTATTTATTAATTTTATATTAATTATTATCTATTTATTTATATTTTTATATTCATTATCTTCAGATATATTTTAAAAATATATAATATAATTATATATGTTTTATATTTATATAATCATAATATTAATTTTATATATCATAATTATATAATTTTAATTATGTTCATATAAATGATAGATAAAATATTTATCAATATTATTCATATCTTAAATTAACATTATAGAATTTATTTATTATTATTATTATTATTAAATTGATTTTATATATTTATATTTATTTTTTTTTTAAAATTAAATATATTTTATCATGTATTTGATCATTGTATTGATATATTAGTGATATTATATATGTACTTATATCTATATTTCATTATTTATATTTAACCTCATGATAATCAATAATATCGAAATATTAATTATTTATACAATATATATTATTATATTTATTTATTATTATTATATATTTTATTTTATTAATTATAATATATAATTATTTTATATTTATATTATTTATTTAATTTTCTATATAATTATTCATCCAATTTTGATTTTTTTTTCATCTTTTATATATCTTTATTTATATAATTTTATTAATTTAATACATTTATTTTATATATTATTGATCATATAATTATATAATATAATCTATTATTTTATATTTATATATATATATTTATATTGTAATATTATTTATATTTATTATCCCCACCTAAGTTATAATCTATAATATATTTATATTATTATTATCTAATTATTAATATTTAGATTATTGAATATTTCTCTCTTATTTATATCTAATATTTTAATATATATATATTCATATTATTTAATTATAAATTTATTTTAATATTAATATATTTATATATATTTATCAATATAATTCTATTTATATATATAAGGATTATATTCATATAATATCTTATTAATATTTATTTTATTTAATATGTTATTTATATTTAACTTTATATAAATAATATTATATGAATATGTCATTTTAACCACAGATCTGCTTAGCATCATTATAAGTATATAATATTCAGTCTATGCTTATTTCAACCGGTTCACTTTATTCCATAATACTATGTACTATAAGTTATGATTATTATGTACATATAATTATTATATATATTATTATAATGAATATAGATTGATATATATATTTCTAATTATATTTTATTATTTATTCGAGTGTAATTATTTTATAAAATTATTTCTTTATATTCATTGTATAATACATCTAACCTGTGTATAAGGCTTTAGTTTTTGTTCTATTTCCAAGCAATACATCTTGTGTCAAAAAAATTATATGATTCAACCTAACCTAAAAAAAGTTGACCTACTTTATGATTATCCCTTTACGAAAGGGGGAAAGCGGGGGATATAAATTCTATGAAAAAAGATTTGTAGAAAGTTGTTAGGAAGGATATGTACAAAAGCATGTACTTTACATGTTGTTTTTTAGCTCAACTGAACTGAAAGTTTAAGTGAGCTTTTCTGATCGCCTTTTGTCGGTCATGCTGTCAGTCATGCTGTCCGTCAGTCCATAAACTTTTCACATTTTCAACTTCTTCTCAAAAACTGCTGAAGAAATTTGGCGAAACTTTATAGGAAGCAAGTACTCGAGGTACTCTATCAAGTTTTTTTTTTTTTTACCAGATCAACACAGAGGTGGATCCAAGGTTGGGCAAAATAGGTCTCAGGGCATACCCCTCTTTGAAAATTTTCTCCAGAACTGCTACATGGATTGAAGTAGTAATTGCATCTGAGTAATTAACATGGTTGCAAGATACAATTTCCTGTTTTTGGAATAAATTGGAATATGAATTTTTGACATGTTTTTGACATCTTCCCCAACTATGTCATTTTCATTCATTTTTAAGTCTCCTCCACTCCCAAGGAGTGTCATGATAATTTGTGAATTGAGATTCCCATATTTGTAAGATACCAACACAGTTCAGGTGAGTGATGTGGCTCATGGGCCTCTTGTTTATTGCAGATGATAGATGAATGTTGAAGTTGATTTGATATAAGACACTCTGGTTGTTTTTGTTTTTGTTTACAGGTTCAGATGATGAAACAGAGCACAGCAGATACCAAAGTGTTCCACATTCCAGATCACATAGTCGTCAGGCAAGTCACTCATCCATAAACAGTGTTTTGGGGCTAAGGGTAGGTGGCACTTGATCATTATATGGGAGGTAACCCTGCACAAACTAAGCCAGCTTCAAAAATGGATGCAAGAGAAGGTTTGAAAAGAGATGTATATTTCACTACATTTGTAGTTGTCTATGCAGATCATTGACAAGTGACCAGTTGTGTGGAGTAAAGAATTTATAATGTGGGGAAATGATTTGCTGTATTGACAAAGGATCTGTTGTATGGACAAAGAATCTAGTGTTGGCAAAGGATCTGTTGCATGTGCAAAGAATCTGTAGTATGGGCTTAGTATCAAGTGTGGGCAAGTATCTGTTGTAGGGACAAATAATCTAATGTAGGCAAAGGATCTGTTGTATGGGCAAATAATCTAGTGTGGGCAAGTATCTGTTATATGGGCAAAGGATCTAGTGTGGGCATAGGATCTATTATATGAGCAAAGAATCTGTAGTATGGACAAAAGATCTGTTGTGTGGGCAAAACTCAATTGTGTTGGCAATGTATATGTCAGTGAACAAAGGATCTGTTGTGTGGGCAAATGATCTGTTGTATGGGGCAAAGAATATATTGTGGGGACACAGGAGCTGTTGTGAGGACAAAGGATCTGTTGGGTAGGCAAATATCTGTTGTGTTGGCAATGTATACTATGTAGACAAAGGTTCTGTTGTGTGGGCAGTGTATACCAAGTAGACAAAGGTTCTATTGTGTGGGCAGTGTATACTAAGTAGACAAAGGTTCTGTTGTGTGGGCAGTGTATACCAAGTAGACAAAGGTTCTGTTGTGTGGGCAGTGTATACTAAGTAGACAAAGGTTCTGTTGTGTGGGAAGTGTATACCAAGTAGACAAAGGTTTTATTGTGTGGGCAGTGTATACCCAGTAGACAAAGGTTCTGTTGTGTGGGCAGTGTATACCAAGTAGACAAAGGTTCTGTTGTATGGGCAGTTTATACCATGTAGACAAAGGTTCCGTTGTGTGGGCAGTGTATACCATGTAGACAAAGGTTCTGTTGTGTGGGCAGTGTATACCAAGTAGACAAAGGTTCTGTTGTTTGGGCAGTGTATACCATGTAGACAAAGGTTCTGTTGTGTGGGCAGTGTATACCATGTAGACAAAGGTTCTGTTGTGTGGGCAGTGTATACCATGTAGACAAAGGTTTTGTTGTGTGGGCAGTGTATACCAAGTAGACAAAGGTTCTGTTGTTTGGGCTTTGTATACCAAGTAGACAAAGGTTCTGTTGTGTGGGCAGTGTATACCAAGTAGACAAAGGTTCTGTTGTTTGGGCTTTGTATACCAAGTAGACAAAGGTTCTGTTGTTTGGGCAGTGTATACCAAGTAGACAAAGGTTCTGTTGTGAGGGCAGTGTATACCATGTAGACAAAGGTTCTGTTGTGTGGGCAGTGTATACCATGTAGACAAAGGTTTTGTTGTGTGGGCAGTGTATACCATGTAGACAAAGGTTTTGTTGTGTGGGCAGTGTTTACCAAGTAGACAAAGGTTTTGTTGTTTGGACTTTGAATACCAAGTAGACAAAGGTTCTGTTGTGTGGGCAGTGTATACCAAGTAGACAAAGGTTCTGTTGTTTGGGCTTTGTATACCAAGTAGACAAAGGTTCTGTATACCAAGTAGACAAAGGTTCTATTGTTTGGGCTTTGTATACCAAAGTAGACTTTGTATACCAAGTAGACAAAGGTTCTGTTGTGTGGGCAGTGTATACCAAGTAGACAAAGGTTTTGTTGTGTGGGCTTTGTATACCAAGTAGACAAAGGTTCTGTTGTGTGGGCAGTGTATACCAAGTAGAGAAAGGTTTTGTTGTGTGGGCAGTGTATACCAAGTAGACAAGTAGACAAAGGTTCTGTTGTATGGGCAGTGTATACCAAGTAGACAAAGGTTCTGTATACCAAGTAGACAAAGGTTCTGTTGTATGGGCTTTGTATACCAAGTAGACAAAGGTTCTGTATACCAAGTAGACAAAGGTTCTGTTGTGTGGGCAGTGTATACCAAGTAGACAAAGGTTCTGTATACCAAGTAGACAAAGGTTCTGTTGTGTGGGCTTTGTATACCATGTAGCTGTTGTGAGGACAAAGGATCTGTTGGGTAGGCAAATATCTGTTGTGTGGGCAGTGTATACCAAGTAGACAAAAGTTCTGTTGTGTGGGCTTTGTATACCAAGTAGACAAAGGTTCTGTTGTGTGGGCAGTGCATACCAAGTAGACAAAGGTTCTATCGTGTGGGCAGTGTATACCAAGTAGACAAAGGTTCTGTTGTGTGGGCAGTGTATACCAAGTAGACAAAGGTTCTGTTGTGTGGGCAGTGTTTACCAAGTAGACAAAGGTTCTGTTGTGTGGGCAGTGTATACCAAGTAGACAAAGGTTCTGTTGTGTGGCAATGTATACAAGTGCAAAGGTATACCAAGTAGACAAAGGTTCTGTTGTGTGGGCAGTGTATACCAAGTAGACAAATAATCTGTTGTGTGGTGCAGTGCAATACCAAGTAGACAACAGGTTTAAGTGTTGTGTGGGCAATGTGTATACCAGTTGTACAAATTAGACAAAGGTTTTGTTGTTTTATCAGACTTTGGCAATGTATATTAGTAGGCAAAGGTTCTGTTGTGTGGGCAGTGTATACCAAGTAGTACAAAGGTATCTGTTGTTTGGGCTTTGTATATACCAAGTAGTTATATTGGCAAAGGTTTAAGTGTATACCAAGTTAGACAAAGGTTCTGTTGTTGGGTAATGTGTTATACCAATTTGTAGACAAATTGCCTGTTCTGTTGTTTGGGCAGTGTATACCAAGTAGACAAAGGTACTGTTGTTTGGGTAGTGCATACAAGTAGACAAAGGTTCTGTTGTTTGGGTAGTGTATACCAAGTACCAAGTGAGTTTTACTAAGGGTCGTAAATCAAGACGTAGGCATAGATGTAAACGTAGAGTTTACGATTGTTTTTCATGTGTGCAGACTGTGTTTTACTTTACTCATAAGGTAGTTTTAAACCTAAGTCCAAACATAAGTAACGACCAGAGCTCTTCAGTTGGAGATAGATAAATAAACATATCAACAGAAGCTGCGCATGTTTTGTATTTACTTTTATCCTCAACTTTTTGCCAATCACAAGCATTGGTATTGAGGAAAATAATAACGGGGAGAAAAACTAAACCGCATTGGACAGAAGCTAATATGAAATTCTTTGTAGACGAGTATGTTAATGCAAAGGGAAGTTAGAAATAAATCAAAGACTTTAAAAAACTGAATTAGATCTAGTTATTAAACAACTTTTGAAATATGTGAATATGTGAAATATTGTGTTTGTTTTTGAAATTATGCCTGTGTTCATAGTTAAAAATTCTAAAAACTTCAGATTCCACATTAACATTTTCCTGGTGTTACTTGTTTTAGTCTTAAACGAGAATACTGTGGTATGTCATAATACTTAATATAAAATAAAATAACATTATATCGTCAAGTATTTGCATTTCCAAAATGAGTTTGTTATTTCATCTATATATCTGTTATTTGTTTGCATAAAAATATTGATGAAAGACAATAGAAGCGAAGTGGATTTTGGTATATATGCATTTACATTGATCAGTTTTGATAAAAATAGAGTTAAAAAATCTAATTATACTAAATTTTAAGGTACTGGCAACTGTCTCGTGGCATATTAAAAATCTAAAATTAAACATTTAGATTGATGTTTTATTATTTTTCAAATTAATTTCTAAATGAATTAAATAGAAAAGAGATATATATTCAAATAAATACACAAAATTAGCCCTTTAGTAAGGCATCAACAGCTGAGGGAGACAACTCAAAGACAAAACCTGACATCACGATTCATTTGAATTTTTTTTGGGGGGATCTAAACTTACATGTAAATTTACGTCTGCCATATGGCACACATAAGTTTTCATGTAAATCTACACGTTGGCATAATTTACAACTTTTAGTAAAATGCAAAATAATCATAAGTTATAACTACGTCTACATTTATATCTATGTGTGGATTTACAATCTTTAGTAAAATGGAAATGTTTATTTAAGTTGGCAAAAGATCAGTTATATTGGAAATGTGGAAATGTATATTTAAGTTGGCAAAAGATCAGTTGTATTGGAAATGTTTATTTGAGTTGGCAAAAGATCAATTGTATTGGAAATGTTTATTTAAGTTGGCAAAAGATCAGTTGTATTGGAAATGTTTATTTAAGTTGGCAAAAGATCAGTTGTATTGGAAATGTTTATTTAAGTTGGCAAAAGATCAGTTATATTGGTAATGTATATTTAAAATATCAATTGTATTGGCAATGTGTATTAAGTTGGCAAAAGGTCAGTTGTATTGGGAATATATATGTTAGTTGGCAAAGGATCAGTTGACTTGGTAAATAATTTTTTGGAGAAGCCTACACTTATCTCTGTTTACTGCTATGTCTTACAAAGGGAGTTAATCAGTGATAGATGCCCCAATAGCAGAGGAAAACAAAGACCATGATACACATTATATGCAGGTGTTGTGTGATAGTTAAACCAGGGACCAGCTTAACTAATTAGACAAAATGCAGTATACATGGTATAGTTAGCATGTGATAGTTAAACCAGGGACCAGCTTAACTAATAAGACAAATTGCAGTATACATGGTATAGTAAGCATGTGATAGTTAAACCAGGGACCAGCTTAACTAATTAGACAAAATGCAGTATACATGGTATAGTTAGCATGTGATAGTTAAACCAGGGACCAGCTTAACTAATAAGACAAATTGCAGTATACATGGTATAGTAAGCATGTGATAGTTAAACCAGGGACCAGCTTAACTAATAAGACAAAATGCAGTATACATGGTATAGTAAGCATGTGATAGTTAAACCAGGGATTAGTTTAACTAATAAGACAAAATGCAGTATACATGGTATAGTTAGCATGTGATAGTTAAACCAGGGACCAGCTTAACTAATAAGACAAAATGCATTATACATGGTATAGTTAGCATGTGATAGTTAAACCAGGGACCAGCTTAACTAATAAGACAAAATGCAGTATACATTGTATAGTAAGCATGTGATAGTTAAACCAGGGACCAGCTTAACTAATAAGACAAAATGCATTATACATGGTATAGTTAGCATGTGATAGTTAAACCAGGGACCAGCTTAACTAATAAGACAAAATGCAGTATACATTGTATAGTAAGCATGTGATAGTTAAACCAGGGACCAGCTTAACTAATAAGACAAAATGCAGTATACATGGTATAGTTAGCATGTGATAGTTAAACCAGGGACCAGCTTAACTAATAAGACAAAATGCAGTATACATTGTATAGTAAGCATGTGATAGTTAAACCAGGGACCAGCTTAACTAATAAGACAAAATGCAGTATACATTGTATAGTAAGCATGTGATAGTTAAACCAGGGACCAGCTTAACTAATAAGACAAAATGCAGTATATATGGTATAGTAAGCATGTTCAGAAGTGAAAGGGCTCACAATATATTCCATCAACCACAGTCGCACACCGAATGCCTTTCCTCATGTGTTATTATGTATAGTCTTATAGTATCTTACCCAGACATTTTTCCCCCTAGTTATCAGCTAGATGTCACTGTTACCATCCCATAGATGCAATACTATCATACTCTGTTACCTCTATCTAGATGTTATCTGATTTGAAAGATTCAATAATGTAAATTTATCTTTAAGGTTCTGGTTTAATTTGCAAGCGCAGCGAGCTCTTTATTGTAGAAATATTGCAACTTGAGTCAAGTCCAAAAATTACAGCGCCCTCTTACGGTCACAGTCCTCCAGTGTGTACTATGGGCATCAAAAAGTTTCAACCGGTACAACTTAAAAAACGAGGCTTTGCTTAGAAACATGGCGGCCGATGAGTTTGTCGACAGCCCAAGCCTGAAATTGCCGGATTAATAACAGCCTAGATATATAATGACGGCTTATCAACATCTTTCTGTTCCAAGAAAACAATGCCAAATACGCCTTCTTACCTATAATTTGGCAACAATTTCAACATTATTTAAAGCGAACAAAGTGAACACTTTATGGTAAGGGGGTAAACACTGTCTGCATCAATATACACCACTTGGTTTTCCTAACCCGATGTTTTACATTACGATGTAACAATGACAAAGCTGTGCTCGCTTCAAGGCAATGCCTTAGTTCATATTATGTTTAAATATCATGTCATGAATATAATGTCTGAAATAGCTATAAATCTGTCTGGGTTTAAATGATACATCCTAAATCTGAGTGACTTGTAATGTGCAAAATCTGACAAGAGTCATTACCTATTTTGGAATACATGTATAACCATTGCGAGTTAGATTTTTAGCCCATCATCAACAGATGGTGGGCTATTAAAATCGCCCTGCACCCGTTGTCCGTTCTTTCATCCTGAACAATTCTTGTTACCACTATTTCTCAGAAAGGACTGAATGGATCTCCTTGGACTCTGACATGAAGGTTCCACTTGAGATCTAGTTGTGCATATTGCATTTTCAGAGAGATTGGAATCTAACATGGCTGACAGGTGGCCATCTTGGATTTTGACCAAAGGAAGTTTGTTACCGCTTCTTCTCAGAAACGACTGACAGGATCTCCATGAAATTTGACATGAAGGTTTCCCTTGAGGTCTAATTGTGCATATTGCATTTTCAGAGAGATTTGAATCTAATATGGCCAACTTGGATTTTGACCGAAGGAAGTTTGTTACTGCTACTTCTCAGAAACGACTGACAGGATCTCCATGAAATTTGACATGAAAGTCTAGTTGTGCATATTTACATTTTCAGAAGGAAAAGAATCCAACAATGCTGGCAGGTGGCCATGTTGAATTCCATTCTCTATGAAAATGTAATATGTTTAGTTCAAGTTCAGTTTCACAATAAATTTTGTGAAAAAAGTATTTCACAGAAATATGGATTTAAATTCAAATTCAGTGTTATGACACAAAATAAGAGAAAAGAAGAGTCTCTCATAGATCAGACATAGAACATTCCATGGTGGTCGCCAAGATACCACGGGGATCTCTTGTTGTTAATATTGAACGCCATAAATTTGTAAAGTATTGATATGGGTATAAGTAGCCTTCAGTAAAATCACTGATCATGTATATCTACAGTAAAATCACTTACAATGTATAATGTAGTGGTATGGTTAAATGTATAGTAAAACCAATTTAAATGACCCCTAGTTGGATGGCTTGACTTTAGTAGCCATACTTTAAGAAATCCTGTAACAAAAAACTTTGATATGTAAATATCTGAGATGTGCATGGCAAAGGCACAAGCCCACATCATTTCTAACCCATGAAAAAATGCCACAGACTTTGTAATTGAAAAATCAGAGAATTGAATAGAAAATCAGAGGTGCAGATTTTAACCAAAAAAAATAAGAAACTTGACCCAAAATGGAGAGGTTGGCATCCCTGCTGTTATAAATTACCATACTTCTGTAGCAGTAGTGGTGTTATTTAAGGACATAAGGATATGTATATGACACAATTCATTGCAAATCTACCAATAGAAAGATAGTATGTTCATGAAAAGTGTAAAACTCTGTAACATGTATAACATTAACTCATTTACCCCTAAAGACACATTTGGACTGGCCTAAGTCATTGATAAACAGAAGAGTCTATTGTTTTTCAGGGGTTGATGAGTTACTGAATTTTCTAGATATATAGATTTGATAAAAATATACTAATTATCTCTCCTTTTCTTCAAACAGGAACAAGAGTATATGAAACTTGCAAAAGAAGCATTGGAGGCTTTATTAGAGATGGTTAATATGACCTCAGAGTGGAAATTAGAAAAAGACATATCGCCTACAGATTTAGTACAGAGTTCATATATCAAGAGACTGAAACGCAAAGTTTTCAAACTTCAGGTATTTGTCTGTGTTATATCAGAGCTAAGATCTACTTCATCACTGGTATTCATTTTCATCTTATATAGTGAAACCACACCATTATGATTACTTAACTAACTGACTCAAAGTGGGTCTGATTAGCAGTGATACAAGGGGCCTCCTTGATTGTGTGGTTAGATTTTCATGCTCTAACACATGAAGTCTCACTTCTGGTCAGCATGGGTTTAATAAAGTCTACTGTCATCCATAATTTCTTTGTGCCTTGCCAGAATATATTAATACTTCACATAAAAGTTGTTCATATTGAGGCGTTGTGTCACAACCTTGGCTAAAGTCATATCTCAAAGGTCACTGTGACAGTCTGCCTTTTTTTTGTCTGGAGCATATCTTGCACACCGCAAAAGGGAATGTTTTCAAACTTCACACCACATTTCTTAATGAGGCAGTGTTTCATGACCTTGACTCAAAGAATACTTCAAAGGTCATGGTCACTATGACGGTCTTCCAAAAGCTAACATTTCCATAATGGAGAAACCCTTTAACAATTTAATTATAATAGGCGCAGTGTATACTATAAGGGGTACACTTGATATGATCAAATTCTTGTTTTATAGAATGACACTTAAAGAACATTACCATTTTATTGGGAAAACAATTTTTATCTGAAGTCTATTCATACACATTTATGATTTTACAGGGAGAAATCGATATTGCCCCACAGGTAGTTTGGGAGGATACAATAGTTAATGTCAATGATTCCCCAAGTTGGAATCCTACATTGCTATCAGCTAAGGTAAGTTGGTCAACATTCAGCAATATTTGCTGAATATTGAGTTATGGGACTTTGAATTTTTCATGATTGACTTTGTTCTTTGGGATACTGTAAATCCGGTTTTATTTGCGAGAATATTATTTACATGTAATTTTGCAAGTGCTCTTGCATAATAAAGTATGATAATAGTATGATGAAATGGGCATTCGAAATTGCGAAAATATCAATTCATGAATAAATCTAGAACTAGTTTATAGCGAAAATAAAGTCCCACGAAAATTTCCAGATTTGCAGTATATGATCTGACTTTTGATTTTGATGTTTTAGACAATCTCACTTTTGATTGTGATGTTTTAGACAATCTCACTTTTGATTGTGATGTTTTAGACAATCTCACTTTTGATTGTGATGTTTGAGACATGATCTGGCTTTTGATTGTGATGTTTGAGACATGATCTGGCTTTTGATTGCCATGTTTTAGACAAGATCACACTTTTGATTGTTGATGTTTTAGACATGATCTCACTTTGATTGTGATATTTTAGTCATGATCTGACTGATTGTGATGTTTTAGTCATGATCTCACTTTGATTGTGATGTTTTAGACATGATCTCACTTTGTGATGTTTTAGTCATGATTTCACTTTGATTGTGATGTTTTAGTCATGATCTCACTTTGATTGTGATGTTTTAGACATGATCTCACTTTGTGATGTTTTAGACATGATCTCACTTTGTGATGTTTTAGACATGATCTCACTTTGATTGTGATGTTTTAGACATGATCTCACTTTATGATGTTTTAGTCATGATCTCACTTGATTGTGATGTTTTAGACATGATCTCACTTTGATTGTGATGTTTTAGTCATGATCTCACTTTGATTGTGATGTTTTAGCCATGATCTCACTTTGATTGTGATGTTTTAGACATGATCTCACTTTAATTGTGATGTTTTAGTCATGATCTCACTTTGATTGTGATGTATTAGCATGATCTCACCTTTGATTGTGTTGTATTAGTCATAATCTCACTTTGATTGTGATGTTTTAGACATGATCTCACTTTGATTGTGATGTTTTAGACATGATCTCACTTTTGATTATGATGTTTTAGACAATCTCACTTTTAATTGTCATGCTTGAGACATGATCTCGCTTTTGAATGCCATGTTTTAGACATCTCACTTTTGATTGTGATGTTTTAGAGAATCTCACTTTTGATTGTGATGTTTTAAACATGATCTCATTTTTGATTAGGATGCTTTAGACATGATCTAACTTTTGATTGCCATGTTTTATACATGATCTGGCTTTTGATTGCCATGTTTTAGACATTGGAGGTTGTGGATGATTCTACAGATATATCGTACAACATAGCTGCTGAGGCTGTAGGTGGTCTTGTTTCGGCTCGAGATTTTGTAAATCTACGTCACTGGAAAAAGGTAGATGATATGTATGTAATAGCAGTTAATGGTTGTACATCCAGTGATATGCCACCTCAGAAAAAATATGTCAGGTAAGATTTTCTCTGACATTATTTTGACATAAAAGTTCCTATTGATTGTCTTGTGTTGACATGTTTTGATGTTACGCCTTACTGTGTTGTCAACTTACTTGCTGTTACCTTTCAGGGGTGTAAAATTTTTCAAAGATCAACTTGCCCTGTCAAACTAGTAAGTTCCAAGCATGACTCGCCCTAATCTGAGTTCCACTTGCTCTTCAAATTTTGAAATATTGATCTAAATGTATCTATTATGAGTCCATATATATATATATTTTTCTGTTTATACATGCGTACATGTTTATATGTTGTTTTGTTTTGTTGTTTTGGGTTGTTTTTATTTGTTTTTTTAAACTTTTGTTACCAATTTGTTTTCAAATATATAATTTTGATTAAAATGTTAAAAAACCTTGACACATTTCTACTGGTCTAAGTAATTGATTTACAGAAGGATCTATTATTTTTCAGGGGTTAACAAGTTAAATATACATGTATTTGATTTATAATTAAATGTAATTTGTTTAAAAAAAAAACTTATTAAAAATGTAACTATAAAAAGTTTTAAGTCCCTGGTTATTAAACATGTTATTTTATTATAATGATAATGATGATCATTTTTTATCAACAGAGTATAAGTAATCAATATGATTGATATGAATTATACAGAATTTTAAACCTGTATATTTATATATAAATTTCTACGTATGTATGAACACCAAGCCTAGAGCATGTCCTTACTATGCACCATTATTTACCTCCAAACAGTTTACCAATAAATAGTTCAAAGGGAATCATGTCCAGTCACCCTGTTGTCACCTTATTTAGTGGTGCCTTTGTATTGTTCTCTTAACAGAAACAGGATTTATCAAAAGAAATGAATTATGTAAAATTTGGGCTAAGAGAGCTAGACATATAATTACAAAAGTCCAGTAAGACATGTAAGACAAAAGTTCTGGTAGATATCCTACTTCTGTGTAACGGGGATTATTTTGCTGTCACACTATGTAATGATTTCTTCTACTGCAACACTTAATGGTGTAACTAAATGGTGACTTATAGCAAATGAAACATACAAAAATAACAATCTATGTTTACTGTGACCAGCTATGACTATACAGAGGTTCCAAACAGGAACTCCAGTACCAAAATGTTGACAAGCTGACATTAATTCCTAAGTCTGCAATATAACTGAATATATATACATGTAGTAACAGAATACAAAATAGGATATAAAAACACATTTAAAAAAGAGTTATACAAAGATGAGGAATCAGTGTGTTACAGTCAACTTCTACTGGTATTTGTGATTTTATGTGTTCTATTTATTTGTGTTCTGTCTT
The DNA here is from genome assembly GCA_030159075.1 of Atrina japonica. Classification (NCBI taxonomy): domain Eukaryota; kingdom Metazoa; phylum Mollusca; class Bivalvia; order Pterioida; family Pinnidae; genus Atrina; species Atrina japonica. The sequence goes on along the minus strand of BROG01000318.1, from coordinate 632,659 downwards.
TGTTCTGTTTATTTGTGTTGTTTATTTGTTCTGTTTATTTGTGTTGTTTATTTGTTCTATCTATTTCTGTTGTATATTTGTTATATCTATTTCTGTTGTTTAGTTGTTCTATCTATTTCTGTTGTTTATTTGTGTTGTTTATTTGTGTTGTTTTTTTGTTCTATTTATTTGTGTTGTAAATTTTTTCTATTTATATGTGTTGTTTATTTGTTCTATTTATTTGTGTTGTTAATTTTTTCTATTTATATGTGTTGTTTATTTGTTCTATTTATTTGTGTTGTTAATTTTTTCTATTTATATGTGTTGTTTATTTGTTCTATCTATTTCTTCTGTTGTTAGCTTAACTGTTAGAAGAACAGAAGAGCTGCTGTCACTGTCAGCATAATCCTTTTTCTGTGTTAAGCTTTTTGTTTCAGTCCATTGTTGGCTGCTTTGTTCTAATTTTGACCCAAAGTTTTAGCTCACCTGAACTAAATCATTTACTATATGAATAGTACTGCATTAAAGAGCACCTTGAGTGGAAAATGAAAATTTCTGTATTTAAAGAACTCATCATTCTTAGAACAACATCGAAAACCCAATCAAAATCAGTGCACATGTTTTCGAGTTTTTAGCAAGAAACTTAAAAACTCACCTTTACGGAATGCTCAAGTAGCCAGTAAGGGGCAGAGCTTCGTGTGACATCACAATGCGGACTCCGGTTGCGAAGTACTTGCTTTACTACAGGCTTTGTATCAGCGGTGCCTCAGGTGTGGACGGCAAATAATACACTTGCTGGTTTATTGAGTGAATATATCTTTGTGTACTATAATGTAGGAATAATTGTTTTTAACGATCACAGTCGTGGTTTTTGTATACATCACAGGCGGCCGTTCCTTTTTCTTTATAAAACATGAGAGCACGCGAAAGAAAAATTTAAGGGATAAAAACTCAAAATAAAGCGTGGTACTCTAAATCAAGCATAAATAATTTAAACCATCTGTCCGTAAATGTGACACACTGAAAAGCCAAAATCATGTTCGTTATATGATTGCATTTAAATAAAATGATTTCATATATTTTAAGTGTCAAAATAATGTTTTATTTGGGAAATTTTGTGATTTTACCAACGATGAATATGACTTGCTTTCCAGTCCACTTTTTTGCCATGCCAGTTTGCTGGAAGTGGAATGTATTCTTAATTAGTTTTCCGAAAGCAGGCAAAATCGCTCACTTTGGCAGTCAATATCTCGAGAACGCGCCTACCATTTTTGATCGGGTTTTCAATGTTGTTCTTAGAACAACAAGTTCTATAAATACAAAAATTTTCATTTCTCACTCAGGGTGCTCTTTAAGCTATTATGTTTCAGTCCATTGTGGGCAAACTACTGCAGCTAATGCCATGAAACTTCACATGCACATTGTCTAGGGTCATTATTTAACAATGCAGGGGGATGCTGTTTGCTGTGGCCTAATTTTGACCCAAATTATAACAAGCATAAAACAGACAAGCTTTATGGTCTATATTTTTTTTCTATGTTCTATCTATTTCTGTTGTTTATTTGTTCTATTTATTTCTTTTGTTGTTTATTTGTTCTATTTATATTTTAGGGGAGAAAGTGGTCCCAGTGGTATGGTGTTTAAATCTGATCCTAATGATCCTAACAAGTGTATATTTCAATGGTATTTGAATTCAAATCTTAAGGTAAGTAATAACGGTAAATAAACAGAATGTCACTTATTATTGATCCTGTTGATATCTTTTGAACCTGAAATTTTTTAATTATAATTTCAAACAAATAAGGATATTTGCCAAATTTTTTTGTGAGGCAGAAAATATTTTGACATTGTGAAAAGTGAAAATTAGAAATAAATGTATTTGATTTACTGTAAACTGTCTTGATCTACTGTAATCTGTCTTATTTGATCTTCTATAGGATGTCTTATTTGATCAGCTAAAAGCTGTCTTATTTGATCTTCTATAAGATATCTTATTTAATCTACGAGAAGCTGTCTGATTTGATCTTCTCTAAACTGTATTATTTGATCTACTTTAAACTGTCTTATTTGATCTACTTTAAACTGTCTTATTTGATCTACCGTAAACTGTCTTATTTGATCTACTTTAAATGTCTTATTTGATCTACTAAACTGTCTTATTTGATCTACTTTAAACTGTCTTATTTGATCTACTTTAAACTGTCTTATATGATCTACTCTAAACTGTCTTATTTGATCTACTTTAAACTGTCTTATTTGATCTACTTTAAACTGTCTTATTTGATCTACTTTAAACTGTCTTATTTGATCTACATTAAACTGTCTTATTTGATCTACTTTAAACTGTCTTATTTGATCTACTTTAAACTGTCTTATTTGATCTACTTTAAACTGTCTTATTTGATCTACTTTAAACTGTCTTATTTGATCTACTCTAAACTGTCTTATTTGATCTACTTTAAACTGTCTTATTTGATCTACTCTAAACTGTCTTATTTGATCTACATTAAACTGTCTTATTTGATCTACATTAAACTGTCTTATTTGATCTACTCTTGGCTGGCCTATATGATATTCTCTAAGCTGTTTCATTTACTGTCAGATCAGTGCAATATCATTTGTTTTATTTCAGGGTTGGATACCACAGCAAGTGATTGATCAGGGACTTACAAGTGTTCTAGTAGACTATTTAGCTAATTTACGAAATCATGTAATAGACCTAAATCAAAATAAATCATGATATTACCGTAGTGTTTCCTGGTGATTAAAATGACTAAAGACAATGTCCACTAGATTTGGGTGTCACTATTGTGAATTTTATGATACTAGACAATAAAAGTCATCAAACTATTTTAATCATGAATCTATAACATATTGTGACATGGTTGTAGACATGATATTGTGACATGTTATAACTCATCAGAGACATTGTGAGGTGTAAGTATATATTGCAAGGTGTTAGTATGATATCAGAGACATTGTGAGGTGTAAGTATATATTGCAGTTGTTAGTATGATATCAGAGATAGTGTAAGCTCTTTGTATGTACTTTTTATCATCATTGAGACAGAATGGTATCTAACACTGTATGTGAGGGAGTGAAAAGGAATAGATATAGAAATAGATGATAGATTTAATGAATACTATTTATTGAAGTCTAAAATGATCTTGTTTTTGAGACTGTCAGTGTTATATTTTGATTTGCTGATTATTGAACATTGGCATAATTTTCTTTTTATTCTATAAATAAATACACATGGCATGAGACTTGTACTTTGATCCTAATTTTATGACATGTTAGCTTTACCATGAATAAATGCACGTTATGGGGCTTGAATCATGATCCTAATCTTATGACATGGTAGGTTTACCATAGATAAATACACGTTATGGGGCTTGAATCATGATCCTAATTTTATGACGTGTTAGGTTTACCATAGATAAATACACGTTATGGGACTTAAATCATGATCCTAATTTTATGACGTGTTAGGTTTACCATAGATAAATACACGTTATGGGGCTTGAATCATGATCCTAATTTTATGACGTGTTAGGTTTACCATAGATAAATACACTTATTATGAGGCTTGAAACATGATCCTAATTTATGATGTGTTAGCTTTGATGTTCCTCATTCTGCTATGAGGCAAGTAAATAAGTTGAGAGAAATGACGACAGATTTGACAGCATTCTGTAATTGTAAGCCTTCTGTGGACATATCTTGTAGCATGTCCGTGTATATATATATATTTTAATGTTATACATCTTTTTATGACTGAAAATGATCTTTCAAAATTTGTGTAGTTTAACCAGCCTAATTGAAAACCAATTTCTTATCGCTCCTGTTCTCTGATATGTTGCCTTGGAGATAGCTGAAAAAATAAATATACTTTCGAGATCTTTTAAGTCGCATTTTCATTGGTCAAACATGACACACCTGCAAGAGGTCATTCACATGTGACCCCATAGTGGATTTTGTTAGATCCTCTATGCTACATATCAGAAGACAAAAGCGATGAGAGATCAGATTTTAATTAGATTTTAGTATAACCTGATTCTTTGTAGCGAAATGGATGCACAGATTAAGGACATTTGTATCTCATGTTCAATTCTTTATATCTTAGCTCTGAAATATCTTCCTAATGTGTGCAATATGTCCTCAAACAGGTATGTAGAGATCCTCCTATATGTACATGATGTATGCACAGTTTTAGATGTCCTCAAACATGTATATAGATATCACATACGTCTATGTAGATATCACATACGTCTATGTAAATATCACATACGTCTATGTAGATATCACATACGTCTATGTAGATATCACATACGTCTATATAGATATCACATACGTCTACATAGATATCACATATGTCTATGTAGATATCACATACGTCTACGTAGATATCACATACGTCTATATAGATATCACATACGTCTATGTAGATATCACATACGTCTATGTAGATATCACATATGTCTATGTAGATATCACATACGTCTATGTAGATATCACATGTCTATGTAGATATCACATACGTCTATGTAGATATCACATATGTCTACGTAGATATCACATACGTCTACGTAGATATCACATATGTCTATGTAGATATCACATACGTCTATATAGATATCACATATGTCTACGTAGATATCACATATGTCTATGTAGATATCACATACGTCTATGTAGATATCTCATACATGTCCTCAGATACAGATATTGTCACTTGACCACCTCATTGCCCAGGTACAGCTAGTGTAGAGATAAACTCTCTCTCTCTCTGTCTGTGTCTCTCTTTCTGTCTGTCTGTCTCTCTCTCTCTCTCTCTTTTGTATTCTGAAACTGGGAAGAATATAGTTATGGGTAAAAATGGCACGGATTTAAGTGTTACCATGTGACTGTTTTACAAAAGCTGACAGGGTATTGAGGATTACCCTGTCAGAAATGAAGTTTCTTCATGAGGCATCAGAAAATTGATATTTCTGACAGGGGAATCGCTGATACCCTGTCAGTTTTTGTAAAACAGTCACATAGTAACCCTGTTCGAATGCCTGTACATTTTAAATTAGCATTTTTAAAATGACAGAAACGAGATGAAACGTTTACTTATGCTGGCTCTTACCTTTATCTTTGACCAAATTATTTTGTTGAGTTTATTGATCTGCTTAAAAATACTGTTTTTTCATATGGATTTGTTAATTTTGATACCAATTTAGTGGATAATACGATATATTTTTTATGTTTGGTATTTTAAACAAGGAGCTCTAGACAGTGAAAAAATGTTTCAATATACATTGTATTACAAAATATGTAAAAAGTAAAGTTCAGGAAGTGCATGGAAGTCTGCCAGCAGAACTTTATGTGATGTCATATACAAAAACTAGCAGTGAAAGCAGCAAGTTTTCAAAGTCATCGAACAATGAAATAATGCGAAGCAGACAGTGCATTAGAATATAGGGTATCACTCAAGCTATGACATTGACAGAATGGTCAACTGTTTAGTACAATATTCCAAAGAAAATCTAAAATAATGGATGAAAGGAATGAACATGTAAAATTATTTATTCTTAAATTTGGACACATTTTTTTCCTATTCAAAAATGGCGTGTTTTTGTAGAAATATAGAATGACTAGACAGCAGTTTACAAAAGGTCATAAATCAGTATTTGGCCAAATGTGTATTATAATGTACAGGTATGATAAGTTTTGTATGATTTTATGGTAAATTTTGTATGATTGTGTATGGTAATTTTATATATGATGGCATATAGGAAGTTTTGTATGACTGTTTGGCACATTTTTTATGACACTGATTAATTTATTATAGTGTATGGTATTTTTATGCAAGTCAATAGTGTATGGTGTGTGACATTGTATGGTAAATTCTGTATAAGAGTGACTGGTAAATTTGCAGATTACTGATATGACCTTTTGTGAAATGCTGTACTTTTCTGAGTAAGATAACATTAATAAATACCACATACAAATATTTTAGAGATTAAACTTACGGTAGTTAACATGGAAAAGGAAGCTTGTTATGTTTTACTTTGTACTGGAATTATGATTAAATCATATTTCTTTTAAAAGTCAACTCCTGTTTCACATTTTATTTTTCTTGAAACAGTTGCCAATTTCTTTGTATAAGATGTAACTTTTATTGTGTGTAATAAGTTTTATCATTCTTCATTTAATATCTATATATATATATATATCTATCTATATATAGATATATATATATATATGTGTGTGTGTGTACAGACATGACAAGATGCTTTGTATATTAGTATGTTGTAATGTAAAATTTTATCATATTACATTTTAGTTTTCCCGTAGTTATAGAAATATCTAGTGTCAGGTTAGACAACTTTTATTTGCACATTAGAAATGTGGAAGCACTTTTTAATATATGATCTAGATATGTTTTTTTAGATTAAACTAGTAGTCTTGAAGACAGAAGCTGTCTTGTGATACAACATGTATTTCCAGTCATACATGTTTGTCTCCTGTATTTTTTTTACCTTTTTGTGTGTGTCCCATGAAATCCATGTAATTTGTTTATGCTTTTTGTTTTCAGTAAGCCCATGTACGTGTTCCAGATGAACTGTGTATCAGTGTTGCAGCATAGACCCCCCCCCCCCACAGTTTTCCTCCTGAAAAAAATGGGCACAGGTTAGACTCCCCCCATGGTGAGAAAAAGTGCCCCAGTATATAATTTCTCCCTTACATAAATGCACAAAATCAGTACAAGGTTTCCCGAGGGAGGGGATAAACTGCCCTTGGCTAGAATTCCTCCTCTTGTTTCCAGATTTCAGAATAGAAAATAGATGTGCTTTTAAAAATTGATTGACATAATCATGATAATGCAGTCTAGATATGAAAATATAATAATATTGTTAAATGTTTAAAAAAGAAAATATTTATTGTTGTAGTCATTGAAGTTTTGAGGTATTTATGCTCAGACTGATTTAGTTATTAATAATATGTAACATTTAAGTTGACTTACATGGAGAAGTGTTACCAGAAAATAGACATGATTTTCTTCTGAAAAATAATATATATATATATATCCTGTACAAAATTAGAGATACAATAATAATTATGATATTTTTCATTATGTATTGGGAAAGTATGTTGAACATTAACAAATCAGAAATATTTTCTTATTCTGAACTTAATATATTAATTAAACAAGTCAACAAAGACCTTGAGCATATCTAATGACTTTTAATATCAGATTTCATTTTCAATCATTTTATTTTTTACCAGAAATTAAAGTTGATCTGTTAGTCTTTGGTCCAGATGCTTGATAAATTTCTAGCAATAGAAACAGACACAGACAGATAGCTAAAATGTGATAAGGTGGGAAAGTGTGCTGTCATTTGGGGTAGGGGACATTCTATACTGGTGCTTTTTCATAAGGGGAAAGTTGGGTCTGGATTGATTCTTCCTGGGGGGAGTCTAACCCAGGCCTGTTCTTCTGGGTGAAAAGTATTATGCTACAGCACTGTTAATTTCTTTTACACTTTGTTATTTATTTATTTGTTACATGTAGGCCTTGGAAATCCTGTAGCCGTGATAATTATGACAAATTAATGATGTACAGTCATGGTAGTGTTGCTAGAGAATTTTCAGTTTTTAATACGCCCGCAGTTAAGGCGGGTGTATATAATTGGTATCACCCTGTCCGTTCGTTCGTCCGTCAACATTTAGCTTGTCCAGAACTTTTTAAGCAAAGTACATGTACTGAAAAAGATTTTATTCAAACTATACAGTTGTTCTTTGTAACAAATTCTGGAGACAAGTCAGATTTCAAGGTTGTGGTATGGAAATGTAGGTCACAGTTACTATTTTTAGAAATTTAGCTTGTCCAATTGACCCAGGGGTGGATCCCGATTTGGGTAAGATATGTCCAAGAATGTACCCCTTCTCGAAAATATTCTCCTGAACCACTGTATAAATTGAAAAATTAAATGTGTCTTATTGATCTACATGTACAATGTATGATTCAAGGTTGTGTTTTTTGTAGAAATAGGAAAATAGGTTATTGACATATTTTTTCCTGTGGTGCCCTCTTAAGTTAGGGTCTGGACTTATTTCATATTAGGAATTCATATTAAAAAAAGTGTAAGTGACTGAATATTTATCGTCTTAAATGTGAGGTCTTCTTTATGCAATGTTCCACAGTATTTCGTAAGATACCAACTCAGTTCAGGTGAGCGATGTGACCCAAATGGGCCTCTTGTTACCAGTAAACAAGGATATGAAGTCGTGTAGTATTTTATAGCATCTGTTCAATGTAACTATTAAGGAAATAGTCCTTGTACCAGTACATGCTGTACAATAGTACAGTACAAAAATCTGTATGTAAAATGTATGTTATATAAAGATACTTCAGTAACTTAGACATTGGAGTTGAAGTTATGTACCTGCACAATGTGCGTTGTGTGTTTGTTTGTGTGTGTACATGTATGTATTGTATGTGTGAATGTCTGTATGTGTGTGTTTATATATGTATTGTGTATCTTTGTATGTATTGTGTGTGTGTGTTTGGGTGTGTGTGTGGTAATGTTGTGCATTGTTAAATCTGATACAAGTTAGTTGTTGAAAAGTAAACTTTGTATTACAAAACTGAGATTTTGTGCATTTTATTTGATAACAAAATGAAAAAGAAATCCAGTTACAGAAAGAAACCAAGCAACTGACAATGACACATTCTAGGATACATGTATAATCATTGTTTTCAAATATTGTATTCTTTGTACAAAAATTGTTGTATAATTGAAATTCTATGTGACATGGGGACAAGATAACACTGTGTAATTCTGGACAAGATAACACTATGTAATTCTGGACAAGATAACACTATGTAATTCTGGACAAGATAACACTATGTAATTCTGGACAAGATAACACTATGTAATTCTGGACAAGATAACACTGTGTAATTCTGGACAAGATAACACTATGTAATTCTGGACAAGATAACACTGTGTAATTCTGGACAAGATAACACTATGTAATTCTGGACAAGATAACACTATGTAATTCTGTTTAACTCAGTCACCCCTTGAGTCACATGTGGACTGGTAAAGTTATTGTTTTACAACAGAGTCCATTGTTATTCAGGGGTCGATAAGCACATTATGTACAACATGTAGCACTTTACTGGCTGTAATGACTAGGAAATGTATGTGTTATGAAGTTCCTATTTATACATTTGTAAATTATAAATGACAAATACATTTGAAATGCGCTATGTTTTCTTATTTGTTTATCCTCAGTGTTAAAGTAAACTTACATTAATGATGTGTTGTAAAGAATTATGTTCTAAATCACATGATTACAAAATGACAAAGCATTGAAACAATAAAAATATTTGTATACTTTGAATTTCCAAGCTCATGATTTATAAAATGACCATCAGCATCTAAGATCTGTATACAAAAATGGGATAAGGTTTCATTTTGATTTTTGTTTTATGCCAAACTCAACAATTTTTCAGTTATATGGTGGTGACCAGTTCTTAATGGTGGAAGAGAGAGTCTAATTACTATGTACCCTGGAAGAGACCACCGGCCTTCCACAAGTAAACTGGTAAACTTTCTCACAAAAATCAGCTTGGGTTCCAGAGGGGCTTGAACCTGCACTGACTAGAAATGAGAGACTTCATGGTTCAAAGTGCCATGCTCTAACTATTCGGCCATGGAGGCCCCTGGGATAAGGTCAAAGTGTACAATGATTATAATAATAGAATGGAATCTCTCAATAGGTCAGAAATGTAATGATGATAGTAACACAATGGACATAACTCAGGATGTCAGAGGTAGGTGATATAATGATAATAGTTATAGAATGGACATCTCTCAGGAGGTCAGTGATATAACGATAATAGTAATAAAATGGACATCTCTCAGGAGGTCAGTGATATAATGATAATAGTAATAGAATGGACATCTCTCAGGAGGTCAGTCATATAATGACAATAGTAATAAAATGGACATCTCTCAGGAGGTCGGTGATATAATGATAATAGTAATAGAATGGACATCTCTCAGGAGGTCAGTCATATAATGATAATAGTAATAAAATGGACATCTCTCAGGTGGTCAGAGGTCAGAAATGTAATGATAACAGTAACAGAATGGACATCTCACAAGAGGTCAGTGATATAATAATAATAGTAATAGAATAGACATCTTGCAGGAGGTCATTGATATAAAAGATAATAGTAGTAGAATAGACATCTTGCAGGAGGTCATTGATATAAAAGATAATAGTGATAGAATTATAAAAGATAATAGTGATAGAATTGACATCTCACAAGAGGTCAGTGATATAATAATAATAGTAATAGAATAGACATCTTGCAGGAGGTCAGTGATATAAAAAATAATAGTTATAGAATTGCCATCTTGCAGGAGGTCAGTGATATAAAAGATAATAGTGATAGAATTGACATCTCACAAGAGGTCAGTGATATAATAATAATAGTAATAGAATTGACATCTTGCAGGAGGTCAGTGATATAAAAGATAATAGTGATAGAATTGACATCTTGCAGGAGGTCAGTGATATAAAAGATAATAGTGATAGAATTGACATCTCACAAGAGGTCAGTGATATAATAATAATAGTAATAGAATAGACATCTTGCAGGAGGTCATTGATATAAAAGATAATAGTGATAGAATAGACATCTTGCAGGAGGTCAGTGATATAAAAGATAATAGTGATAGAATAGACATCTTGCAGAAGGTCAGTGATATAAAAGATAATAGTGATAGAATTGACATCTTGCAGGAGGTCAGTGATATAAAAGATAATAGTGATAGAATAGACATCATGCAGGAGGTCAGTGATATAATAATAATAGTAATAGAATTGACATCATGCAGGAGGTCAGTGATATAAAAGATAATAGTGATAGAATAGACATCTTGCAGGAGGTCAGTGATATAAAAGATAATAGTGATAGAATTAACATCTCTCAGGAGGTCAGAGATGGAATGACAATAGAATGGATATTTCTCAGGAGGTCATCTTGATATTATGATAATAGTAATAGAATAGACATCTCTCAAGAGGTCAGAGATGTAATGGTGATAGTAATAGAATGGACATCTCTGAGGAGGTCAGAGATGTAATGATAATAGTAATAGAATGAACATGTAATGATAATAGAATGAACACCTCTCAGGTCATATTGATAATAGTAATAGAATGGACACCTCTCAGGAGGTCATCTTGATGTAATGATAATAGTAATAGAATGGACATCTCTGGAGGTCAGATGAAATGATAATAGTAATAGAATGGACATCTCACGTGAGGTCAGTGATATAATGATAATAGTAATAGAATGGACATCTCTCAGGAGGTCATATTAATATAATGATAATAGTAATAGAATGGACACCTCTCCGGTCATATTGATAATAGTAATAGAATGGACACCTCTCAGGAGGTCATCTTGATGTAATGATAATAGTAATAGAATGGACATCTCTCATGAGGTAATCTTGGATGTAATGATCATAGTAATAGAATGGACATCTTTCAGGAGGTCAGAGGTCAAATGTAATGATAATAGTAACTGAATGGACATCTCTCAGGAGGTCATCTTGATGTAATGATAATAGTAATAGAATGGACATCTCTCATGAGGTCAGAGATGTAATGATAATAGAATGGACACCTCTCAGGAGGTAAACTAATGATAATAGTAATAGATTGGACATATCCCTCAGGAGGTCAGAGGTCAATGATATAATGATATTTACTAAGATAACACCAAAAATAAGACCCAGACAGGTTTCAGACAATATGTGCAGTGACCATGACCTTGTGGATATGACCTAGGTTCAATGTCATGACACACCCTTTGATCATACACAACAATTGTGTGAAATAATATCTCCATCCAAGGTAACATTATAGTCACAAGATTGATGGACTGACAGTTGATTACTATATACCATGTTTACCTCCCCAATCCTTGTTTGCAGTGATAATAAGAAAAGTAAAGTGATCTTAAAAAGTGCAGAACTAACAGATGTAGATGGCCCCTGTATTAGTTTGGTTTATGTCTTTGTATATCCATCCAGAATGGCAAGCAATCAAAGCAAGTAAAGTAAACAGCCCATCACCCAGTCAGTTTAGGTTCCAGTGGGATGCAATCCCAAGCTGATTAGAGGCGAGCTTTCATGGTTTAAAGTGTGATGCTCTAACCACTTGACCAATGAGGCCCCGACACTGACTAGAAGTGAGAGACTTCATGGTTTAAAGTGTGATGCTCTAACCACTCAGTTACAGAGGCCCCAACAGTGACTAAATATGAGAGACTTCATGGTTTAAAGTGTGATGCTCTAACCACTTGACCAATGAGGCCCCAACAGTGACTAGATATGAGAGAATTCATGGTTTAAAGTGTGATGCTCTAACCACTTGACCAATGAGGCCCCAACAGTGACTAGATATGAGAGATTTCATGGTTTAAAGTGTGATGCTCTAACCACTCAGCCACAGAGGCCCCAACATTGACTAGAGGTGAGAGATTTCATGGTTTAAAGTGTGATGCTCTAACCACTTGACCAATGAGGCCCCAACAGTGACTAGATATGAGAGAATTCATGGTTTAAAGTGTGATGCTCTAACCACTTGACCAATGAGGCCCCAACAGTGACTAGATATGAGAGAATTCATGGTTTAAAGTGTGATGCTCTAACCACTTGACCAATGAGGCCCCAACAGTGACTAGATATGAGAGATTTCATGGTTTAAAGTGTGATGCTCTAACCACTCAGCCACAGAGGCCCCAACATTGACTAGAGGTGAGAGATTTCATGGTTTAAAGTGTGATGCTCTAACCACTCAGTCACAGAGGCCCCAACACTGACTAGAGGTGAGAGACTTCATGGTTTAAAGTGTGATGCTCTAACCACTCAGCCACAGAGGCCCCAACATTGACTAGAGGTGAGAGACTTCATGGTTTAAAGTGTGATGCTCTAACCACTCAGCCACAGAGGTCTCCATAGGCAACTCTTGATAGTAATGTTTCCACATAAATTAATTGACCTGTATTGAATCTTTTGTTTCCAAAATGTTTTTTGGCAAAGAAGCACTTTAAACTTGTCCAAATGATTCCTCTCCCTATTATAATTCTTTATGTCTCTCTTTGTCTGTCCGCTTCTCTCTCTCTCTCCCTCCTTCTTTTTCTGTCTCCTCCTCTCTCAATCTTTCTCACACACACATACACACGCTAACACATACACACAAAATATGCACTAACACAGATACACTAAAACTTACACACATCCACATACTGGTAATGTTAGGATAACAAGAAACAACACATTTCATCGATTTATTTACTAGTGACATAACACAAGTTCTCTATATTGCACAACACCGTAATAAATTATCAGAATGAGACATCAACATGATCAAATAACAAGCTCATCAAAATGGACTTCAAATCCAGGTGAGCTAAAAATAACCATAAATGATGACCGTGCCTTTAACACACAAACCTTGTTTGGAATGAAAAGAAATAGACGTTATACCCCTCAACATCATACAGTAACAATAATCATGCAATGGTCGGCTAATTTATCTCATGGTACACCATGAAATATTAATTTACACTATGGTACAGCATGGAACATTAATTTACACTATGGTACAGCATGGAACATTAATTTACACTATGGTACAGCATGGAACATTAATTTACACTATGGTACAGCATGGAACATTAATTTACACCATAGTACACGTCATCATTACACAGTGTAGATATATCTGTATTATATCTACTATTAAGAGATGGTGAGCTACTTTATAACATGGTACATGTATCATTACACAGTGTACATATAGAGTAGATATATCCATATTATATCTTCTTTAGTATAAAGAGATGGTCAGCTAATTTATAACATGGTACATGTATCATTATGTAGAGTAGATATAGTTCACATACTATTATAGACCCTTTCATATTAACCGAGATCTTGTGACTTTGAGTGGCAAAATGATACAGATACCTGCAAAAACACAGACGTCGTTATAGTAACTGACTGTTTCTTGACATCATTTTCTGTGAATTTGTATCATTTAGCCACTCAACGTTACAGGACCACAGTTTATTAAGAGACGGTCGGCTAGTTCATTTTGTCAGTATGGTGGCAGGTGTAAATAGACGAGTGCTAACTGGAATTTTGAATCCAGAATATATTATGAAAATCTTGTTTCACAACTTTGAATTAGTTTTCTTGTTTTTGTGTTTTATGCCACACTCAACAATTTTTCAGTTATATGGTGGCAGTCAGAATGGTGGAGAAGAGAGCCTGAATACAATATACTTGGTAAGATACCACCAGCCTTCTGCAAGTAAACTGGCAAACTTTCTTATCAGCTTAGGTTTCATTGGGGCACTAATCAAAGTGAGAGACTTCATGGTTTAAAGTGTGGTGCTCTAACCATTGGGCCATGGAGTAGTACATCATTCTAAAGTTAGGCATATAATGATGAAAATATAACACAAACAACAGAAATCCGAGATCAAAGGTATTTAGGATAAATCTGTGTTTCTGCCTAACCACAAAAATACAACAAAAAATGTCAATGTCGTCAGAACTAAAAGCACCATATACACATATATATAACATATATAAAAAGAATAAAAATGATAACTTTAATAAAGGAAACTTGTAATCTATAAAATTTCTGTGCTTTAGGTGGGGTTATTATTGTGATACTTGGACAATTACACTAATGTATCAAAGTTTTATTAAGCCCAGAGACAACAATTACACAGAATTATTCTCAATAACATATCACATTAAATATGTGTCCAACACCATACAAACTGGTGACTCTAAATGAAGAACTCATAAGAACCCTAAAGAACTCTGGCTTGATTTTTATTACTGGTGATTATTTCTGTGTCAAAATAGCAGAATAGTAATCTTTAGAACACAGGCCATTCAAATATTACAAATTTTATTGGATTAATGTGTACAACAATCAAATTATAGAGGGTTTTGTTTATATTTACAATCTACTAGAGTCACATTAGCAGATGTCATGTTGAAAAAACAACTTGGTTGTATCTCATAAATGACAGGCCTAAATGAATTAAAGATATCATTAATTTAACGGAAAGATACGAAGATAGTTTAGGAATGATTCGGAGTTTGATCAAAGCAAAGACAATACATAGGGTAAGTGTCACATAGAACTAGTGTGACTTGTATTATTTCTATATTATATATCTATAAGATTCTTTAAGTTTCTATTGTCTATAAAAGTAAATATATGTAAGTCAATACAACTTAAAAACACCCATTAACACCGCCCTCCCCCCAAAACTCGAGTTCTTCATTTAGTACACTCCATACAGTCAACTTTTTCAGATTTTTGTTATTTCTTATGTAGGCCTTTAAACTTTTCTAAAATGTGCTTTCATGTGACTTGATGCATTAAAAAAATCTCACTTATCACCACGAGACCTGAGTATTGCCATAAACAAAATATTTAAGTTTTGAACAGGATGTAACTTTTAAATTTTTCATCAGTGACATATTTTGGATAAAAATTGATGGGGCACAAATGGCTTTAAAAACTTATTATTTAGGTCTTTTTATGTACATGCTTGTAATATATTTGTAACAGCAGCTTGTGCACCTGTATACATAAACTGAACAAATTCATCTGAATCTTCAAATTGTTAAGTTGACGACTCCTCAAACTGTTAAGTCGATGACTCCTCAAACTGTTAAGTCGATGACTCCTCTTAAGTCACCTGCCTTTGTTTGAGGTATTCTAGACAACTGCATTCATTGATTGACTTCCAGTAAAAACCTAGACTGAATCAGATTGTACTGAATTCTTGAAAACATTTTATAAAAAAAAAAAATGAAAATAGCAACAACAACAAAATGTCAAGCATTTTTAGTAAAAAGTGTACATGTAATATTTTCAGGTTTTATCACATACATTAAACAATACTAAATCATTCTTAAAGCTAAACAATTAAAAAATAAAATTCAAATTAAAAATGCAAATCCGTGTGACTGACATTTACTGCACAATGATGATAGAGAATGTGTGTTCATGTTGTGTATATTGTGGTTATCCATGTTCTACAGTTTAGTAAAACAGTCCTTTGCACTGGTCCATATAGCTATGCCCTGTAAAAATACAACAAAGGTTTATCTAAAGCATCACATAATAATTATAGCAAACTGAACAGGCCAAAAGAGTGTTATTTGGTCACCCGAGACACCCCCCCCCCCCCCCCCCCCCCCCCCCCCCAATATCTAAAACTAACCATAACCAAGGGATAATGAAATTCACAAGTCTGAACAGACCAAAAGAACAGTATCTGATACCCGAGACCCTAACCAAAACACACACATATCTGGATGACACATATATGGATGACACATATTACATGATAATGGAAAGGATCACAAGCATGAGTGACTCGGATCAACCTAGAAGTACACTGCTTGAGATGTAATCCATGTACTAAGAATCTTAAGATGTATATGTCATGGAAGATTAAGATGTATATGTCACGGAAGATTAAGATGTATATGTCACGGAAGATTAAGATGTATATGTCACGGAAGATTAAGATGTATATGTCACGGAAGATTAAGATGTATATGTCACGGAAGATTAAGATGTATATGTCACGGAAAAATTAAGATGTATATGTCACGGAAGATTAAGATGTATATGTCACGGAAGATTAAGATGTATATGTCACGGAAGATTAAGATGTATATGTCACGGAAGATTAAGATGTATATGTCACGGAAGATTAAGATGTATATGTCACGGAAGATTAAGATGTATATGTCACGGAAGATTAAGATGTATATGTCACGGAAGATTAAGATGTATATGTCATGGAAGATTACTTGATGTATGAACAGTTGAAGCTGTTGAGCCTGACCTCAATCTTCATAACTAGATATTGATCAAGGCACAATGCCCACTTCCTCAACCCTGGGTAGATTCAAGGGGGAGTTGCGGTTGTTGCAAACCCCATTCGAAAATTTCAAAACGGCCACAGACACTTCACCTCTGAAGGAACACACTTTTGCATTTCGTAATGATAAAAATTTTCACCCCCCCCCTTAAAAAAATCCTGTATCCACCTCTGACTCTGTAGTGGCAAGTTATTGAGAAATTATATTTTCACACAAATGTACATGTAAATAAGTACAGTTGTCTGAAGTTCAATTAGTTGTACCTGGATTTACATATATGACACAATTTGATAACTTTTATATCACTCTTATGGTCACAGTCATTTTGTTATTGGATATCTTGTATTTTTATCTATCCAGTGTGACCGACTAGTAAAGTAGATCTTAAGATGTATTAAATTTGAACCCACTTAAGGATATTTTAAGGTGGTTGGATCTGTTATACTTCATTACTTTCTCAAAATCTAGAATATAAGGAAAGCACATCCATTCATAACTTGGAAATGAATTTTGTACTTTACTTGCTTTCAGAAAAACCATTTAATACACCTACATCATATATTAGAAATGTATGAATTTCCTGTAATACCTTACAATATTGATAGTTCTGGTTTCACTTCTCACCTTTTTACAATATTTAATTTGCATAACAGCATAATTGGTAAAGATTTCCTTCAAGTCTTTAACTTTCTGTCGTTTAAATCTATCTATATCCCTCAATGCAGCATCAACAAATTTTCTGTAAAATAACCAATCCTTCATAAATAAGCAACTATACAACACTGAGGTTGTCATAATATTTAAGACAGTAAGACTATACAACACTGAGGTTGTCATAATATTTACGACTATATTATATTGAGGTTGTCATAATATTTACAACTATATTATACCGAGGTTGTCATAATATTTACAACTATATTACACTGAGGTTGTCATAATATTTAAGACAGTAAGACTATACAACACTGAGGTTGTCATAATATTTAAGGCAGTAAGACTATACAACACTGAGGTTGTCATAATATTTAAGACAGACTATACAACACTGAGGTTGTCATAATATTTACGACTATATTATACTGAGGTTGTCATAATATTTAAGACAGTAAGACTATACAACATTGAGGTTGTCATAATATTTACAACTATATTATACCGAGGTTGTCATAATATTTACAACTATATTACACTGAGGTTGTCATAATATTTAAGACAGTAAGACTATACAACACTGAGGTTGTCATAATATTTAAGGCAGTAAGACTATACAACACTGAGGTTGTCATAATATTTAAGGCAGTAAGACTATACAACACTGAGGTTGTCATAATATTTAAGACAGTAAGACTATACAACACTGAGGTTGTCATAATATTTAAGACAGACTATATTATACTGAGGTTGTCATAATATTTACGACTATATTATACTGAGGTTGTCATAATATTTAAGACAGTAAGACTATACAACATTGAGGTTGTCATAATATTTAAGACAATAAGACTATACAACACTGAGGTTGTCATAATATTCAAGACAGTAAGACTAACATAGATACTTATGTTTACTCGCACAAATTCCCTTCCATATGTTCCAGTCATTAAATAACTTGTGTCCTACACTCTCTGTAGCTGTGACAAATTTGTGTCACCTCAACAAGCATGATAAGTAAAATAATGATATTTTTTTATTGTACACAGTATATATAAATTTTTTACAGATAAAAAAAATAAAGGTCCTCACTTTTCATATTCTCATTTTTTGATGCAGTTTGCGACTTAGAAGTGTTGGTTTTCCAAAGTTATTTACAAAAGGAATATATACATTTTAAGATTTAACAGAATCCTACATGAGTGTGTGGAATGAATAAGGAAATCTCCAGTCGAGTAGTAAAAATCTGTTTGTCCAATCTAGGTGTTGTCCGAGGATTGGACTTTCAGATTCTCATGAGGGTGGAGATTTCCTTTTTAACTCTACACACCCTTGTATGATTTTCTCCCATGTTTTTTTATTACATGTTTATGCAGAAATATGCAAATAAAGTCTGACATAAGTATGCACTGTATTCTAGAAGACACGAAAACTCTATGTCACCAATTGTACAGTGACATCAGAGCACATGTCAGCAGTCTTTCCCTAGGGAAAGACAGAGTTATCTTTTCACAGGTAATCGTTGCCTTTTATGGGCAAATGTGGGATAAATTTTTGTCAGTTGAGGAATTTGCCGTTGTGTTTCTGTTTTAGTGTCACTTTGGGAAGATGCATCATACAAACAGATGATAACTTACTGTCCATAAACTGGCCACCGCCATACAACCAAATAATTGTTGAGTGGGGCGTAAAACACCACACACAAAAATAAAGGATGACTTACTGTCCGTCTTCTGTAGCTCTTTGTAGGTCAGACTGACATAGTTTTATCTGATCTTCTAATTGTTTTATCTTCTGTTCTCTCTGTTCAGGAGTATCACCACCAAATAGTTTTGATTTCATACCACTTAGAGAAAAGGATCCACCTGTTTTCCCTTGGGACTGAAAAATCAAATTATACAGAAGTCAGTGAAATGCTATAACAGAAAATGTTTTAAGATTTAAGTCATGTTTTGTTCTACCATCAGCCTCGTGTATCACCATAGAAAAACTGTTACTATCTCACCAAAATATTTCTGTATCTTTCAGACTAGCTGTCTGTAATTTCTACTTACCAACATATCTTCCTGAAAAGCTGTCTACACTTTCTACTTACCAACATGTCTTTCTGACTAGCTGTCTACACTTTCTACTTACCAACATGTCTTTCTGACTAGCTGTCTACACTTTCTATTTACCAACATATCTTTCCCACTAGCTGTCTACTTTTTCTATTCATCATCTTTCCGACTAGCTGTCTACACTTTCTACTTACCAACATATTTTCTTACTAGCTGTCTACACTTTCTACTTACCAACATATTTTCTGACTAGCTGTCTACACTTTCTACTTACCAACATATCTTTCCCACTAGCTGTCTACTTTTTCTATTCATCATCTTTCCGACTAGCTGTCTACACTTTCTACTTACCAACATATTTTCTGACTGGCTGTCTACACTGTCTACTTACCAACATATCTTTCTGGCTTGCTTTGTATGATAAATTTTCTTCTGCTTTCTCCAAATCATACTGCAAACATTCATACTTCCTACAAACTGATCTGTAAATATCAAATAAGAAACTATAGTCATCATTTGTAATGTTCTCTGCCAATTACTCCACACCATTTCTGTGGGTGTTCACACTAAACATGTTAGTGAGACATAATTTGTGGTAGAATCATCATAACTGAAAACTATGACTCAAATATGGCCAAATGTGTACATGTCTTGAGGACAGGATATCTGTCAAGATAACTGCCATATCCTGTAATTGCCGAGTGACATGCTAACCGGCACCTCATACAGGAGGACTGTCCAAAGTGTCATGCTAACTGGCACCTCATACAGGAGGACTGTCCAAAGTGTCATGCTAACCGGCACCTCATACAGGAGGACTGTCCAAAGTGTCATGCTAACCGGCACCTCATACAGGAGGACTGTCCAAAGTGTCATGCTAACCGGCACCTCATACAGGAGGACTGTCCAAAGTGACATGCTAACTGGCAACTCATACAGGAGGACTGTCCAAAGTGTCATGCTAACTGGCAACTCATACAGGAGGACTGTCCAAAGTGTCATGCTAACTGGCACCTCATACAGGAGGACTGTCCAAAGTGTCATGCTAACTGGCACCTCATACAGGAGGACTGTCCAAAGTGTCATGCTAACTGGCACCTCATACAGGAGGACTGTCCAAAGTGTCATGCTAACTGGCACCTCATACAGGAGGACTGTCCAAAGTGTCATGCTAACTGGCACCTCATACAGGAGGACTGTCCAAAGTGTCATGCTAACTGGCACCTCATACAGGAGGACTGTCCAAAGTGTCATGCTAACCGGCACCTCATACAGGAGGACTGTCCAAAGTGTCATGCTAACCGGCACCTCATACAGGAGGACTGTCCGAAGTGTCATGCTAACCGGCACCTCATACAGGAGGACTGTCCAAAGTGTCATGCTAACCGGCACCTCATACAGGAGGACTGTCCAAAGTGTCATGCTAACTGGCACCTCATAAAACAGGACTGTCAAAATACAAAGTACAAGTATCATGATAACTAACACATCCTATAGGAGGACTGTTAAAATACAAAGTGTGACGACAAAGGGCACATCCTACACAAGGATTGTCCAAAGTGTCACATCCTACACAAGGATTGTCCAAAGTGTCACATCCTACACAAGGATTGTCCAAAGTGTCACATCCTATACAAGGATTGTCCAAAGTGTGATGACAAAGGGCACATCCTACACAAGGATTGTCCAAAGTG
Source organism: Atrina japonica (assembly GCA_030159075.1). Lineage (NCBI taxonomy): Eukaryota > Metazoa > Mollusca > Bivalvia > Pterioida > Pinnidae > Atrina > Atrina japonica. The sequence continues at coordinate 611,260 of BROG01000318.1, read as the reverse complement.
TCACATCCTATACAAGGATTGTCCAAAGTGTGACGACAAAGGGCACATCCTACACAAGGATTGTCCAAAGTGTCACATCCTACACAAGCATTGTCCAAAGTGTCACGACAAAGGGCACATCCTACACAAGGATTGTCCAAAGTGTCACATCCTACACAAGGATTGTCCAAAGTGTCATGACAAAGGGCACATCCTACACAAGGATTGTCCAAAGTGTCACATCCTACACAAGGATTGTCCAAAGTGTCACAACAAAGGGCACATCCTACACAAGGATTGTCCAAAGTGTCACGACAAAGGGCACATCCTACACAAGGATTGTCCAATGTGTCACCACAAAGGGCACATAATACACAAGGACTTTTCAAAGTGTCATGATATCTGGCATATCCTACACAACGGTTGTCCAAAGTATCATAACAAAGGGCATATCCTTCACAAGGATTGTCCGAAGTGTCATGTGTAACACAACAAATAAAAGAAATTGTGACAAACAAAGTTTAATAACAGGTATATCACTTTATTAAAACGCGAAAATAAAACAAGTGAACTCGACCGCGTTTCAAACGTTAGCCAGATAAAATAATAATAAATGATCATATAGTGTTTTTCTTTAAATGTTTTTGTCAATAGTATAGTTCTTTTCGTAAGTACACTTAACTTCCAGTAAGTAGTCCAAAGTGAATTAAGTTCCGGCAGCTGGTAAAATGCACAAGTCGTTGATCTGTGTGTATGGAATGGAGTCCAGGAGTGTTGGGGGAATGTGTTTGTGTCTGAGTTGTGTTGATAGCAACACATTTTATATCGCATTTTAGTTATATAAAAGTTAAGATTGATGACCGAAGATCATCATCTCCATCATCACCGGACGGGTGTCCGCTGATCGACAATCCGAACATCCATAACCTGGCCAATTTCCTGACTGACCATCAATATTTTTCTTCTTGGTCAAACTGATATAACTTGGATGATATTTATTTTCTGTCTAGGCGTTTGACATTTTTAATACATCTACTTATGATTCTCGCTTCTCCTCTAGCCTCAAGCAACGTCAGCTTCATCTTAATGTTATTTTGTACACATGTTTATACACATTAATTTGTTGTTTATTTGTAAGCGAGATGAACTGTGAAATAAGATAAACTGGCAAAACGAACGTCGAGACTAATTGTGTTACACATGATATCTGGCACATCCTACACAAAGATTGTCCAAAGTGTCATAACAAAGGGCACATCCTTCACAAGGATTGTCCGAAGTGTCATGATATCTGGCACATCCTACACAAGGATTGTCCAAAGTGCCATAACAAAGGGCACATCCTACAAAAGGATTGTCAAAAGTGTCATGACAAAGGGCACATCCTACACAAGGATTGTCCAAAGTGTCATGATAAAAGCCACAAAGGAATCATTTGTGTAGAAAACATTGGCACTAGGGACATTGTAAAGGAGATACTATTTACATCCCACTGTCCTATCCTAAAGTGGAGGTTTTTCATAAATGACAGGCATTTGTTGTATATCGTCACTTGAGTTGGTGAAAAGAAGAATCATTCACAGTGTGAAATCTGTTCACATAGATCATATCCTAACAGTATTATCAAAAGTAATACATACCCGGTAGCAATATATACACCTCTTTTCTCTTTTCTAGTTAACATAACTACATTACCTTAATGTCAACATATTATAAGGAAAATGTCTAGAATTTCCCTAAACATAATGTATATTCCACAATAAAACAAAATCTAGTGATAACAATATTGATGTCAACAAACCTTAGAGATTCACCAAATGCTAGATATTCTTTTAACTGATCAGCATATTGTTCTTCCTCATCAAGTTGTCCATCTATACACTGGGAGTACCTGTTATAAAGCAATGAAAGGTTCTAAGATCAATACATATATGAATATGAAAAGATGGACTACATAGATACAAGCCAGTACCACTTGTTAGACAATCTGGTACAACTAATAAACAAGTTGGCACCACTGTCAGACAAGGTGGTACCACTGTTAGACATCCTGGTATCACTTATAAACAAGCTAGTAACACTGGTTAGACAAGCTGGTACAACTAGTAGACAAGTTGGTGCCACTGGTAGACATCTTGGGGCCTCCCTGGCCAAGTAATTAGAGCATCACACTTTGAACCAGGTTTGAGGCCCACTAGAAGCTAAGCTGATTTTTATGAGAAAATTTGTCAGTTTACTTGTGGAAGGCCGGTTACATTGTATCCAGGTTCTCTCTTCCACCAAAAGAAACTGGCCGCCACCATATAACCGAAAAATGTTTGCGTGGCTGAAAACAAAATAATACGATTTTATTTTACTATAAGTTACAATCTTAATATCACTAATAGACAAGCTGGTACCAGTGGTAAGACAAGCTGGTAGCAGTGGTAAGACAAGCTGGTACCACTGTTAGATAAGCTGGTACCACTAATAGACAAGCTGGTACCACTGACAGACAAGCTGGTACCACTATTAGATGACCTGGTACCACTAATAGACAAGCTGGTACCACTGTTAGACAAGCTGGTACCACTATTAGACAAGCTGGTACCACTTTTAGACAAGCTGGAACCACTAACAGACAAGCTGGTACCACTAATTGACAAGCTGGTACCACTAACTGACAAGCTTGAACCACTAATAGCCAAGCTTGTATCACTGTTAGACAAGCTGGTACCACTAATAGACAAGCTGGTACCACTGTAAGACAAACTGGTACCACTAATTGACAAGTGGTAGCACAAATAAACAAGTTGGCACCAGTAACATACAAGCTGGTAAAACTTTTTAACAAGCTATTGACTTTATATTACTTAAACATCCATAAAATGTCCAGCACTCTACTACCATCTTCGACAGACTCTACTTACACATCCATATAATGTCCAGCGCTCTACTACCACCTCCGACAGACTCTACTTACACATTCATGTAATGTCCAGCACTCTACTACCACCTCCGACAGACTCTACTTACACATTCATGTAATTTCCAGCACTCTACTACCACTTCCGACAGACTCTACTTACACATTCATGTAATGTCCAGCATTCTACTACCACTTCCGACAGACTCTACTTACACATTCATGTAATGTCCAGCACTCTACTACCACCTTCAACAGACTCTACTTACAAATTCATGTAATGTCCAGCACTCTACTACCACCTTCAACAGACTCTACTTACACATCCATATAATGTCCAGCACTCTACTACCACCTTCAACAGACTCTACTTACACATCCATATAATGTCCAGCACTCTACTACCACCTTCAACAGACTCTACTTACACATCCATATAATGTCCAGCACTCTACTACCACCTTCAACAGACTCTACTTACACATCCATATAATGTCCAGCACTCTACTACCACTTCCGACAGACTCTACTTACACATTCATGTAATGTCCAGCACTCTACTACCACCTTCGACAGACTCTACTCACCATTCATGTAATGTCCAGCACTCTACTATCACCTCTGACAAACTCTACTTACACATCCATATAACGTCCAGCGCTCTACTACCACCTCCGACAGACTCTACTCACCATTCATGTAATGTCCAGCACTCTACTATCACCTCTGACAAACTCTACTTACACATCCATATAACGTCCAGCGCTCTACTACCACCTCCGACAGACTCTACTTACACATTCATGTAATGTCCAGCACTCTACTACCACTTCCGACAGACTCTACTTACACATTCATGTAATGTCCAGCATTCTACTACCACTTCCGACAGACTCTACTTACACATTCATGTAATGTCCAGCACTCTACTACCACCTTCAACAGACTCTACTTACACATCCATATAATGTCCAGCACTCTACTACCACTTCCGACAGACTCTACTTACACATTCATGTAATGTCCAGCACTCTACTACCACTTCCGACAGACTCTACTTACACATTCATGTAATGTCCAGCACTCTACTACCACCTTCAACAGACTCTATTCACCATTTATGTAATGTCCAGCACTCTACTATCACCTCTGACAAACTCTACTTACACATCCATATAACGTCAAGCGCTCTAGAAGTTTACAATACTCCGACAGACTCTACTTACACATTCATGTAATGTCCAGCACTCTACTACCACCTTCAACAGACTCTATTCACCATTTATGTAATGTCCAGCACTCTACTATCACCTCTGACAAACTCTACTTACACATCCATATAACGTCAAGCGCTGTAGAAGTTTACAATACTCCGACAGACTCTACTTACACATCCATATAACGTCCAGCGCTCTAGAAGTTTACAATACTCCGACAGACTCTACTTACACATTCATGTAATGCCCGGCACTTTGGAGTGGATCAGCCATTTCTTTCTCTATTCCACTCCACTCACAATACACACGACCATAATTCCCATGAACTTTGTGAATCCCAAACAACTTGTCAGCCATTCTCTATCAAAAATGAAACTTATGACATGAAAATAAATCTACTTTGATATATCTCTTAAATATTATCCATTTGTCGTCATGGTTCCATAAGCTGATTTTGTCAATTTTGCTGATTACAATTCTACTCATTTTAGTTTTGATTATAATAGGTATAAAGTAAATAATTCAATATGTAAGGGAAACAACTCTTGTAACTTATCATCGACTTTTTTGTACATTATGTTTCCCTGCTTATTTTGCCTGATTAAGATTTATTGGACTTTTCCAGAACCTGAGTGCTAAGTGACAAGACAAATTCAGATTAATGTGTCAGGTCTGATCTCAAGTCTACCAAAAAAAAAAAAAAAATATGCAACCATGTCCCCACTCCTCCCAAACAGCAAACACTTCAAAACAGAGCCATCTCGCACAGCTCAAACTGACTAAAACACATATGTCTCTGTATAATACAAGACAAATGTAAATAAGAATGGTTGCCTAACACAAATGATATAAACTGATAAGTGTTAGCATATATAGTGACTTACAATGACATTATGAATTAAAACATTGATAAGTGTTAGTATATAGTGACTTGTAATGACATTATAAATTAAAACATTGATAAGTGTTAGGATATATATATATTGTGACTTATAATGACATAAATTAAACCATTGATGAGTGTTAGTATATAGTGACTTATAATGACATTATAAATTAAAACATTGATAAGTGTTAGTGTATATATATATTGTGACTTATAATGACATTATAAATTAAAACATTGATAAGTGTTAGTGTATATATATATATATATAGTGACTTATAATGACATTATAAATTAAAACATTGATAAGTGTTAGTGTATATATATATTGTGACTTATAATGACATTATATATTAAAACATTGATAAGTGTTAGTGTATATATATATTGTGACTTATAGTGACATAAATTAAACCATTGATGAGTGTTAGCTTATATAGTGACTTATAATGACTATAAATTAAAAAACTGATAAGTGTTAGCTTATGTAGTGACTTATAATGACATTATAAATCAAAACATTGATAAGTGTTAGTTTATATAGAGACTTACTGCTCGGATTTTCAGAAGGTTCCCTATATTGCTTTCTAATTCATTGCTATAGTTCTTCAGTTCTTCAAATCTCCTGAGGAAAAAAAATAGAAAATGCAATAAAATTTATCTGGATTTGCTGAAATATATCATAAGGCCTGTTTTTTATACTGAAACTTGTTTAAGATTATAAACAACCTGAAACACGTTTTAGCCATAAACCATAAATATGTTGTAGGGAGAGAAAAAATACACTGGTTGATAACAGTGTTTGTGATATAATATGATAAAGAATACACCTTAAACTTTCTTAAATGTGCTTTTTATCACAGTTGAGATTTTCTTTTACCATTTATAACCGTATGGTTTAAACCGAGCCGTTAAAAAACATCTAACTGTAAAATTGTTTTAAACCAGGTAAATGGTTAAGATTAATAATAATAAAAAAAAACAAGCCTAAAATAGGGAATTTCGAGTTAGCACAGTTATGATCCTGCATTTATTCACACATTCTTGATTTTGTTCCTCATATGTTCTTCTGGTTTTCATATTTATCTAAGCAACGTATGTAAAGTAAATGGAAATGTTTTTACATTTTAGCGCATTAAATCTATTTTGTATAAAGAAACCCAAGATACCCTTAAAACATAGCACAGTGGGTTATTTAGTTGAACGCCAAATTACTGAAATGTATCAGGCAGAGAAAAATGTGTCGACAGACCTGGAATCAAACCCAGGACCTTCCAAACACTTGCAGGGTGCTTTTACCAATTGTTCTATGGGGGCTATCTATATATCATTGAAATATGAAATAACATTGAGAACATTTTTCTAGAATCATACACATTGCGATAAAAAATGCAGGATTACAACAGCGATTGGGCTAACTCGAAAGTTCCCTATTAATGTTAAATGTGTTACAAATTGTAATATGTAACAAGCCTATAATTAATGATAAACATGTACAAACTGTAATATGTAACATGCCTATATTCAATGTTAAACATGTTACAAATTGTAATTTATATGTAAAACTACAGCTCTATATGATATACCTATCTGGTTTCTTCAGTCGGAATGATGCACTCAAAGCTTTTAATTTGGAATCAGCCTGAAATGATGAAAGTCAATTTTAAAGGATATAAACATGAACAATATAAACAAATATAAACATTAAAAATATAAACCTGACAGATTTAAATGTGGTAGATGTATCTTCATAGTTTAACTCACATGAAATAAACAACTGTAAATTTAAACAAAGAAATCTAAATTTAAATAAAGAAATCTTGGTATGAGACTCCACTTTGATGGGATAACAGAGAGAGAGATAGGATGACATGAAAGGAGAGAGAGAGAGAGAGAGAGAGAGAGAGGCAGACAGAGACAGAGAGACACACAGACAGACAGTGAGAAAGACACAGACAGATAGAGTGAGAGACAGACAGCGAGAGAGACACAGAGACAGACAATGAGACAGGGAGGCAGAAAGAGTGATAGAGGGAGAGAGAGAGAGAGAGAGAGGCAGACAAAGATCAGAGATTTAAACCTTGCTCTGAAAATCTGTATTGTACACTAAATCTTTCCAGCCATCTTCCTGTTTAAACAAATTAAGACAACAATCATTTTATACATCAGTATATAACAGCATATAATATACTTATAAATATATATACATATTATATTGCATAAACATGATACATAACATGTACTTTAAGTATCTCCTTTACATATATAAGACAGTTACACAAAAATTTTGACAAAATTAGCAACTATGCATGAAGACATTCTGCTGCTGGATTTTAATATAGCATTTCCACATACATTGTAACTTGACATTTTATTCCTATCCTCAATTTCACAGGAAAAAATCAACATTCCATGGTGAAATTAGCAAATCCTTGCTTGAGCTCTGTGACATTTATAAGCCGGCCTGGCTCAGTCAGTAGCGCGCTCGACTCTGGATTGTGAGGTCGTGAGTTCAAGTCCCGCCGGCGACAGGTTGGTTTTCTGTCTTTCGGATGAGACAGTAAAACTGGAGGTCCCGTGTCACAGTAGGTGTCGGCACGTTAAAGAACACTCACTGCTCAATGGCCGTAAGTGCCGAGCATAGGCCAAAATTTGAAGCCCTTCACCGGCATTTGGTGACGTCTCTATATGAGTGAAAAATTCTTGAGTGGGACGTTAAACAACAATAAACAAACAAACAAACAAAACTGTGACATTTATAGAAAGAAAAACAAGCAAGAATTTTTTCACATAAGATTTCCAACAGAGTAAGTATGTTTTCATATTTAGTGTATACCAAACTTCCAGAAGAATGAAAGTCTCTGAATTATTTATATTCTATAATAACACCCCAACAAAAATAAATGAAGTGACTTGCATCACCTTGTAAAGAACATGAACATGATGCAAAAATCTTCTCATTTTACCTGTCATAGGAATGCTATAAATATCTAAATTTACCTGATGTAGGAATGCTATAAATATCTAAATTACCTGTTGAAGGAATGCTATAAATATCTAAATTTACTTACATGTTGTAGGAATGCTATAAATATCAAAATTACCTGTTATAGGAATGCTATAAATATCTCAATTTACCTGTTGTAGGAATGCTATAAATATCTCAATTTACCTGTTGTAGGAATGCTATTGATATTTCAATTTACCTGTTGTAGGAATGCTATAAATATCTCAATTTTACTATTATAGGAATGCTATAAATATCTCAATTTACCTCTTGTAGGAATGTTATAAATATCTTCTTTGACCTGTTGTAGGAATGCTATAAATATTTCATTTTACCTGTTGTACAAGTTGTAGGAATGCTATAAATATCTTATTTTACCTGTTGTAGGAATGCTATAAATATCTTAATTGACACAAAAATGGATGAGCTAATCTCAAAAGAAATATCTGGAAAAAAAAATATTTTAACACAAATATACTCCGTGTGGCTAAATCTAAACAGGAATATCTAACTGACATGGACAAAGTACAAATTATCTTATCATGACACAGAGTAGAATTTATAATTTCTCAAAAGAAATTCTATGTAAAAATAAGTCAACACATATACTATTATCTAAACATAATACCAAAGTGGACAATGCTCAAGATATAGATATCGTTTATAATTTCAATTAAACTTATGGTATCAGTTGAGCTCCAACATTGAAAAGTATATGTATCGTTTCTGTCAAAGATTCAAGTGGTTGATCAATTTGACAAGGCCAAATAATATATCTCTAAAAGAAATACCGCCAAATAATATATCTCTAAAAGAATAACCAAATCCATAAAAAAAAAAAAAAAAATGACTATCTTAGCTTTAGAAAATTTTCGAATTTAAATAGTGTTAACAGTGCCAAATATTACTTTAGTATAAGATGAACAGCTGGTACCGAAATCTAGGTTTATGTATACCCTCGGGGACTCAAAACGGTCCACCAGCAGTGGCAACGACCTAGTGGTTAAAAATATTATAAACATAATACCAAAGTTATAATGCTCAAGACGATATCTCTTTATATACAGTCAAACCTCGTTATCTCGAAGTCGTTGGGACCAAGTAAAAACTGGAGATAAATGGGTTTTTGAGTTAAAAGGTCTGTCAGTAAATAGCATCCTCATTTCTCTTGTAAACATCTTGGTAATTGCCAGAATACTTGAATGCATACATGTATATTTTATGTAAACCATAGTTTTGTGAAGATTTTTATTCATTATATGTACTCAAAACGATACAGACGGCATTTTTTTTCAGCACTACTTATATCCTAACATGATAATTTTATGAAGATCTAAACAAAAATTAACCTTAAAATCCTGAACCCTGAAATTAAGCATCGGGACCATGTTTTAACATTGCCATTAGCGTTTTTTTTAAATAACTTTTCCTATCTTGAGTTATAGTGAGATATAGAAAGAAAATTGCTGGGAATGGGGCTTGACCTCAAGTTCACTGAGTAAACTGAAATTACCGATCTGGAGATAATGAGTTTTGACTGTATATGAAAAACCTCTTTACGCCACAAACCAAAATAATATATAATTCAGTAGTTATATTATCTGTATTTAAACATGCACATGAGTAAACATGATGAAACAAGTTTATTATTAATGCAACTTGGGGCTCATCTTACTTACACACACACACACACACACACACACACACACACACACACACACACACACACACACACATATATATATATATATAATATATTTATATGTGTGTGTGTGTGTGTGTGTGTGTGTGCTATTTAAAGTAACAAAAGACAATGTTGGTTGATCAGTAAGCATGAAAATTACAAATTAGAATTCATATACCCTATAAAAACTACCAAAAGAATAAAAATAAACTTGATGTCATCCTACTTACTTCTAAAGCTGCTCGTCTTCTTTCCACAAAATCTGGGTCAAATTTATCTGTTGGCGCATTCTGCCATATATATGATGCCTGTAATTAATACAATAACATGTACAATATTTAAAAACTCAACAAATAACTCGTTCTAGAAAGACTGACAAATTTCAATAGTTTAATTTCCGTCATTTATTTCATCAAACTTATTCATTTTTCCCTCGTAATAGAAAATTCTATAATAACAAATTTTTGCAATGCCCTACATTTGGATCCCACCCCAACCTCAGGGGCATGTGATGTCAGTGAAGTGTGAGCAAACCTTAGATAAACTTGCAGTCTACGTTTGGATACTGTATCACAATCCAAACTTGAAATCTTGCACTTTGTATGTAAGCGGGGTGGAATTACCAACAGACAAACAGTATAAAAAACAAACAGACAGGCAGACGAATGGATGATCGAAACACCAGATGCCCCCCAGCAGACCTTTCAGGCCTGGGACATAAAAATACAAAAATGCCATGAATAGCTTTAATTGCAGAATATTTGCATATGTTTAAGGATTGAAGAGATAAATGATATAGGCAAACTGCGTTTCTTAAGTAAAATGAGAATTCAATGTATTCCATCAAATTTCTACAGAAATATGCAACTCCTGACTTTGGATCTAAATAATCTATGGAAATGAAGGAATTATTAAAAAAATTTTATGTAGTGGTCAAAGTCAAAGGTTACATGGTAGAATCTTAGTACCTCTGAGAAAACCCCTGTTACAATCAAACCATGCAAAATCAAACATCATTAATGTACTTTGTTTTAATTTAATGCTTTATTAATTAATGAGGACTCCCTACAGTGTGAGGGCAACTGATGGGTCTCCTCTTTGTTTTACCATAAATAAAAGGACAAGCAATTCCAAATTATCTCCTGGATCTCCAATATGTGTGTGTGTGTGGGTATGGGGGGGGATAAACACGTAATTTTAAATATGAGTTCAAAGTGTTAATTATAACGTGTTCAGTGGTTCATTTCTCAAAAATATCACAAATATACCTAGGAAATATACAAACCTTTTTCTCAGGTAAGGGTGGGACAACTATATGTGGATAAGAGATGTCTAGGTAATTTCGCAGCAATTCAAATTCACTATATCTTCTCCAAAGTGAGGTTGTTCCGTCACCAAGGCATTTGATGTCTTTGTCCGATATTCTGGAGAAAATAAGGTATATGAATCATTGAAGTACATATCGATGTCTTCACAATTAGGTACATGAATCCTTGGATTACATACTTTCATATGACGTCAATGAATCCTTGGATTACATACCTTCAGTTCACAACAAAGTGCATATACATGAATCATTGAA